>PVJH01001844.1:0-190106 GCA_004026705.1 Nesogale talazaci | reverse complement strand
ATTTGTAGTTTTGCTCATGAACTGATAATATTGAAGGAATCGGAATATCAGAAGGAAGGTTCCTTGTGCTTTATTGACTATACAAACACGTTACTATGTAGATCACAATAAAGCAAGCAAACAAAACAAAATTATGGATAAGGGTACTAATAAAGGGAATACCACAGAACTTCACTGAGTTCATGGGCAACTTGTACATAGACCAAACACAGTCGTTTGAAAAGAATAAGGATGATAGGGGATATTTAGTGTTTTGAAGTCAAAATTATATCCAGTCACCATATTATATGATCTGTAATCTAAGCGAATGCTCAGGGAGCATCAGGCCTGGAGGGAAGCTCAGCAACAAGCTGCCATGTAGCCAGGACTGAAATGCGTTTGCTGAAAGCCAAGAGGGCTTGCAGCATTTGCTAGTGAAAATCAAAGAATACAGAGTCCAGTCTGAATTGCATCTCAATGTAAAGGAACCCAAATCCTCACACCTGGATACACAGGTAATACAATGGTCAAAGGAGAGAAGATTAAATTTGTCAAGGATTCCATTTCACTTAAGTCCACAATCAATGCTCATAGAAGCAGCAGACAAAAAGCCTTGAAAACATCTGCAGCAAAGGACATCTTTGAAACTTTCAAGAACAAAGCTGTCTCTTTGAGGGCATAGTATTTTTCAATCATCTCATATGTGTGAAAAAGCTGGACAATGAATAAGAACCTGAGAAGAAATGCTATTTTTCAATTGTGGTTTTAGTAAAGAACATTGAGTATACTGTGGAACTCTCAGGAGAATAAACAAATCTGAGAAGGAAGAAGTACAGTCAGAATGTTCCTTAAGACTGAGGATGGAGAGACTTCATCTTAGATATTTGGGGCATGTTTTCGAAAGAGACCAAGCTCTAGAGATAGATATCATGCTTAGTATGGGTCAGAGAAAAAGAGGATCATCTACAAGATAGGCACCACAATAGTTTCAAAATATGAATAATCATAAGGTTAGTCCAGGAGCAGGCAGTATTTTGTTCTATCATGCATAGTCTCTAAGTCAGAAACAGCTAGACTGGATGATACCTAACAATATTAACAATGTGGTTCTCAATATATTTTGAATAAATATTTAGTAAGGTTACATTATAAATGAAGGTATGAACATAACTCTTCATTCAAACTGGTAAGGTGTTAATATCTTTAGATTTTAAAGTTATACATACTATAGCATTGAGTACAATTGCTAAAATTGCAATACAGAGAAATGTACTCACAAACAGTACAGAGAAAACACAATGAAATAGTGCTGTATTTTGATGGTAGCCATGGATACACAAACATATAAATGTGATAAAGTGATATAGAACTATACACACATAATGCACTGATAACAAGTTCATGATTTTGATACTATATTATAATTCTGTAAGATATAAACTTTGGGAAAACTAAGGAATGCATGATATTTATATATAGTATATTTGCAATTTCCTGAATATAAGTAGGTTTTAAAAATCAAGAAGGGCTCTATTTTTGCTCAAATTTTAGGATTGAAGCTACTTTTATTTATTATTTTGTTTTTCAGGAAAAGTATACAAACCTGTTTGATTTCAGAGGCTATTTTGCATTAAATAAAAGTATGTAAGTCACAGAGTATAGTGTCTCCATCACCAAGCATATCCCAAAGGATATGCACTCTACAAACCAAGAGTTGCAGTTCTTAATTTCTGGATAATGTGGTTAAAGAAAATGCAGGAGAAAATGACAAAAATAAAAACCAACGAGTATGGATGATCTTTTCTAAAATAAAGTTAGTTCTAACATCTTGAACTTATGCTTTAAAAATAGAACCATACAGCATCTTATTGGTTCTAGCGTCAAGCAGCTTCAGGTTCAAATCCCTATGCTGCCCACAGCTAATCTGTGATTCCGGACAATGTTTGTGTTCATTTGTGAGGCAATGCAGAAACGAGATCACACTAAGATATGAAACGTAAAATTATTGAATTTGTCACAGAGCAAGCTTCCCCCCAATTCTAGCTCTATTTAAAAATGATCACAGCATTAAGAGCTGATAATCATTTTCCCTTTTATACACAATCATCTTTTGCCATTTTATCTGATATATAGTGAGAATAATTTTTGTACTAAGAGGAATTTTTTAGATGTCATCAACTATAGCCTAATACAGGGGAGCTTTCTGAGAAAACAGCAGGGTGGTGGTGAATTCCTTTAAGTCATTCCCAGTTCTGACTCATAACAACCTCATGCACGGAAGAAAAAACACTGTCTTGTCACGCAATGTTCTCAAAATCCTCATTATGTTGGAGCCCATTGTTTCAGTCACTGGGTCAGTCCATCTCCTTGAAGGCGGGCCTCTCTTTTCATTTGGGTCTCCCTCCACTTTCGCAAGCACAATGTCCCTCTCTAGGAATTGTTCTCTCCTGACATGTTCGAAATCTGTGAGACGACGTCTTGCCCTCTTCACTTCTAGGGCTCACCCTGACTGTGCGTCTTCGAAGACAGGCCTGCTTGTTTGGTTAGCAGCCCCTGATACTTTCAAAATGCTCGCCAGTACTATAATTCAAGTGCATCGGTTCCCCTAGGATCTGCCATACTCATTGTCCAGTTTTCATATAAATAGAAAGCAATTAAATATACCATGGCCCCACTGGGCTGGCGGTTCAACACCAGCTCTCCAAGAGCAAGGCTGGGCCTTCCACTCCCACGAGAGGACAGTGATGCTCCCCCCAAAAAAACAAAACAAAACAAAAATACCATGGCTTGGGTCAGGCTCTCTTTAGTCTTCAAAGTGGCATCTCTCCTCTTTAACAGGGTCTTGTGCAGCAGACTTGGCCAATGCCATACAACATTTGATGTTGGTAACTGCTGCAAAAGGGAGCATTGCATAGCAGAGAGATGAGCAAAGTGGGTGTACTGGTTATCTCCATTCTAAGCATTTGGTCAGTCATTTTACTTATCTGTGCCTTAGTTTCCCTGTCTGTAAAATAGGTTGTATAGAATCTCTTCTAAAAATACATGGATGTGCTAAAGCTCCCATAAATTAATGGAAATAAAATCACTTTTGAAACGATATGGTGCTAACGATTACATATAAAAAATGGAGGAGACTGGAAATAGAACCGTAAAAAGCCCTCTCACATTGTGAAACTCTATATCTTTTAGTCAATACCTAAATTATAATCATATTTCAATATAATTTCAAGGTGTTCTGTCCATTTCCTTGATAGATCCTTTCCTTGACCATATACTCTGTTCAGTGACCCAAAAAACCAAAAACATAATCACCTTGTTTTGGCAGGTGTGTGATAATGAGGCTGACTATACCTTAGCTGATTGATCAGTCCTTAAAATGAAGTGTGGATTGAGTATTATCACCTCCTTTTTCTGGACATGTCTTTTGAAACCTAAGATGACTCTGTAAAGCAAGCTTCATGAAGTCAAATTCACACAAAGCCTTCAGGGCCTCGCTTATATCACATGCAAGTCATCCCAGGTATACACGTAAGTATCTTCTCTAGGGGAACTTTACATCAAGCATTTTTCTTGGGACACTCACTACATTGACCACAGTTTACCCATTTTATTTTCTTTAACAGTATCTAAGGTGCAGAAGTCTGGCAATCTTCAAAAACTAAGCAAAATCACTTTGCCTTAGACTCTCATTATTATGAATAATAAAGGCAAATTTCCATCAGAATCTCTGATATGTTCTTTTGTGGTGAAATTTATCTTACCTATTTACCTGACTCAGAATTGGCTTAATGGCAGTGAATTTGGTTTTGCTTTATCCTCCGCTGTGTTAGTCCAGGTAGACTATAGAAACAAATTCATAAACACATATGTATATAAGGGGGAGGTTTACATACAAGAGGAGTGGAGCATTGACAAAGCATCCCAACACAGTCCAGTCCAAGTTCATAAATCTGAAATTAGTCCATATGTCTGATATCAATCCATTAGTCCTCTTCAGACACATGAAGTACACGCCGTGACACCAGGACAATCACAGGCCAGTGAGTGCAGAGTTTTGCGTATCCAGTGGTGGTAGAAGCCTCTCAGTGCTTGCAGGGGTCTCCCCATGGCCTCCCAAGCATCTCAGCATTGGCAGGCGTCTCCAAGTGGCTTCTCCAGTCTCAGATGTCTGATTCCATCATGGTGAGCCCATGTGACTTCTCCTCAGACTCCTCCAGGACTCAGTCTATCAGCATGCTGCCATTTTTTCATGTCAGTAAAGCGACTCCTAGGGTCTCAGCTGTAAGGCTCTCCCGCCCATGAAGAAAGTATTGATATTTCCCAGAATTCTCATAAAAAGCCATGCCCACACAGAGGTCTCATTGGCTATCTCCAGATTGACTGGCTAGACCCCACACCTGCACTCTTAAACATACTGGCACCAGAGTACATGGCTGCCTCACCTCCTCAGTTTCTGGAAGGTCGTTTCTAAACCCTTGAAATGTTCTGCCTATTTGTTCCACCTTTGTTTAGCTGGTGACTTCAAGCCACTAAAGATAGTAGGGATGTGTTTTATGATGGGGATAGCAAGTCATCTTTTATCCACTAAACGTATGGAGGGGAAAGGAACTAAAGTCAGATATGTACATGGTCTACCATTTCTACAAGACTGACTCTTATAAAACCCTCTTAACACCAGGTTCAAATGAACTTCCTCAGTTGGCAATATCTCATGTGTACCATTACTGGAAGAATTTGGCTTTGTCTACAGCTGTTTTGAGAGAGGACCCTTAGAAGCTCCATTTGTGGAATGCTTATGGATTCTGACTCAAGTGCTTTTCTTTTCTCTTTGCTTAATTTAATCTATCTCTTTCATTGTTAAAACAAACAAACAAAAACTTAGCCATGAGTATCTCAGCTTTGAGTGAACGATGTGAGTTCACTCACTCCTGAGTGAACTATGTGAATGACTTGTCCTGTTGGAAACTGTTAAGGTCCTCACACTTGCAATTTATTTCAGAAGTTAGTATAGTTTGGGGAACCCTGAACTTTGCAGTTGCTGTCAGAACTGCAACAACGAGAATGGTTTCGGGAATCATCTTGTGTGTCTTTTAATTTATTAGATACTATAATGGCTTGTGTGTTGTAGTGATCCTGGAAGCTATGCCAACAGTCTTTACCATACCAGAAGGATTGGCCATGGTGGACTGGTTGAACTCCAAGACTAAGAGACAAAAAAAAAAAATCTGCTGGGTGATCTATATCTGAAAGTTAGCCGGTGAAAACTTTATGGATCACAATGAAAAAATTCCCTTCTACTTTGCTTTGGATCAGAAAGATCAAAGGATAGAGGAGAACATATATCACAGTTGGTGAAGTGGATACTGAATGAGCAAAGACAAGTGAGAACTGGCTGGAATGGATTAGCACAACAGCCTCAATAATGGATTTGAACATGCAAGTAATTTGTAAGTATGACG
This sequence comes from Nesogale talazaci, assembly GCA_004026705.1. Taxonomy (NCBI): domain Eukaryota; kingdom Metazoa; phylum Chordata; class Mammalia; order Afrosoricida; family Tenrecidae; genus Nesogale; species Nesogale talazaci. The sequence continues at coordinate 184,668 of PVJH01001844.1, read as the reverse complement.
CAGGGCAGAGCAAATCTTGTTCTGCATACATAAGGCCACCATGATGCAGGGATCCTCAAATTTTTTAAACAGGAGCCCAGTTCACTGCCCCTCAGACTGTTGGAGGGCAGCAGCCTCAATAATGGGTTTGGACATGCAAGTAATTTGTAAGTATGATGCAGGGCTGAGCAAATTTTGTTCTGCATACATAAGGCCACCATGATGCAGGGATCCTCAAGTTTTTTAAACAGGGGCCCAGTTCACTGCCCCTCAGACTGTTGGAGGGCAGAACGATAGTTTAAAAAAGAACAAATTATGAACAAATTCACTGTAGGCCAGGGATGAGTCGTCTGCTAAGCAGGACAGCAGTGGTGGCAAAAACATCCGGCAGGCCGGATAAATGTCCTTGGTGGGGCACATGTGGCTCACAGACTGTAGTTTGAGGACCCATGCAAATGTAGGGTGTTTCTCTTGCTATACTTCTGTAAAAAGTATTTGGGAAGTTCAGAGTAAAGTTTAATATCACAAACCTTTCAGCTCTATTCTTCCTACAGTTAAGGATGACAGGTACTGGATAAAAAAAGAGATTTTAAAATACCACCTTTACTAAAAGAAACACTACAATTGGAGAACATGGTTTGATGTGGAGGCTAAAATAGACTGTCTCCTTCCTTCTAGATTTTAAAACAGCCGGACCAGGAATACGGAGAGTAATTGACTTGCCATCTCAATTATAGATAATTTTACTCAAAGAGAGAAACAGTCTGCTTATTTATTGCACAAGCTTTCTTGGGCCTCAGATATGAATAGTTCCAAGAGACTGCAGGAAACACAAAAAATTTATCCTTGATTTGAATTTGAAGCACTCCCTGAAAATGTGGTCTATCAGCCGAGGCATACTAAGAGTGTGTTCTAAGAAGGCGAAAAGAGAGCCAAAAAGAGTCACCCAAAGTAGAAACTCCTATCCTTCCCTCTCTCTGACTGAGAGAAGGATATATTAGGTCCCTTCTATGGAAATATAGGAGCTGAAGAGAGAGGTGGTGAAAGGGTATCAACGTTTAGATGCTGGTGGATGGGTCAACCTGCTTTATAGCATGCATTTATTTCATTACATCCTTTAAACAACCTAGGAAGAGAACAGTTGGATGGTTACCATTGCAACGTTAAAGTATGCTTCAGAAAAGTGACATATTTTGACCCCAAGAGTCCATAATATTGGGCATGGTCAAGATTCAAATGCCAATCATCCTGAGTTCAACCATCTGACTCTGTACACTACACTGAATGAGTTCTTTGAACAATCTATCCATCCCACCTGGAGGAAACTTTGTTATGATGTTTGAGAACTATCAAGACAAATTGATTTGTCCCCCACCCTCACTCCTCCTCCCCGATTTCCATGGTATTTGCATCTGAATTGAAAAGAAAACTTTCATGAAACCTTACCTAAGTCCAAACACTCATGATCCTAGAATAGGTTGAGTACACCAACTTTAGTTATTTATAGTTTATTTAAGAGGTTTTTTATGTTTGAGTGTAAGCTCATATGCATATATAAGAGTAAGTGGCATTATCAGGATTCCAGTCCATGTATTCAAGGGTTAATTATAAATAAGATGTGATTAAACAAGTCTCTGTCAGCAGCAAAAGCAGCAGACAAGCTTTGTGAGTATTAAACTCATCTTCGTTTTCTTAGGTAGCCTTAAAAAGATCAAATAAAACAGTAGCTTCTGGAAGGGTTTTCTGGGCCAATTAGGTTCAAGAAAAAGAGGTCAACCCAAATTTATGGTGACTCTTTCTGGGGACTTCAAAGGGAAATCTTAGTAGAGTTTCTTGAGGGACACTTGGTGGTCATGTATTCAAGATGTCAATTTCATGATTGGGTTGTAGGGGTGGAATCCAGCCTGTTAATCTGGAGATGGCCATTGAGTAGCCAATGAGGCTTCTATGTGTGCATGGCTTTCTCCTGAGACTTCTGGAAAATCTCGTGATATTTCCCTCGTGGAGATGAGAGGCTATCTCCCCAGTTGTTGGGAGTCAGTCTCTGAGATGACAAACTACGGACAAGACAAGATAGCAGCATCTGAGGAGCTGAAGAAGCTGAGGAGAAGCCACATGGCCTTGCCCTGATGGAACCAGCCTTCTGAAGCTGGAGAAGCCATTTGGAGACCTCTGCCAGTGCTGAGTTGCTTTTAACACCACTGATGCTGTTGATGGACCCTGAGCCCTGGAAGCCAGGAGCCTTGGGGAGATCCCTGCCAGTGCTGGGATTCTGCACTCATTGGCCTGTGACTTTGTGAGTCGGGCATATGGGCTAATATTAGACTTATTACTTTGAACTGGATGGAGTTGGGATGCTTTCTCAATGTTCCATTCCTCTTGTATATAAACCTTACCCTTATATCCATATATGTGTCTATGGATTTGTATCTCTAGTCTAACTGGACTAATAGAGACACCTAACATCCCAGGAGATTTTTTTTTGTTCTGTTTTGTATATTAAAGGAAAACAGCCTTCAAGAGAAAGAGGCTAAGAAATCTGTGTCAAGAACATTTCCCCCCATGATTACAACACCCCTGCTCCTTTTACCAGGGGAACAGGGCTATCCTACAATAGTAGTTTCACTAGAAAATCTCACCCATCCACTCTACAGCCTTGATTTTGCTACTTTAGGTAGCTTTCATTACCCAAATTCAAAAAGCATTATTTTGAGAATGCCAAGAGTTCTATTTTGATGTGGTCCAAGAGCACATGATCTCCAAGGAAAGGTTAGAGAGATAGAAATATTAGGTTTCTCAGGTGGGAAATACCTTAATTCTTGCTTTGGCATAAGAAAGACTTCACTCCAAAGCCTGGTTTGTGACCCAAGGTGGGTTTTATAAATTATGGAAGAAGTTTCAGGTTTTAAACTCACTCATCACAAGTCGGTGGGACTGCACACCCACACAGACAGACCTCAGCACGGTGGAGCAGAAGGGCATGAAAGCAGAGTGCAATGGTCTAAAGAACCAGAGAGTTGAGGGATTTTGCTGGGGGTGGGGGTCAAAGGTATTGATTAACTCCATTGGCTGAATTAAGCCTACCTGGGTCTAGTTTGGGCCACCCAGGCATACCATCCACCTGATTCAGGTTTGAATTGGAGCATGCCCAGTAGTCTTTATGGCTCGCTTAGCCTAGCCTGGTTCTCTGCAGAAACCTCTTGTGGGGGTCCTCTAGGCGTGGATAGGAACACCCCCGTTCCCTCTCCTGATATGTAAAAGAAACACGGACTTCAGAAGTGTATAGACTTACCTGGAGGATATTCCAAGAAACAAAAGATTCACATTTTGATATTTGTGTTTAATAAAGTTTTCTGTGATTGTTAACAATACTCTGTCTTTCCCCTTGTGTAGACACAGATAGATCTACTTTAATCACAAAGCTGGTATTTAGGAACATGTCTGAGAGAAAGAGAATAAGTCACAGACTCTTGTTTTCTTGTCCCAGGGCTGCCTGTTCTGGGGATTTGGCAGGGCTTCTGTTCTCTGATGGACCATCATTCTGTGACATTCACAGCAAAAATCATGGTTCTACCAAAAGGAAGCTCAAGATAGGGTGATTGAGAAAGAATAATTGTCTCATTAAGCAGATGATAATTGCAATTATTCACCAAGAATTATGAATCACAAATGAGGATTGCAGAGTCAATTGGGAAACAATTTAGCTATAAATACTCATATTAAGCAGCCTAATAAAATCCGATTTGCTTTAGAAACTTCCACTCTTGTTTTTATCAAGTGCTTTGTAGGAGTGTAAATCTTGATGAATTATTCTGTCTCTTGTAATACAGGAAGAGAAGCCATGTACTATAATAAGCCTGTTGATGACTGCAAGATATTCTGATAGTAATCTCACCTATAATTCAATTCCAACAGAGTGTTCAGTTTATCTTCCCACAAAAACATTCTTTCACGTGATATTCACACCACCACCTACTATGAGGCATAGCATATATTCCATAACCAATTTATAGTTATGAAAAGGCATCATGACTACCTCAAAATTACACAGCCAGTTGTTGGAATAGAATCTAGGTCTGTTTATTTCTAATGACAAGAAATTGTTTCCCCTAAATTATATTAACTTTGATATCAATTTCAATGCTTTTAGCCTCCAATAACTATAATTTCACCTCAAATTTACTTAAAGAATAAGAAAAATGTATTGGCTCACATAACTCACAAGTCTAAATGTAGATAGGGAGATGTGATAGTGAATTTTGTTTAGTGGTTGATACATATTAACCAATAGTTGATTTTTCCCCCTATCTCCCCCTTCTTTTTCTGCAGTCCTTCCTTCCTGCCTGCCTGTCTGCCTTTGAATGATTCATTGTATCAAACAGAATGACTACCAAAAGCTACTGAGAGACAGAGTGTAGACCAAAAAAAGTACATTGACTTAAAATTGCCTTATATGGCTCTTCTAAGTATAGGCTTTGCAACTGCTACCAAATTACGGGTGGGACATGCAAATGCAGTGTAGAAGACTCTACCTCAAGGATTGGTCAGTTTTGCCTTTACAGTGAGCATACAATGAGTTGTCTCAGGTGCAGAAACAGATAATCCCATGTCCTCTGAGAAAGAAGTGTCAGTTGCAAAGTGCATAGAGATTATCTGCATGGAAAGGTGGCAGATGAGCATTATTGAGAGTGAGAAAGAGCCAAGGAACAGAGGATGACCAAGTGACAGAGGGATGCATGTCTGTGGACAGGAGGCTGCCTTGCAGGCGAAGTTCTTTGTAGATTATCACCTCTAAAGGAGGTTTGCAACACTTGACAAAGTAGACCAGATGGTATAGGCCATGTAGCTAAAAGGCCAGGGATCAGAAAAGGATGCACTTAACAGTATGACCAGAAGGAAACAAATGAACAAAACAACATTAAAGTAGCATGGATGGATTTGAATGGCATTATGTTTAGTGAAGTTATTCAAACACAAAATGTTTAAAGTATGAGACTACTATTATTTAAAATTAATATAAAGGTCATCACATCAAAGAAACAGACTTTGGCTACAGGGGTGGGAAGAAAAGTGAGGAATGGGGAAGTGATAGAGTAATAGGTCACGGGGAAGACAATACCCAACAAAGGCACAAACAACATGAGAAAGCAGGGAGCTACCAGAGGTTGCTAAATTCTTAAAGTTGTGGGATACAAAAATATGATTTGCTGATGATATAACCCACCACTTAATTCACAAAAGAAACTGCTGAAAGTAACTGTTTTCAGATTCTCATTTTAAATTATCAACTTCCCTAATATACTCCATACTCCTGAATGTTATCTGAGTTCTCTCTGGTCATTGCAATGAATTGTCAAACCCAGAATATCAATGGGGTTCTGGAAAAGTATTTAGTGTCTGAATAGACTAAGGCAGGTTGGAAGGTGAAGGCGTGTCTGGCCTCTACCCCAGAGGAATCATTCTTGGCCTATATGAAATACAGAAAGGTTATTCCCCAGATCGCCCCCCATATTATATGCTAACATGCTGCTTGATAACACATGGTAAATGCCTACACACTTGGGGGTTAAATGCTTAAAGGTTATCTCTATAAGGGTTATTAGCCATCTACAGCAATCAGATTCTATAGTCTGTCTCACTCTCAGTAGGCCCACTCCCTTCTGATAAGGACAGTGGATTGTTCCCCTGAGCCAACTCAGAGAGGACCACTTGACTTTCTAGTCTTCCCATCTTGTCACATGTATAACTAGTCCTCCCCTTCCTATTGTATGTACACCCCAGCTCATCTCTTTCCTGTTGTACATATGCCTATTATATAATCCCTTCCTGTTATAATATAATTAGGGGGGCTTTCACGTACCCTAAGTATATAAGGCAAGAATAGAAATATATTCACTCTCTCTGAGCAGACCTGGCTGCTTAGATCATGCCTGTCCAGGAGGTGAGCAATTGTATGTCCATGTTGTCTGATGTCTCTTTGTTTTTACCTTTTAATTATGCAACCACCCCTTGAACCCAATTAATTGTATGGCTAGAACGCTACAGCGCTGGTGTGTAGTGGAATTTTCCTCCCTCTTGTGCAATTGGAGGAGATAAGACATGGCATCCACATGAGTTCTATAGAATGGAAGGGCAAACTGAGAAAGAGAGAGACAGAAACAGAGACAGAGGCCCTATTACAAATTCTGATTAGTTTCAGTGAGCCAACGTCACTTAAATGCCCTTTCCACAATCAACTGTTGTGACCTAGGCAATGCCATTTACTGGCTGGCAGAGCCAATGTTTGTGTTTGTTTCTTTATCAATGAACGTGGCAAAGACTTAAATTAAGGTGACTGTATGGGGAAAAAGTCAAAGTTTGAAAAGGGGGTAAAATGAGCCCAAGCCCACACCAAACCTCACAGGTGCTATTGTATAATGTGAAGAATTGTGCACAAATGGATGTCTGAGTGCTACTGGGCAAGGAAAGTGAGGAGAAATGAATACAGTGGCAATTACAGAAATAGGCACTTTATCTCCACATGGAGCATTTGTTAAAGTAAAATTAACAGAACCTAGATGCTACTTTCCTTCTAGATATGGAATGTGAAAGAAACAATATCGCTCAAAGTTAAGAGGTTTATGGGTTAGTGTCATCAACCATCTGCGCTTTCCTAGAACTAAGTGGTTTCCTGGGAATGAAACTTGGAGTGTTCGAAGTGAGAACATTCTAGGCAAATAAGGATGAGTTAGTCATCATATCTACTAGCTACAGATTTCCTCTGTCTTCCTTCAGCAGTAAAGAAATCCAAAGTGAACCATAATTTTCCACATTTCACAATAGGTAGAAATGACCACTGTGTTGGATAACATCTGCAGTAAATGAAATTACCACGAGCCAGATCGGATGATGGCGGTAGGCTTTCTACCCATTTGAATCCCCCCTCCGTAGATTTGGAGACAGATCCAGCAGAGAAAGAGGAGGAATTTCAGAAACAGACCAAGCAATCTCTGTTCCTTGAAAGTGTTGGAACGCTTTTATGAAGTCAAAGCTCCTTGAATCAGGAACAGAAAGCTGTGATACCAATAAAACAGAAGAGGAGTGGTAGAGAAGTCAAAGCTCCAGGGGAAAAAAGTCAGAGCACCAGAGAGGAGGATGAACCTCTCAGGCTGTAGAGCAAGGGAAGCTGTGTGTCTTCAGGAAATAGATACACTTGCACAGTATGAGCCCTACAACCAAAGGGTGGCCGATCCCATAGAGCTAGTGCTGGGTCCCTTGGGGCTGAGGCTTGTGGTGGACTGGCCTGCACTTTAAGAATCTATTTATCTGAGATTTTTATGCTTCTCTCCTTTCTCTTAAGTGATGATCCTCCCCCTCAGAAACTAAGACACCACCTCATGACCCTATGTCCTTGTTCTGAAAGACATTGTTTTGTTCCGTTTCAGTTAAAGGAATAGGAACCACTTTGCTGATGCTGTGCATCCTCCAAGTGTAGGCCAGGATCTATTGATACCCACTTCCATTTTATAACATTATCCAGATGTCCTTTGGACAATGATCTCTCTGCATCATATTGGTGGACCTTTGCACTTGGACTATAGTTGGATCGACTCTCTTCAGTTCTGAATGTCCTAAACCTACCAACATCACTTTTACTCTTATGTCTGAAAGCTAATGAGGGTATGGATCAAAGACCTTAAAAGTCATTTATATTCCCTTTCTCTGCTTATAGATTCCCTAACTGAGTAAGCCACCACCAAGGGAGTGTGTGCTTATTGAATGTCTCCAGTAGGGTGTGTACTTTGGTTTTAGATGAAGGGAATTACTCCACCTCTCCTGGGGAGAAGAAATATTATAGATTCTCTCAATTCTTTCCAGTCTAGGGACAGCTAGGAACTAAAAGAGTTCAGCAGCAACTGGTGGTACAGATGGGAGGACGCAAAGTACTAGTAGTGATGCTGATACCCCAAAAGGCCCTTTTTGTGAATTGGTAAAAGAATTTCCCACTTTGAGATGATCATTGTGTTGATTTCCACCCAGTCTTGTGTTTACTGAATATTTCTCTGGCTCACAACTAGTAAGGGCACTGTTCATTGATTCACCAGTGATTGCTTCATTGTGGCAACTGTAGATGATAACTGTTGTTACACGAGATGAGTCACAGGCTACTCAGAGATTCACTGTCTCCACAGACTAACTGTTTCCACTTGGACTTGCCCTCTTTCTGTAAGATGAACGGTGTCAGCACTCTATGATGAAGAAGAAATCGAGACAACACATGTAGTCAGAAATCTGAAAGATCTGCTTAAACAGCACCTCTTTCTGAATAGTTTAATGTGAACTGAAATTTGTTAGGTGAGCGTAAACATTTTAAATGTGCATTATTCCCATTTTATAAGTGTGATATTTAAATTTAAACATGGAAAGTGGCATTTAATTTCTGATGTCTCATTCTTGTATTTAGACTCAATTTAAATGTACTATCGTACACAGTTTGCACTTATACATTTAAATGTGATGTTTACCTTGCATATTGAAATGTTACCAAACCTTGGGAACTTGAGAAGAGAGAATTAGTGTTTCAATTGTAATAGACTTATTTCACTAAAAACAAATAGATGACTTCATTATGAACTAAGAATTTTCTTTAAAATAAATAAATGCGCATGATAAATGTACAAGAATGTGATAAAGTGAGACTATGAATGAAAGGCAATCACAAAGTCTATGAATGTATAATTGACACAATTTTGGTTTTTCTACTATACTGATGTTACACAGCTAGGGACATATTGGTACATACTGGTCCTAATTCATTTCTACAATCCATCCTCTTTATATTATCAAAAAAAAAGACTAAGTTTTACTGGAATGGAATACGTTGTTGTTGAGAGACTGAGCCAGTTTCAACTCATAGCGACCCTGCATCCAATAGAAAGAAAGACTGCAGAGCAGCAGCATCTTCAGAATTGTTGTCTCCTATGAGCCCATTGTTATTGTCATTATGTAAATACATCCCACTGCGGAGTTTCCTCTTTTTTGCTGACCCTTTACTTTACGGAGCATGAAGACTTTTGACAGGGATTGGTATTTCCTGAACACATGGAGTGATTATAAAATATACCCAATTTTCTATCCCTTGGATCCTACTATGGAATGAATGACAAAAAGAAATCCATGTTGAGAAATTATTAAGTGTTAAAATATTGAAAGTAGAAGCACATGTAGCTTTGCAACACAGATATGATTAATCACCACGTGCTGAATTATCAGCCTTCAGATGAAAATAATATAGAACACAGCAACAAGACAAAGAAGATTAACATGAGTGACAGAAGTGTTCTAAATAAGCAACACAAAATATTAGATGGATTTGTCATTCCCGAATGGCTTAATGTGAACTATGTCCATGTATCCATTAAATTAGTTACTATTAATAGCTGTTTATTTAAGTTAATTAAATATTCAAGATTATGTACAATTTTAAATCCAGCTATTATTTCAATTAGTCAAAATGTTTCATCCAACTCAAGAGAATGTAAGGGAAATGGTATCTCCCTTATCCCCAAAATTGACCTCTAACTTAGGAGTAATTGTGAAAATGAATATTTTCATTGAAAGTGGAGGCTGACAGTAGATGAACTGGTGAACTCAAGGAGAAATTCACCACTCACAAGCCATGATAAGGTACAGGTATTGTTACTAGAATCAAAAGTAAAATAAACATATACAAATAAGCATGATATCTCAACATTTTGAAAAGTATAATATTGGTTCACGACATCTTTATCCTGTAAACATGAACAATAGCTGGAGGATGATTAAATTTGTTGATTTCCTCAGAAATGATAGTGAAAGAAAATGGAAATGTCAGGATAAAATGACAATTCTAAGAGTTTGAGAGCACACTCTGAATTACAAGCATTAAATGTCACAGGGGTAGTAAAAGCCACACAATTCCTCAAACATGGTAGACAGCATGTGGCACATGCACTTCAATTATTTACTAAAGATGCAGGAAAGGATACTGAACTGGGATACTTGGGAGAATGTTATGAACTTGCTTTAATACTTTGGAGTCCAACACGGTCTACCAAATTTACGGAAAGTAGTTTAAGAATAATATGCACTGGGTTATCCAACAAGATGAAATCATAAAATAACACTCATGTATTAGATGAAAATAAAATGAAATATAACTTTGGGAGTGATAAATGATGAAATTAATTTTTGAAACTTTAAAACATTTCAAGAATGCTATAGCAAAATTACAATGTGAATAATTAACCATGGGTGATTTTTTTTTGGAGAGCGGTGGAAACTAAGCTAAAAGTGAAACATAACTGTAGATTGGTAAACACATTGGAAGATGTAAGGCCAGGGAGAAGACTCCTGTTGAAAATAATAGCATATGAGGACCAGTCCATTTATGCTCATTTTTAAACTGTCATTTGTTCGGAGCTTAAGGTAAACACCCTAACTCAGTGCCCTAAGAGTCAATTCTGATGGCTAGTGACCATATAAGACAAGGTCGAACGGCCCCTTTGGGTTTCTGAGATTCTAAGGTGTTCTGAAAAAGGAAGCACACACCTTTCGCCAAAGAAGCTGCCGGTGCTTTCGAACTGCTGACTGACCAACATGTAACCACTGGGTGAGCAGCCCAACACATAACCACCATGCCGCCAGAATGCCTCGCTATTTTAGGTAAAGGCCATATTAACTAAAAAGCATTTGGGGAATGATAGCAAATATGAAAATTAAAGTGCACTAAAAATGCAACAAAAGCAAGCTCAGCAGAAGAAAGCAATTAATGAAATATTGTCATTTCAAATGATGAGGTTGCACTGGGTAGCTCCCCCGCCCCCCCCCCAAAAAAAAAGATGAGTTTGATGAGACAGTTATTTTTAAGTGAAAAATGTTAAAGTTAACTTGAAATCTAATGATTGTGCTGCTAATAAGAAGTCTGCACTAACATGTTTTGCCAATGTACAGAGTTGAGAGGAATTTTAGGAAGAAAGAAAATGACCCACAATCACTCATTGTATGACATTGAATGGTAGTGCTGGATGCACCAGCTACTTGGGGTCAATGTGGAAAGAGTTTTCTCAGATTTGAAATTCATCTTGCAAGAGACAAAAGGGATAGTTTTAATTTTAAAAGAATAGAGACTTATCTTTAATTGTGTATAATTATAATTTATGGCCATGAGGTATTCTTTTTCTTTTTTGATTGTTGTATTTTTTTGAAATTTTCTTTTTTTTAAGATAGCACAACTTTATAAGAGAACCTCCAATGATGAGACTCCTGTCAGATACATCCTACTATGGAAAAGTGAAAACCAAACAGAATGATACAAAGCAAAGATACAGATAGTGAACTAATTAATTAGGTACAAATTAGCTATAGATTTGCAATGAATGTATATTTAAAATAAAAATTTTATTGACAGCTCTTACAGCTCTTATGAAAATTCATACGTCATGCCAGATTCATTTGTACATATTTTGCCATCATCATTTTCAAAATATGTTCTTTCTACTTCAACCCTAGATCTCAGCTTCTCTCTTTATTCCCCCCCTCCCTCCCCACCCCTCCTACCCTCATAAGCTCTTGATAATTTATTAATCATTTTTCTTCATGTCTTGCACCCACCGCTGTCTCCTCACCCACTTTCTGTTGTCCATCCCCCTGGGAGGGGGTTATAGGTAGATCACTGTGATTACTTCCCCCTTTCTCCTCCCACCTTCCCCTTCCTTTCCTGGTATTGTTATTCTCATTATTGGTCCTGAGGGGTTTAATGTGTCCTGGATTCTCTGTGATTCAAGTTCTATCTGTAGCAGTGAACATCCTCCGGGCTAGCTGGATTTAGACGGTAGAATTGAGGCTATGATAGTGGGGGAAGGAAGACAAGAACCAGTCAAGGTGCAGTGTGAATGAAACATACAGCTTTCCTCTAGTTCTTTAATACTTCCTCCCCCAACTACCTGTAAGGGAACACACAATTATCTACAGATGGGCTTTGGGTCTCCACTCTGCCATCCCCCTCATTCATATCAATGTGATTTTGTGTTGTGGGTCTTTGACACCTGATACATGTTCCATCGACACAGGCTGGTGTACTATGAATGTATATTTTATATAATGCTGTGGCAATTTCTCAACTTAGAATTAGAGTGAAATGTAATGTATTAAATATTTTATTGCACCTTTATTTTATGTATCCATACATTAAATGTGATAGCACGATTTGAACTTTTTATATTTCATGAAGAAATTCTTATTGATTTTAAGCAAATCATCTAAATTTAGTTTGATTTTAGTGTCAAGTTGAATTTCCCACCAAAAAAATGTATTTCAAGTGGCAAATTCAAGATTGGCCCAGCATGTCAGAAGCGTTTTTTATCATGATGCTATTTTTAAAATGACTTGGTGGTTCTTTGAATTCTAGTATATCTTCAAATTAAAAAATTAAATATATTGTGTTTTCTTTGTATTGAAATGTTTTGATATAATGATTAAAATGTATATTATTATCCCTTTACATCTAATTATTAATGAACATGTAGAAAGAAATATTTTAAATATTTGAATGTAATTCAAAACTAACTACAAAATGTTGGGATGAGCAAATTTCTGCTTATTATAAAATTTTACCCCTATTATTCTACTACAATATAACTAAGAGGTTTGGCCACCATATGTCTTCATATGGAATTGCTCCAGGTCCTCCATTTGCAGAATATAAACTAGAAATTAAAGAGTACAAAATGGTGATACCAGTTTGTACCAGTTCAGTTTTGGTCAACAAGGCAAAAACACAATATTTTGAATTGTAGTGAAATATTTCTATAATCAGAACAGAATAAAAATTACAGTTTGAAGTCCTACTTGCTTATTTAATAGTTTTTTGTAATTGTGTTGTTTTGTTCTTTTACTTTTTGAACATGAGTGCTGACAATTGAACTAGTCATCTTCCTTAGTTTGTAATAATAACACCACAAATTCTTCTTTTATTTACTAATTAAGTTATTTATTATCTCCACTTAGTCTCATTCTAAATTCCATCTTCTCCTAGATTATAGATCACCATTCAATGAGTTAAAAATATAGCAAAATTTGGACTGAACCCCAGTGGCGTAAGTGGTTGAGTGTGGGACTGCAGCCTGTGGGCTTGGCGGATCAAATCCAGTGGCAGCTCTGAGGAACAGTGCTGGGTAGCTCCCACAACCACCAGAGGGCGTGAAGCCCCCCAAAAAATATAACAACATTTTATATATCCTCATAAATTTTGCCTTTGAATATTTAAATGTGTTAATCATTACTTTAGGTTTATTCTAAATTTAAATGCTTTATTTATAAACATAAAATATAATACATCACTTTTAACTTTCAGTTTTTGACTCTTACCTGTTTTTGACATTTGAAATGACATAATGTCATGAGTCTTTCTTTTAATTTTTTTAACTAAGTGCTATTTTAAAAATTATTCAATTATTTTCCATATGCATGACTGTATGTGTATGTATCAATAGACTCTCACTTTTAAGAGAACATTCCATAGATTGCATTTACATTTTAATTGTCCTTCCTCCTAGAAATTGAATGCCTCTCCCTCTAAACCTACTGCTCCTTGTCTCCTTCCCAACCTGACCGCACTTGGACTCTTGTGTCAGAGCGGCTGGCAACCTGAATTGTCCAAAGTATTCTCTTTGCCAACCAGCATCACCTTTAGAACAGACTTGCCAAGACTGTCTCCAGGGCACAGTCAGAAGGTTGCATCTGTTCAACACGAATGGACACCTGTGTTCTCAGAGATCTGTGAGAAGGAGCTGGATTGAGACAGCTAGCTATAAAAAAATGTGTGGATAACACAGAGGATATTATCACTGTCAGTGAGAATTATGCAAATTGACATGGCTAAATATATTGAAGGATTAACACCATGAGGAAGCCTTGCTTTCTTACTCTCTTACAAAAATATTTTCAGAATGCTATAGCTATACATAGGTATGTGTCTTACTACAGAAAGTGCAAAACTATAGAAAGGAAAAATATGAAGGAAAAATAAAATTGGATTCAATATTTCTCTCTGGAAATAACTAGTCTTTTATGTCATTTATAAACATAGTTGAGAAGTTATAATATATTAATATCGCTCCATTTCCCACCATATATACTTGAAACTTATTCCCATAGAACTTAAAATTTGATACTGAAATTTCATTTTAAAAGTTACTTCATTTGTGGTATTGCATGGATAATGCAGACCTCTTAATATCATTGACATATTTGATTTATAAACTGAAGTTATAAGGACACCTACCCATCTCTCTAAATAGATAATTCATTATATTAAATATAAAACCAAACAAAAAAAAAGGAACTGTCTTCTTTACTGCCTGATATGTCCCTTGATTTCCTTTGAAAATCAGAGATGACCCAGAGACTGCATTCTTGATAAACCTTCATTTTAGCAGTCCACCGATTGTCTTGAATGAAATTTGATATCTAGGTGGTGCTTTGTTGTTATTTCTCTAAGGGAAATGTACTTGGAGAATAAATATAATAAAATAAAAAATGATTTGTATATATAGCCCCCAAATTTACTTTAAGTTATGTTATTTGAGGGGGACCAGTTCAAGAAAAATAGCACTGATAGCCATTCCCCTTGGCACTGGAAGGAGAAGAAGGAGTTCTGTTTTCAGTAAGAACAGTTAGCTTGCTACAAAATAAACTCCCCATTAAGAGGATGTAAAATATTTTTACAGAGAGAGAGAGAGAGAGAGAGAGAGAGAGAGAGAGAGAGAGAGAGAGATTGTTTTCATGCAAAAGGGAGCACCAAAGAAGAAAGAATTTCTAAGACCATCATTCCAAGGAACAGGTATTCTAGACTGATAAGTCCAATATCTGAGATGGCTTTTCTCTCTGACACTTTTGACGACTAAACTAGCAGTTTGGAACATTATAAACAAGCAAACAAGTAAACAGAAAACCAGCACAGAATGAAATAAGAGTGAAGATAATTGGCAGTCTCACATGTTAAAGAGCAAAATTGAAGTCCAGAATGCATTAAATTATAGGAGTACTTATTCACAAGTGAGGCTTTTACTTGAGACTTTGAAAGTCTGCATTGCGAACATAAGTGCAAACTAGGAAGAACTACAGATTCCACAAAGGTGAAGTTCAGCTCAATTATGACAGATAAAGTAACTGCTCTTGGTTGGCGAACCATTTAACTTCTATCTCTAAACTGCATAATGCAAAAAGTTTAGCAACAGCAGCAAAATAACAAAGAATATCCATCAAAATTGACTCTGCAGGCCGGATATTATATAAAGTATTTCTCCAGGAATAATGCAATCAATATAAAGAGTTTAAAAATAGAAGTAGAGGTGGAAAGGCCACTAAGTATTTTAATGGCAGCAAAGGCAGAAGTAGCTACTGTACTTACATGGGGAAAAAAATGGAGATTGGAGATATTAAATATTAGAATCTTGGAAGAGAAATTCCTCAGAAACAAAGAGACATTGAGAAGAAATTGCTGCTTAATTCAGAGGAGCTAGTATCCCTTATCGGCACTAACTGAGACACAGTTGAGAAATCAGAGATGTCCTTTGCAAATTCTACACACAGAATCACAAATCCGAGTATTACATGGTGGACTAAAAGTTGAGAAATCATAGCTCAATAATTACTATAGCAAGGATATAAAATAACATAATGGACCAAAGAACAAATAAAATAACAGACAGTAAATGAGAATCAGGAGGGATTCAGATACTGAAGTTGTCAAACAGTCACTTTAAAACAGCTGTGATTATTAACATGGTCAAAGTTAAATGACAATATAGATAAAACACTGGCGGAGTATTCCCCACTGGAAAACCAAATCAAATAAAAACTGAAAAGTAAAATAACTGACATGAACAGCTTGATGAAAGTTCAACCTCTTTTTTAGAAAGTAGACAGATTAAAAAAAAAACAAAAACCAACACTCCAACCAAACAGTCAGAAAATCAGCAGAAAAATAAAAACAAGAAAACCTCATGTTTTTCTTTAAAGTCTTTGATGATCAGATTAGCATGAAATTCTGGGATGATGAGTACTTCTTTTTTTTTTTTTTTGAGGGCCTCGCTGCCCTCTGGTGGTCATGGCAGCAACCCAGCGCTGCTCCTGAGAGCCTCTGCTGGATTTGAACCGCCAAGCCCGCGGGCTGCAGTCCCGCACTCAACTACTTACCCCACCGGGGCTCAGCCCAATGATGAGTTCTCAATAGTTGAGTGTTAAAGATGACATATCTACACGTGGGATCAATTTCTGAGGATAAAGAAGACCAAGGGAAAAGCAAGCCCTTATGTTCACCTGAACTTTTGATGAGCACTGAAGCAACTTCAAGTACAATAGTCATTCTCTTTGGCAAGGTGTTTTCTTACAGGGGAATTTAACTGGGTAAACAGAGCCAAAGGGGAAAAATAGAAGTCACTGAAAGACAAAAACCTTCATTGCCATTGAGTCCATTTAGACTCAAAGTGACTCTCTAGGATGAAGAAGAATTGTCCCTGTGACTTTCCACGTTTGGAACTCTTTAGAAGAACAGAAGACCTCATTTCTTTGGCACAATAGCGACTAAATTCTCCCTGCTGACCTTTTGCTTATCAACCAATATCTCGTAATGTCAAAATCTTCCTGTCTTCTTGGCCTACACTCACACAACCTCCCAGCCTCACTGCTTTATGATTGTGTGCATTGGGCTGCTAACTGCAAGGTCAGAAGTTTGAAATCACCTACCAGCCCCTCAGAAGAAAGACAGCTTTCTACTCCATAGAGTTACAGTCTGAGAAACCCATAGGACACTTCTACTTTATCCTTTAGGGTCACTATGAGCCATCTTTTTAAAAAATTAATTTATTGGGGGCTCATGCAGCTCTTATCACAATTTACACATGCATCCACTGTGTTTGTTCAGGTGTTTCCATCATAATTTTCAAAACATTTTCTTTCTACTTGAGCCCTTGGTGTTCGCTCATCCCCCCCCTCCCTCATGAACCCTTGATAACTTATTTTTTTTTAATTCCATGTCTTACACCTACCATTTTCTCCCTTCACCAACTTTTCTGTTGTTCATCCCCTGGGGAGGGAGTTGTATGTAAATAATTATGATAGACCCCGCCTCCCCCCAAAAAACACACCTTCACCTTACTCTCCGGGTATCAGTACTCACTATTCATTTAATGACCATGAAATAAATCTCACATACCACAGGATTACAGTCTTAAAGTTCAAGGGAACATAATCTCATGATCTCAAAATCTTCAAACCTCAAAGGTTCACGCCCTCAAAATGTGGAAGTCTCCTAGTCATAGACCCAAGACAGAGAATTCTTAAAATCTAGCCTTCTCATAGCTTCATGTGTGGAAGATTTGAAGTCTTCAAGTCTTGGGAGCTAGAGATCTTGCCTGTTTAGTTCCTACTGGAGGGAGAAGGCTGATAGAACTTCAAGACATTGGAACAAGGCATTGGAAGGCACAATAAATAGGTCTAACCAAACTGTATCCAAACCTTCTGCTAATACAATTTTGTATCAGCCAGAAATAATCTGTCCTATGACACTGCGATGGAACAAAGGTGACAAAATAATTAAACGTCCAGCTTTTAAACAGGAGATCGGTAGCTCAAACCTACCCAGTGTCTCTGTGTGAAAAAAGAAATGGTGATGAGCTTGTAGAAAGTTGAATCTAGGAAACTTGGTTGTAGTTATACTCTGCTCTCTAGACCTCCTTTTAGTCAGACTTAACCTCACATCAAACAGCAGCAACAACACAGCAGTGAAAAAGTTGACCAGCATTAAAAGATACTATAGCTGTCTTGCTACTGAACTTCCAAGACTGTGAAAAACTCTTTTCTTTTCAATGTAAAAACAACTATAATGAATTATGATTTGAAAACATATGTGACCTTTGAATATGTGTAAACTAGAAATCAAAGCACATGAAAATTATAATATTGTTTAAAGATAGACTGTGAACAAAATATGTGTATCTTCATCTCTAGCGTAACTAATAAAATGCAACATAGACTTTGTATTTATAAGGCCAGGATGCAAAATAAAATAAAGTGGTTTTCAAAATACATGCACAATTAATCATATATAAGCAGGCACAGATACTTAGGAGAACAAAAAGAAACAAATCAGGTAATGAACTTCTGCCAATATGCTTGACTTAAACACAACAATACCGATATTTACAGTGAATTGATGTACATAGGAACTCTCTGGAGTATGGACAGCAGGGAAGTGGGTGAACGGACACATTGGACAGAGTTTGATATGAAAAAGTAATAACAAAGTGTAAATTATTAAGGGTTCATGGGGAAGGAGGTCGGGAGGAGGAAGGGGAAATAGTGGGAGCTGGTAGTGGGGCCCTAAGTGGAGGGAGGATGTTTCAGAGGTGATGATGGCAACAAGTGTGCAAAGGTGGCATGCATATAATTGATATATGTGTTGATTGTGATGGGAGTTTTTTGAGCCTCCAATGGAATGATTTTTTAAAAGGAGGGGGGAAGAGGAGCTTATTCCAAGGGCTCAAGTAGAAAATATTTGGAAATGAAGATGGCCACATGTGTACAAATATTACAAATGATGTATTGAATGTTATAAGAACTGTGAGAGTCCCCAATAAAATTATTGAAGAAGACACTAATGTCAAGTGTGTAGTCCACAGAGATCATTCTGCTCCCATCCATCAGTTCTGACACTCATAGTGACCTGACAGTACAAAATAAAACTGTCCCACAGAATTCTCTATTCTATACTTTTTATGGAAGCAGACCATTAAGTCTTTTCTCTCATAAAGAGATGCATTTGAACCAAAACTTTTCAGTTAGCATCTGATCTCTTTACCATTGCATATCTCATTATAGATTGTTATCCTGAATATTAAAGTAAGAACTATAAAGTTAGAGATTCTCAGAAAGAATAAAATTTCAAAGAACATGGAAATTATGGTAGAAGTTTAAAGTAGACAGAAATATGCCTAAATACATAATGAAAACACAAAGAATACATTGTATACTTCAAGATAAGGAATATGACTAGAGATAAAAAGAAATATCCAGAGATATATGTGTCCACGGGTCAATAAGAAACTACCATTCTAAATAGGCGCACTTGATAACAAAGCTCCAGCACTCGCTGGTCAGTTGGTCAATATCTTGTATTGTGGTGACTTGTTTCTCTCTCTGACATAATGCTGCTCGCATTTCATGTACCAGCAGCGTCAGACACGGAGGCTGGTTTCCACAGAACTTCCAGACTAGGAGAGACTAGGAAAAAGAACAAGCCCATTCACTTCTCAAAATATTAAGCACTGAAAATGTTCTGAATAGCAGTACAACATTAGCTTATAAGCTCCTGGACCAATAAGATTTCCGTGTGCCAAGATACCACCTGTGAGAAGATACATCAACCAGGTCAGTGCCTGCTGAACTCCCTTGCCAGTGTGGCTGAGATCTATAGCTCTCTGGAGGCTGGTCTCTCCCTCCCTGCCCCCTCCCTCTCTCTCTCTCTCTCTCCCCATCTTCCTGCTTGCTGGTGGCTCACAGAGCTTTTGGAATCCTACCCTGTTTCCACTGACCTCAAATCCACAGGACTTTGCCCACCCAGGGCTGCGATCTTCCTGCATTCGGCATCATTGCATGTGGCTGTGTGAGCCCATACTGGGACTTACGGACTAGTATATCACTTATTGACTTGAGTTAGACTGGGCTAGTATGTTTTCTTGATATAGAATTATGTCTTGATGTAAAACCCTTTCTTACATATATATTAGTGTCACTGGATTTGTTTCTCTAGTCAACTCTAACAGAACATGAGGAGTGTTCCAGATAAAAGGACTATTGGTGGATGGTATCAAGAAGATGATCATTAACCTGGGGGTGGATGGTGTTCCAATGAGGCCATAAGTCTTAGGTCAACCATGGTTTTGGACACATGCAAATACAGATAATCAGATAGAATATTATTTCACATTCCTATTCTTTATTATTACCCCAAGGTCAGAAAAGTTCATTAGAAGTACAATCATTGACAACTTCTGTTGAAATGACTAAATACCACTAGATAAAAAGTCAAGAAAGATTCGAGTAAATTTTAGGAAGATTCATGTATTCTTTAAATAACAGTGGATAATGGATCCAAAAATATGTTATATTAAATTTAAGTACAGGGATATATGGCACTTATTTTTGATACTTGACACAATTGAGTTTCTGGATTCTAAGTGTCTAAGCCAATGCACAATCAGAAAGTAGCACAAATGGTAGTCTTGGCCACTGAATGCTACTCTAACAGAAATACAACACACACATGATTTCTAAAAGTAGAAATTTATTATCTCACAGTTTAGGAGGTTAGGAATCTGAACTCAGAGTACCAACTACAGTGAAAGGCATTCTGTTTCTGTCCGTTCTTAGGAAAAGTCTTTATCTTCAATGGCCTCCTTTGTCTAAGACTTTCTCAACACAAAAACCCAGGTCAAAGAAGGTTGAACCCTACTCCTGGCTCTTCTTTGAGCTAATGGGACAGTACTAAGTCCCCCCGATTGGGTGCTCCCTCACTTAATCTCTTTTATACATCCACAGAAGTTGACAAGATTCTAATTGTCTAGATTGCATCTTGACTCTTAACTGCAACCAACCCAACCTCGTTAACAGCATGAGGATTAAGATTTGCAAAGCATAGAATAATTACATTAGATCATAACATGAAGGATAATAATGCTGAAAATCAAGGCCTAATTATAGTGAAACACATTTTGGGAAGGACACAATTCACTTCATGACAGTCACCAAACTTCCTTCAATAACCTGGGTTTCTCTGCTTACTCATGGCTGAAGAAACATGTCCTATTCCAAGGAATTCTCCACTTCTAATGCCTTCAGATAACAATGTCAGAACTCTGTGACACTATATATTTTTGTCCTAAGAGGCTCAGAGGTACTCATGGCCCTCTTTCTCTGATAAAATGATTGAAAAATCCAAGATTTCTGTCTGCCTCAGTGTTCTTCTGTTCTAGAAAACAATTGTATGTCCTGTCATGAATTGTCTTCCAAATTTGTTCAGAGGATGAACATGCAACTGCCTGTGCTCTGTGCTCTGCTAGTTTTGGCATTGGATTCTATCAAAGCATTTCCTCTAGGGTAGACTGTAAGCCTATACAATAACCAAACACTTTCCTCATGGTATTTTCTGCCTAATGTGAACTGTAGTATACCAGATTGATTATTAACAGCATGGAGATTGAGTCCCACCCAAAGAAAACATTATTTGTAAATCTCTTTGTAAATACGTGCTTGAGTCTATAATGCACACTTCATCTAATATGCATATGTGTTGTTATATTTCTAATGAAAAATAGCTATTTTACCCCTAAATATGAGGATATGCATGGCATTGGATTATCACTTTGAAAACATCTTAATATAAGACAGATTTTTATACATTCATGCATTCCATCTGTTGATATATATATATATCATATATATATATATATATATGAAGTTTGTGATGGCAATCTGGCCACACCCAGTTAAGTGGTCAGGAAGGATCAAAAACACAGTGGGCAGTGAGTCTTCATTGAATTTGGAGATGAAGGAAAGAAACTCCAATCAGAGTTCGACTAGAGATGGGAGTGGCCAGAGGGTTCCTCAGCTGTACCATGAACAAAGACTCAGCTTCTTCTTTACAGGGCTGCTTATTCATTGTCTGGGAATAAAAGAATACCTGTGTTTTTGAATTGTTGCTTTTGTTTTGACCATATCTACTTATCCGTTTGATGGTTTTTCTATGTCTGAATGGGTAAAAAATATGCCAGGAAACACAGTCACCATTCACAAGGTAACTACTTTAGGACACAATTTTTATAATCCCCCACAGAGTGAGGGAGTATTAAAACTGAAGCAAACAAACAACTTTGTTCTTCTTCTTTTTAAATTATATGTCACACTCTATGGTGTCATATCTTTAGTAAGCATTATTATTGCTATTCTTTGATAATTATGGACAGAAAAAATGAAGTTGTCCTGGTGGAAATTCATGCATAAATTTAGTATTGATAGGTGTAGGTTGAAGGAGAAGATAGAAATGTTGGTTTAGAAGATAAAGCTCTCTGTAAAAGTAATGCTTCCATGTATTGTTTGGATTGTTTAAACTCAAATTTTCCTCTGGAAGTTCTTTATCATTTCTGAATGAACCCAAATGCTGTTGTCATTCCCTCAGCAGTGGTGGGGACTTCAGACCCTTCTGTCTTCTGTTTTTTTCTTTGTCACTCTAAAGCAGTGATTCTCAACCTTCCTAGTGTTGCAACCCTTAAATACAGGTCCTCATTTTGTGGTGACCCCCCCTCAACAATAAGTTATTTGTGTGGCTACTTCATACCTGTAATTTTGCTACTGTTGTGAATCAGTCGACCCCTGTGAAAAGATGATTCAACCCCCAAAGGGGTCACAACCCACAGGCTGAGAACCACTGCTCTAAGGAACCCTGATCTTTAGTTTCTTTATTTTTGGAAGACTGAGGTCGACTAATATAGAGTGAGGATAATGGGAATTTGAATTAGTATTTTGACATATTTTAAGTTTGGATTAGAAAAGACCGAAGTCAAAAGTATGATTCATAATAAAAGCGAGAGGCAAAAACATTCAAACTAGTTCAAACTCAGTTCATTGAAAAAGATTTTTAGCACTTACTTTCAAAGCTTTGAGTGATACTAAGTGCTTGTATTTTCATGCCAAATTGAAGGAATTAGGAAACCTACACTGAATCTAGGGATCTTAGGGCACAATTTAGTGCTACTAATGACCCACAAACTAAGAGCTCCAAATATCACTGGAGAGATTTTCCAGGTAAACAAGTGAAAGAAAGAGGATTGTCTGAGATAAAAAGCTAATTTTGATGGTTTTTTAACTTGCTCATTTATTAAAGATCCATTTATTGTTCCCAATTTTCTGCTTCATTTAGATTCTTTGAAGGCGTCTTTTTTAAGTGCCTTCTTTTTATTGTTCTTGAACCATTACAATAACTATTTCCTCCTCTTTGGAGTTAAAGTTATAAGCTGTTCAAATTCTTCAACCATATAAGATCCACCTACCATATTTATATATCATTCGTAATAGTATTTGACTAGTCTCTTGATATGCCTTATATTGGGAGAAGAAGGCACTGGAAGACAATTGAGAAGATAATTCACTTTTATGGTACTAAGGGAAAATAGACATGCAGGCAAAAAACTACTCACACATCTCAGTTGAATATAAGATACAGGTAAAGACAAGTTCAGTTACGAATACTGTCCTGGATTTGCTAAGAATCATAACATATTAGTATGGAATTCATCTATATAATAACCACTGTTTGCTTTGTGCCTTTTATAGGTGAGGCATCATGTTAAACCTTATGGAAACTATAATAAATCATGAGATCTCTGTTTGGAGTGACCAACAATAAAATGTGTCCATATATGTTAAAGTTACCAAAACTAAAACCAGCAGTCATGGAGCCATTTCTCTTATTTTTGGGTGAATATTTGAAAGGATTCCAGATCAATGTTAGATTTTACCTATACATAAAGAACAAACAAGTAGAAAAATGTGAATTTCTGAAGCTTCCTTTTTCTGGAGTTGTATTTCCTTGGGTATTCCTTTCTAACGATGCAACATTTGAATCGAATTATATCCCCAAATATCAGTACAATAGCTAAGTGAGTGGATGAACTGATGAATAAATAAATAATCTGACACTTCTATCTTCATCCTAATAAGCAAAGACAGAGCTGGCTGATGATTCTGAGATGAACACATAGAAGCGAATAATGAGACAAAAAGAGGGGACATATTGTGCTCTATATTTGGGAAGAGTGATTTCAAACTATGCAGAAAGAAGTCATCTATCAGTGAACCATGGATCTTATTTAAGGAAATAAAGATTTTTCTTTTCAGATTTGATCTGTTATAGTCTTAAGCAACTACATAAAGCAAAGGGTAGACCTTAATTTTAATCTTTTCTGGATTAGAACAAAAGAAAAGGACAAACACTAAAACAAAGGCGTAAACACTTCAAGAAAACATCCCATGAGCACTTATCTAGAAACCAAGGAATGCCTAGCCTGACAGAAACTTAAAGAGAAAGAGGAGAATCTTCTTCCAGAGCTGAAAGAGGGAGAGTACAGCCCTGCTGACATTCTGAATTTGGACTTCTAGTATCCAGAGTTATGAAATGATAAACTTCTGTTCTTTAAAATCACCAACTTTGTCCAATTCTATGTGGTAGCCCCAGGAAAATGAAAATAAAGATTTTTTATGTGAAAGATTTATTATGTGGACTATATGTGAGTCAACATGTCAAACATGTAGTAGTTAATCTTAAAAAAATACATGAAACATTATCACTGAGTCTATTCAACTAATGATGAAATTGAGAATTACAGGGATTAAATGTTTAATAATAATTAATATTAAAGTCACGCAGTTCCAAATAAGCAGTGCTGTGTGCCTGAACAGTTTATCTGAGATGGAAGTACAATCTTGGTTTCTACTTAAAAACTTTGCAAAATTTTCATTTTATATCTTCTTAATATTATTAAGGGGATCTGGATGCTGAACAGCTGACTGCAAGATTGGAAGTTTAAAATTACCAGTTGATCCCAGAAATTGCCAGTCACGGAAACCTTACAGAGACATTCTATGTCTAAGAATTGACAGATGACTTGTTTTGTTGTTGTTTTATTATCTTATTGTACTTTTATAATGGCCTTCTCCATCCAGAAAGCAGATAAACATGTACCTAAATGTTTGCTTTGTTTTCTAATTCCTCTTATATTCAACTTCATGCAAACAATATAGAGTACTCTGTAAGTTATTTATAATATGATAATCATCTGTCTTATCCACATTTATGGACTAAACTCTTCTCCACTTATAGGAAATAGATTGTCATCGTTTAAGGCAAGCTTGATTGTCCTATATTTTGTTACAATTTTGGATTGGGATGTCAATTTGTTCTGGGAGATAAATATGAAGAACCAGGATGAAGGGCAATCACATATGATAGTAGTTTATTGCAATCCAAACACAAATAGGCTTGAAAAGGGTTGTTTTTTTATATACTGGCATCAAGATTCAAAGGCAGATCTGTTTTCCTGGACTATGTGAAATTGCGGACAGTTTCACCTTTCATTCACTACATTTATTTTGGTGCCTGGAAAGAGCGTGGCATAATTCATGTTCTTTACACTCCCTGAGATCTGAAGGCTCTTCCTCTCAATTAATGTGGTTGCAAGATAGAGCCAAGGATAGAAGGGGT
Organism: Nesogale talazaci; assembly: GCA_004026705.1. Lineage (NCBI taxonomy): Eukaryota > Metazoa > Chordata > Mammalia > Afrosoricida > Tenrecidae > Nesogale > Nesogale talazaci. The sequence continues at coordinate 159,353 of PVJH01001844.1, read as the reverse complement.
GGTTATTTTAGAGTTTCTCAGATGTATGGATATAGCATATCAGGCAGATTGGGCCTTTCCATCTTAACTAAATTCTCTCTAGGGAGGTTCTCAGATGTCTAAATAATCTCTCATTCCTAAGGCATGATCAGCTCCAGTTGATAAAGCCAAAAGAGACTAAGGCAAATTAGACTTGTAGGGGGAGGCTTGTATTAAAGGAAGGAGTTCTGAACCAACCTGATCTGGATCTCAAACCACGCAAAAACGTCTTTCACACTTTCCTATTTATTGTGAGCTGTTGGCTACACAAAAGTTTCCAGGGGGCTGAGCCCCGGTGGCGTAGTGGTTATGCGCGGGACTGCGACCCAATGGGATGGAGGTTCAATTCCAGCAGTGGGGCTGGGCCTCCTACTCCCACCACCGGAGAGCAGTGATGCCCCCCCCCCAAAAAAAAAAAAAGTTTCCAGAAAGAATGCAAGCCGGTAGAATAGAATAGAGAGAATGTTTTATTGTCAACCAGTGTTTCCCAAAGTGGGTGATCCCAGCATCTAGGGATGTCAGGATGGTCCACAAGGCATGCAAAAGCAGATACCTATATTTTATCCTGCAGCACTGCAAAAAGTATACTAAAGTTTTTGATAGTCATATGGCACTGAGTAATTATTTTTCTGAAAAAGGGGACCAAACAAGTTAACCAAACAAGTTTGGAAACAGATCATCTAGGCCAGTGAGTCTCAACCTTCCTAATGTCATGACCCTTTAATACAGTTCCTCATGTTGTGATGCCCCCCCCCACAACCATAAAATTATTTTTGTTTCTACTTCATTACTGTACTTTAATTGTTATGAAGCGAGCAACACTTGTGAATGGGTCATCTCAATCCACAGGTTGAGAACCACTGATCTAGACCATTGTCCACAGATGTGTTTTGATGAATAAGCATTTCATAGGAGCTGGGTCTTTTTGACAATAGCATTAAAAATTACAAGGGTATGATAAAGTTCACAGAGGAGGAGAAAACATCTGTAGGAGGTACGAAATCATTGTCCTGATAATGGGAGCAATGTCCCTAGGATGTAAATAGCTAACAGAAAAAACAGGTGCAGATATTAAAAAGATAGTTTGATTGCATGCATAAAAAGTTGACACAAGCAAAGAAAGGCTGCAAAAGCAATCACTTTTGGGGGAGGGGGAAAAAAGTAATCACTTTTACTTGTCTAGAGGACACCCTAAGGCCCTGAGCAGGTTGTCAAAGTATCACCTTGTTCCTGTTGAATGGCTATCCCTACCTCATTTTCTGTATTGGGGGTAGTCACCACTTCCTTGTATATCCTGAGTTAGCTTCTTCAATATTCTCATAGGACAATCTGGCTTCCATGTTTACACAAGTTCTCAATGGAGTTCAGAAGTGAAAAGACAAAGTTCTGTAGTCAAAGAACCTCTGTTCAAATCAAACATCATACTTTTCTCTAAATATGTGACATTGACTAAATTAAATGAAATCTAAAAACTTTTTTTTAACATTTAAAGGAAAGACTGGCCTTCTAAAGTATATAATATAAAAGTTATATAAAACTAACCACAGACAGGACTATTTTGGCTAAGATTTCTTTCCCTAGGATTTTTATATTCTCTCTTAGCATGCAAGACCATGATCATCAAGTGGTTATGTGGTGTTGACGATGTTTTGGGAATGTGATAAAGTACAATAAGTGCATTGCATAATATGCATGAGTATATGTTTTTGTAAGACATAAACTGAAAGTAACGCTAGAGATAGAGTGCACATGTCTGCAAATTATTCTTATGACTGAGTTTGAAACACATGCACACATGTACAATTGTATGCATGTGTGCATGAGGAATCACTCTTCCCTTCCAGATCATGAAGTGTAGTGCTAGGTTAATTGGCAGGACAAATGTTTGTAGTTACAACACCGGTAAAGCAGAAACGACAGAAAATAAGGAATAAGTAAGGAATAAATGCAAACAATCTGATATTTGATATCTTTTAAGCATCAGATTTTCCTGGGAAAATGCAATTCTATCTGGATCTTTCTTCAAATCATTGCACAGCTCACTTATATTTTCCATGAAGTACATATGGTCTCATACTCTTTGGGGTATGTAGGCTTTCTGAAATGTTTTATAGAAGTCTAAGAATTTCAGGTTGAGAGAGAAAGGAAAGGCATAAAACCTTCTTTTGCAGGACTATAGAAGTGATCAGAGCAAACAGAAGACAAAAGCTCTGAGGAGTTTGTAATCTTTGGCCAAATTTCTGATCTAACAAATATGAAATGACATAAATAATTTCACTATCAAAACTTTACTCTTCATTAGAAATTAAATGGCAATAACAACCTTGATCTCCAATATCACAGAAAGTATCCTATTGGAAGTAGAATGTTATAATGAAATACCCAGAGATCTGGAGTTAGAATGACAAAAATTAAAAACACAATCAGCATCTCTTGAGCTCAAAGAACTGGAAAAAATGTCACGCCTTGAATTGCAATACTGATAGATTCTTTGGGGAAAATATTGAATGATGCAAGAATCATGAAAATAAAATGGAAAGAATGAAATGACTCACTCTACCAAGAAGAAAAAATCGACATTTAATCCTTTTAAGAAGTAGAATGTGATAAAGAACCAATAATATTAAAAGGAGAAGCTTAAGTCACACTGAAGGTATTCCCAAAACAACAAAGTTCCAGGAATGAATAGGATGCCAGTGGAAATGTCTCAGGGATCTACATATAATCTCCTCTCTGGGGCATGACCAACAGGGAAGTGAGTGAAGGGACACATTGGACAGTGTGCGACATGAAAAAGCAATAACAATTTGTAAATTATTAAGGGCTCATGGGGAAAGGGAGCTGGTATTGGGGGCCTAAGTGGAGGGAGGATGTTTTGAGAATGATAATGGCAACGAGTGTGCAAATGTGGCCTGCATACAATTGATGTATGTATGGATCATGAGGGGAGGTATACGAGTCTCCAATAAATTGATCCATTAAAAAAATGGGAAGGGAAAAGAGGAGCTTATATCAAGGGTTCAAGTAGAAAATATTTGGAAATTAATATGGCAACATGTGTACAAATATGCTTGATACAAATGATGTATTGAATGTTATAAGAGTCCCCAATAAAATTATTTTTTTAAAAAAGAGATTTACTCAACAAGTTGATGAAACACTGGAAACACACTCTAAGGATATGCCATGAAATCTGGGAGACAGATTGTAGCAGTCATGTGCTTATGTTAATTTTATGATTGAAATGTAGGGGTGGAGTCTAGCCTGTTAATCTGGAGATAGCCATTGAGTAGCCAATGAGGCCTCTGTGTGGGCATGATTTTCTCCTGATACGTCTGGGAAATATCGCGATATTTCCCTCATAAAGATGAGACGCTGTCTCGCCAGTTGTTGAGAGTTAGTCTCAGAGATGATGAATTACGGACAAGACAAGATGGCAGCATCCGAGAAGCTAGAGGAGCCGGCAGAGAGACCACACGGTTTTGCCCTGATGGAGTCAGACCTCTGAAGCTGGGGCAGCCACATGGAGACCTCTGCCAGCTATAAGTTGCTTCTGCTATTGATGGACCCTGAGCCCTGAAAGCGAGGAGTCACATGGAGACCCCTGCCAGTGCAGGATTCTGTACCCACTGACCTGTGACTTGGTGAATTGGAAGGAGACTTTATAGATTGATTTTGGGCATATGGGTTAATATTGGACTTATGACTTTGAACTGGACTGGGCTTAATGTCCTGTTTCTCTTATATATAAACCTTTTCCTTATATCTATATATGTGTGTATGAAATTTGTTTCTCTAGTCTACCCTTACTAACACAGAGATACCTGACCAACTCATTGGAAGAGATGCAAAATTTTGCCCATTTCAAAGAAAAGTAACCCAACAGAATAGTTGATGTAAAGTTGTCCTGTCCCCTCCTCACGATTGTATTTGTTTGAGTTCATTATGGCAGCCACTGTTTAAATCCATCTAGTCAAAGGTGATTTTCCTTTTCACCATCCTTCACTTTATCAAGCATGATATACTTTTCCATGGAGTAGTCTCTGCTGACAATATACCAATGTCCGTGAGATGAAATTTTGCTATCCTTGCTTCTAGGGAGCATTATGGTTGTACTTATTTCAAGACAAATTTATTTGTTCTTTTGGCATCCATGATAATTTCAATATTCTTTCTTTTTAAAATTGCTTTTTCTTCTTTCAATATTCTTATTCAATGATTTACCAAGTTAAAATACTCATCCACTAGTAAGTAATGGAATATTGGGGACTAAGGATGACAGAGAGTAAAAGTAACTTTGTAGCTTACTACTTTAGCCAACAAGTTAGGAAATTCATTATAGAGTATTCAAAGTATTATGCTAGACTAGAGGTGATGAGAAAATCCAAATCATATTCTAGGTTTTATCACATATGAATCCTATATAATTCTGTTGTCAGAAAAGAGTCAATGTTTATTCACATTCCTGCTACATTATAACACCCTTTGATGACAGAAATAATCTCATACAACATTTGGTAGCTATCTAGGAGGAAAGCATACAAATGTTCCAAGTTTGCTTTGAGTTCTTTATGTTATTGTTTTTTACCCATTATCTAAGTTGCTCATGATTTACTTTCTTGGAAGAGTGTGGACTCCTAGTTTAGCAAGAAAATAGCTGAAGTCTCTTTTCCTAAAGGAGTTTCTCTTTTTAAAATAAGTTTCTAGCATAGTGCGTGCTTTCAAGTGTTATCTATTATTTATTGTAATACTAATGTTAAAGTTATATTACTGTTGTTTTTGTTGTTGTAATGTGCCTTTGAGTTGATGTTTACTCATTGTGACTCTGCTTTGTCAAAGGAGAAGGTCTCCATTGGTGTTTCTTGACTACAATTTTTATAGGAGCAGGTTGAAGGTCTTTTCTCCAGGGAGCCAATGGGTGAGTTCAAATCACCAAAATTTCAGTTAACAGCTAAACTTAACTAAACTTAACTTCTGAACTTCTAGACTACCTTTGTGCAAATCAAGGACTATGAATTTTCCTTTGACAAAACTTTTGGCTGCTATGTTACATTTTGAATAAGGCAATTTTGAATGTTTGACATTAAAGGATCACATAAGTCCATAGTCTCATAGGTAATATTTCTGAGAGGATACACACACACACACATGTGTGTGTGCGTGATCATAAACCAGGATAACACAGAGTCTTCTTAAAATCATTTTATTGGGGCTTGTCCAACTCTTCTCACCACCCACACATACACCCACTGTATCAAGCACATTTGTATGTTTGTTGCCATCAAAATTCTCAAAACATTTTTTTTCTACTTGAGCCTTGGTGTCAGCTTCTCATTTTCCTCTCCCTTCCCTCCCTCACAAACCTTTAATAATTTATAATTTTTAAAATTCATTTTACTGGAGGCTCCTACAACTCTTATCACAATCAATGCATACATCTATTATATGCAGACCACATTTATACATTTGTTGTCATCATCATTCTCAAAACATTTCCTTTCTACTTAAGCCCTTGGTATTAGCTCCTCATGTTTCCCCTGTCTCTGTTTGTGGCAGTCATGTGCTTATGTTAATTTTATTAACATAAACTGTAGGGGTGGAGTCTAGCCTGTTAATCTGGAGATAGCCATTGAGTAGCTAATGAGGCCTCTATGTGGGCATGGCTTTCTCTTGAGACTTCTGGGAAATCTCATGATATTTCCCTCGTGAAGATGAGAAGCTATCTTCCCCAGTTGTTGGGAGTTAGTTTCAGAGACGATCAATCATGGGAAAGACAAGATGCAACCTCAGAGAAGTTGGAGGAGCCGGCAGAGAGACCACACAGCTTTTCCCTGATGGAGCCAGACCTCTGAAGCTGGAGTGGAATTCTGTTGATGGAACCTGAGTCGTGGCAGCAAGGAGGCATGGGAAGACCCCTGCCAGCACAGGGATTCTGCACCCACTGGCCTGTAACTTCGTGAGTCGGAAGGAGACTTTGTAGACTAATTTCGGGCATATGGGTTAATATCAGACTTATGAATTTGAACTGGACTGGGCTGGGATGCCTTCTCGGTGTCACATTCCTTTTGTATATAAACCCTTTTCCTTATATTGATATGCGTGTCCTTGAATTTGTTCCTCTAGTCTACCCGGACTGACACCATTCACCCACTTTTTCTGTTGTCCTTCTCCTAGGGTAATATGAAGATCATTGTGATCGGTTCTCCTTTTCTCCCCCACCTTCTCTGTACCCTCCTGATATCACTACTCTCATTATTGGTCCTGAAGAGTTCATTTGTCCTGGATTCCCTTTGTTTCTAATTCTTATCTGTACCAGTATACATCCTCTGGTCTATCCGGATTTATAAGATAGAATTGGGATCATGATGGGGTGGGAGGGAGGTAAGGGAAGTACAAAACTAGAGGAAAGTTGTATGCTTCATCGATATCACAGAATCTTCCTCAAGTATTGTTTACTGTTATTTTCTTGTGTTGCTATAATAACAAAATTAAATGTCATGATATTCAATATGCTTCCTATTTAATCAAAAGAAAATTGAAAATCATGCCCTATTAAAGTCCAATGGATAATTAATGCTGTAGATTCTCCAAACAAAAGCAAGATGCTCCTTTAAAAAATTATCTTCCTAGCAATTGCATTTTCAAAACCATTCCAAAACAAACTGAGTTTTCATATACTACATAAGCAAGGACTCTGAGGTTTTCCAGCTCAATATCATTTCTCAAGTGTCTATTTTCTAAAGACACTTGATTCTAGAATCACAGCTAAAACTCTGTTTTGAAAAAGTTAAAATTACTTCATGGCAAGTCATAATTTTTACTATGTAATCTCTATCATCATCATTATTATTGACACAATGTTCGAGGCTTCTATTTGGAAAACATAAGGAAATTTCAAATAGACTAACTATGTAGAGTTGATATGCCCTTTAAAAAATCTCCAATAGATGCCTCATTTGGAAAATATGAACCAAATGAACAAAGTACAGGTTTAATTTTGTTTCATTAGATTGTGAAGAGACCAACATGAATTAATTAGTGTTAACTACAACACGCTTCACTAATACCCTGCCAACACAAAGATTTCCTACAGTGCCAAGATGAGAGACATGTTCGGGATGATAAGAAAGAAATGTAAGTGGATTGGTTCAATTATTATTACAATTACTGCTGCAAAGAGTTTTAATTGAAAGGGGATTTTGCATTTGGGGGGTAATAAGCTCCATTAAGATCTTGGGTGAGACATTTAATTTAGTTTTAATGACATAATTTTATGCTAAATGGATGCAAGTTAATTATTAAGGCATATTTATTGTGATTATTTATACAGACCAACAAACCTTAAGATGGCAAATAGGGACTTTTGAAGGGTATGTCAGTTCCTTAGTCCCTCAATAGGTTGAAATGAGGGTGAGTTAAGAAGCAGCCTTGGGCAGAGTCAGTGTCCATTTCCATAGTAGGGTGCAGTTGAATGAGATGCCACAGGACACATGATACCTTTGAACCCATTGCATCTTTTTCAACTTAAACGTGAGTCCCTGTTGCATAGTGCATGAAGCTTTTTCAATGCCCCGATGATTGTTTTTCCCCTTTGCATTACAACAAAAATCACAATAATGCAAGCAAGTTCGTGTTAACATTTTGACTTTGGGACTTTCTAGGAAGCTAAGAACCCATACAGATGGAGCAAAGGCACAATACAAACTACCTGCAGAGCTCCACCATATGTACTTGCATGTATACACAAAAATGTTTCACAAATTGTACTGATTTCTAGTGATTATCCTGAACCTCACAACTATACCCAACTAAATGCTATAATTCAGTCTTTGCTCCTACCAAGCATTCTCTGTGATATTTCTGGCTGTCACTCCAAAATTACAGTGATCTAAATGGCATAGGAAGTCAATACTCCTCCAACTCTGCCCACTATTACACATAAAACATACAGGATACCTTCAAATATTCAATGATTATTTTAAGATTTGCCTAATGCATGCCTAACTATGGGAAACATGAGAGAAGTATACTACTTGGTTACTGATTTTGAAAGGTCAGTGGTAAATTTATGGACATATAAACACATTATTATGACACAATCATGATATGGTAAGCATTCCTCTCCACTGCTCATCAGTCTATCATTTTGTGGTGGCTTGTTGCATGGTGGGAAGTCATGCCACTGGTACTACAAATACCTGCAGGCTCATGCATGCATGGTGAACATGTTCTAGTAGAGCTTCCAATATAAGAATAGACTATGAAAAAGAAATACATTGTCCATTTCTGAGGGAGTATGAGCAAATTTTATGGCTAGCAGAGGAACATTGTCAGAAATGAGTGTCTTGGGTTGGAAAACACTCAAAATACAACTGGGTTAGAGCTACCTACTCAAAGAAGAGTTAATCTTAAAGACAGACATGGAATAAAGCTTTCAGAACCTTTACTTGCTGATGAAGCAACAGAAAATGTTCATCAACAATGAAGCAGAATGAATGGAGAATGAATCAATGAAAATTAGACAGCATCAAAAATGAAATGGGTTACATAAAGATTGATAACTTAGGGATTGGTGTTCTGAAATGGACTGGTATTGAATCAGACAATCATCGGGTTTGGTATGCCAGGAACAGCAAAGACAAGAGAAAGGGGATGGTGCTCTTCATCAGAAATTGCATTTTGCTATCTCTCTTGAAGTACAATGCTGTCTGAACAACAAACCCAGAAAGTTCAATTATTTAAATGTGCATATCAATCACAAAAGATACTGGTATGAGGCTGAGCCCCGGTGGCGTAATGGTTGTGCGCGGGACTGCGGACCACTGGGACGGAGGTTCAATTCCAGCAATGGGGCTGGGCATCCTCCTTCCACCACCAGAAAGCAGTGATGCCCCCCCTCCCCCCCAAAAAAAGATACTGGTATGGATAGCGAAGAAGTCTACCCACTTCTTCATTTTGAAATTGAAGGGTTCAAGCAAGATAAATTTATAGTTAATGGTGACTAGAATGAGAAAATTTGAAACACACTATAAAAGAAAACCAAAAAAAAAAATGCATCACCATTAAGTCAATTCTGACCCACAGTGTCGTTATAGGTCAGACTGGAATTTCCCTGTGGATTTCCAAGACTAGATTTTAATGAGAGTAGAAAGACCCATCTTTCTCTTTCTCTTGCCAAGTAGCTTCTTGTTTCTATGATTAATAGCCCAATGAGTAACCCTTTATACCACCAGAGCATCTTTGCAAACAAATAGAAAGGATCGATAGCTAAAAGTATGGCTTTAGTGATACAGACAAAAGTGGAGAACACATGACAGAAATTTTTAAACTCAACTACATTCCATTGGAAATACACCTTTTCAATGAAAATAGAAAACTACAGAGTAACTACACACCTGGAACTTGATAGATGGAATTCACAAGAGTCAACCTGAATCACAGACTACATCTGTGGGATGAGGTACTAAAGAATCTCAATATTAGCAGCCAAAGCAAGGCCATGGATCAACTGTGGAAAAGACCATCAATTGCTTATACCCAGGTACACATTGACTTATTATCTCAAGTTAAGCCTCACTCTTAGTGAGAACACAGAGGAAAATAGAACTTCCCCTTTGATTTCCAAAGCTTTTGAAGCTAGGGAAAAATGAATATGTAATATAATTCCATGAGGACTAAAATACAGTCCTGAGTATATTCCACCAGAATTTATGGAAGTGATTTTACACAGTGAACATTAACTCAGGGTGGGGGGGATAAATTCAGCTGTGGGTTACCATCAAGAACATCATACAGGAAGAGATGAAAGCTTATTTAAAAGCCAGAAAGGAGAGTAGACACTAAAATTGATGTCAGAAGAGACTCTGAAACTCACTAATATACATAGAATAGCTAAAGCAAATGGAAGAAACGATAAAGTAAAAGAGATTAACAAAAAATTTCAAAAGGCAACTTGATAAGGTAGGGTATTATAATGAAATGTGCAAAGATCTCGATGAGACCATCAAAATGGAAGGACACAAACAACATCTCAAGTTTTAAAAAAATTCAAGAAGGAGAGTAGTAAATTGAAGGAGTTTATGGATAAAATACTGAATAATGCAAAACTCATGGAACCAACATAGAAGGCATGCAGAGTATCATGCTATCAAAAAGAACAGGTCTTCAGTCATTTCACGATGTAGCATGGACTGAGGAAGCAAAGGTGTTCGAAGATGTCGAAGTTATATGGAACGCATTAGTGAAAAATAAGGTTGTGGCAACTAGTGGAATACCAATTGAAATGTTCCAACAAACTAATGAGGCACTGGAAACATTCACTCATTTTGCCAAGAAATTTAGAAGACAGCAACCAGGCCATAGACCAGGGGTCCTCAAACTATGGCCCGCGGGCCACATGCAGCCTGCCAAGGACATTCTTCCAGCCCGCCAGGTGTTTTTGCCACCACTGCCTCTCCTGCTTAGCAGCTGATTTGTCCCAAGCCTGCAGAGGTCATGTGTGGAATGTGTGCCACACTCAAGGACTCCCCTCCTCTCTGTTTCTGAACTCCTCCTCTCAGTCTCAGGTGTGATCACCAAGTTAGAAGCTTGTCTGTGCAGAGCCTGCTGCTGCCTGAGGACCTAGGTAAGAGCAAGTTTGATTTTTTTTTTGAATTTAGGAGATCTATTTTGGGGGCCTTTTTTTTTGTGGCTTACGGGGAGCCTATTTTTCTGGTTAGGAGGCCTCTTTTTGCAGACAGAGGGCAACTTTTATAAGTTAGGACAGCCTTTTTTAAAAAAAGTTGGTTAGTTGTTTGGGGGTTAGTTTCTAGGGGGTTACATACAGTGATAACACAAATAGCGCTCAGTGCTCATGCAAATGTTCAGTGCTCAGTGTTATCGCATGCAGGGTCCCACACTGTTCATCTTCCTAGGACCCCAGGGGAATTTAATCCGGCTCTGCAGACGGCTGAGGAGCAGGAAACCCAACTTAATTGACAGTAAGTCCATTTATATCCTGATTACTATTCAGTTGTGTATGATGTTGTATGTTGTGTGCTTTGTAAGTCCCGGTTCACACTGTTGAGAACTCGGGGTAGTGCGAGTTCAGCCATATGCTTGCATGGCTGAACTAGCATTAAATTCTGAAGAAAAAAGGCATATGTGCTTTTTTTCCTGCAGAAGGATGTGATCACATGGGTCTCCTCACCCATGCGATCAGATTCCTGTCCAAGTTCACCGATCACAGTGCGGTTTGCTCAGAGTAGTGTGAATGAAAAGGTGGTGGAGGAAACGGCTCTGTAATCCTGCGGGTTCCTGCATGGCACCACTGTGAGCCTGCGGTAAAAGCGGAGTTCAACCAATATGGGCACTGGTGAGGCTGAAATGATGTGGACTGGCAAGGCTGCATAGATGGACACTGATCAGACAGCATTGATGGGCAGTGCAGTCTATGTGCCTCTGCGTGGACAAAGTTATTGCTGGTATATTGTCTTTGTAGAGATGCACGTATTATATATGTATATATATATAATAGCAATGTGAAATTCCTAGGAAACAATGATAGCAAGAAAGAAAAAAGTTGACTTGGCGTGTAGGATATTCAAAGAACAGTAGATTTATGATTACTTTTTCATGCAGTACAAGGAAAAAGCTGTTTGTTTGATATGCTAGACACTCTATTCTGTTTTCAAAGAATACAATTTGTGTCAACACTATCAAGCTCAACATAGAGATAAATATGACTGTTTGATCGGAGAAGTGAGACATACCCTAATCTCAGGAACCACGCACTCAAAATGGCAACCATTTTTGGCAGCACTTATGTCTGTGAACAGACTTTTTCCAGAATGATGAAATCTCCAACCAGATTTACACTAACTGATACCCACGTGCATCACTTGTTAAGACTAGCAGTAACAAATATGGAACCCGACAGTGACCCTCTCATTAGCCAAAAGCAGGCCTATAGTTCCCATTGAAATACTGGTAAGTTTGCTGATTTAACTTTACTTTCTTCATTTTAAATATTGTATTTTCCCATTTTTTTGTTTTACTTCAAAATAAGGTATGTGCAGTGTGCATAGGAATTTGTTCATAGTTTTGTTTTTGTTTTTTTTTAAACTATGATTCTGCCCTCCAGCGATCTGAGGGACAGTTTCAATCAGGTCACAAGGTAACAACTACCAGGAGGATTCTGGGAACTTCCTTTTTTTCTCCTGGATGTGGATCACACATGCTTTCTCTCTACCACATGGAACTATGCTAAAAGAGTCAGAGGTTTGGAGCTGGGAGACTCATGTGAAGACCCACACAAGCACTGAGATGCTTCCACTGCCATTAGACACACAAGATTTTCCACCCACTGGCCTCTGATCTTCCTACAATTGACATCTTTGTATGCATTGCATGACTCTGAAGAGGAATTTACAGACTGGTATTGGATTTATGGGCTAATATCAGACTTCTGGCCTTGATCTGGACTGTTTTTTTTAATATGCAATTACTCTTTGATAAAAAGCTTTTTCTTATTCATATTTGAGTGTCCCTGGTTTTGCTTTTCCAATCAATGCAGACTAACAGAATATGTACTTTGGATATATTGCCAGGAGGGTTTAATCCCTAGAAAAGGACAGCATGCTTGGTAAAGCATGCTTCCATCAAAAAACCGGAAGAAATCAAATGAGATGGAGTTACACAGTGATTACAATAGACTCAAACATAACATTAATTGTGAGGATGCCATGAGGAAGACCAACACTTTGCTCTGTTGAACATAGAGTTTCTAGGAATGGGGACTGACTCTATGGCTCTTAACAACAAAATTTTGTTTCCAGTCAACCTTACTTGACTGCTTGGGATGTCCTCAATGAATTTCTAAAATAGGTATACCAATTGGATAGGCAGAGGAAAGGGGAAAAAAACTTCCAGGAATAGTCGTTGAAGGTGATTTTGAATAAAGGGGTGATGATAACATTATAGAGAAAAAAATGTTTGGAAAATGATTATCATAGCAAATGCACAATCCCGATGGATATGATTGAATCATGGAATGATTTGATATCTGTATTAATCCCAACTAATTAAAAAATAGAATAAATAGGTAAAAAAAACTGGGTAGGCAGAGGGAAGGAAAAGGAAAAGATAAACTCATCCAGGAACAGTCATTGAGGTTGACTATTACTTGTCTATGAAATAATGAATAGAAACAAATCTTCATTAGCAAGAGTAATAGATGATAGAACCTAGTTTGGGGGTACTTTAATGCGAAATAGGGAGATTCAGTGGTACTGTGGTAACCAAAAGGTTGGTAGTTCAAATTCAAGATTGTCTTTGATAGAGAAAGATAGGCTGTCTGTTCTTGAAAGATTTACAATCTCAGAAGCCTTGCAAGGTCCCTAAGAGTCAGAAGTGACTGGCTGGCAGTAGATTTGGTTTTAGGGCAACATAGCAGGAAATAACGTAGAAGAAATGATAGGAATACTATGGTATTATAAAATGACAGTGTTCAACTTTTATTAAAACCATTGCCACGGACAGACTTATGCTCCCTGTGCTTCGGGATATTCCAAAGTAACATCTCTAAGAGTTTCCCCTTGAATACATTTTCAAACCTAATTTCCCAGAGGAAGTATGGAAAGTAAATAGAACTTTATGATGAAACAGTTGGAAAGATGTAATGGCTTAGAGAAGTGGGTCAATATGACTTGCACTTCATTAATGGAAGAATTCAAAAAGATGTGACTTTGTGCTACCTAGACTATGGCAGGGTACTCCCACAAGACCACTACTCCACCACCACCATGATCACCACTCATAAAGTCAAAGGTAAATATGGGAGTTTTAAGACGTCTCTTCATTGCACAACTACTAATTGCATGAAACCATTTGTCTGAGGACTGTGATAGGTAGATTTATTGTGCCAACCTGGCCAATAAGAACATGCCTCAACTTACGAGCTACGCTGTGAGACATCCAACTCATGGACTGTGTCACTAGAGCTTGAGGTTCCCTTGAGACCTGTTTCATCACACTGCTGGTATGTACATACATTGCTTGAGCTGGAAACTGTTGGATCCTCTCATCTGCCTGACTATTGCTTACCTGCCCTTCTGTTTGTTGCCTCCATTGCTCTATGGAAGACTCAGCTGCCTGCTTCCTTGACCTTGAATCCTTGTGAGCTGAAGAATCTCTAGAATATTAACTCAAGGAAATGAGTTGAACTGAGCCCTCTGTACTGCTGTGTGGACAAATTATCTATCATATTCCTCTGTGCTGTATATATTAATTCATATACAAAATCGTAAGTGTTCTGGTTTTGTTTCTCTAGAGAGCCCCGTCTAATACAAGGATGATGAGAACAGAGCAAGGTCATTAAAAGTAAAAGCCTGAAATTAGTAAAAGATGGGATGGTTGACCTGTGAGAAGAGAACTTCATCTCCATAGCTATGCACCCATTTAATAGAAGAATTTGTTTTTTTTCTTTCTGAGATTCTGACGAATTAGATCAATTATTTAAAGACATCTCAATGTCAAGGAAAAGTTATTGCATGTTTCAAAATTAATTGTGACAGTATTGGTTTCCTTTTCATGCTAAAACACATACTTTTAAAAGTTTTTTGGTGGGGCGCAAGGTGACGGTGAGGGCAGGTAATGCTTATTGCTATTTATTGCTCTCTCCCTCGGCAAACAAGCAACACGAGAACTTTGACTTTCTCTGACTTCTGTCACTTGCTAGGGGTCCTCAAGTTAGTTCCTACTCACCTCTTAGGACCCTACTGCTTGACCACCAATGCTCTTGAAAGTGTGGCTAATAGATTATCAGATTCCTTTATGATCTCAAAAAGCAAACTCACTGGCTATATAGGCATGAAACTACCTGTTTTTTGGCCCTTCCCTACCTCCTATAGTTAGTTCTTGGTGAGCAAGATATTTATTTCAGTTTTTCTTGTATTGTGCTCTGTAATCCGATTAGTCAAGAGATTAATTGGAAACATTATCCCATGTGATTTGTAAGCAAGCTTCACATCCTACTCTTAAAACCAAACTTTACTTCTACTGAGCACGTGAATTTCCAGAGCTGACTCGTGTTTTGTGATCGGCTAGCATCCTTTTTTTTTAAAATGGGGCAACTGTTCCTGGCCTTCCATGTATAAAGTATCAACTGCTAGAGTCAGAAATGGGTCTTGCTTCCCAAAGTCAGCATGTGGAGGGCAGGTTGAGGACGTAGTTCCCACTTCCTATGCCAATCCTGACAGGGACCTCCCTTTGGCCGTTTGCAGGCACAAAGGGGTCAGAAGTTGAAGATGGCCTCTGAGTGGAATGCCTGTGTTCTGTTTATAAGATTGCACTCACTATGACAAATAGAGACCTGGTCAGCTGCTTATATTCTGAACCCATTCTTGGTGGATTTCATCATTTTGTTCTTTGATTGAAAAGGCAGTCTTAAATAAATACTGACAGGACACACTTTTGCAGAGGAGGCAAAGAGTCAAGCTCAGATAAATTTTGTTTTAGAGATAGAACAATAAAGATAAATTAACAAAATGCATTTTATGATATGAAGTGCTCAATTTCTCCTTCCAGATGAATCATGGGCCTCTCAGTCCAAGAAGTAGTACATCGATGCTCAGAATCTCTATGCAGATTTCTCTGTGCTTCTATCTTAAAGACTTATATTTGTCCTTTCCTTCTGTGTTTTTATGATCTCTCTTATGTATTAGAAGCTATTCACAGGTGACTATTATATTTTAAGTGACTGTCATATTCCTTCTGATCCCCTCATTCTTCTTAACACTCTCTCCCTGTTTATTCCCTTCACTTCATGGAATACTGTGTGTGTCCTTTGATTCCACTACTCAATAAAGGTAAATTGATCACTTTATTCCTTTTATTTTAATGAGACACTATGTCAAGCTACTGCTAAACTATTTTGTTAGCCTAACTGAAAACCAAAGGGGGATAATATGCTTTCTCCTTTGGTCACATATAGGTTCTGAGAGAAGACGCCATGATTTTCTTTTTGCTCTTTCTCCATCTTGATCTTTGCTCTTGCTCTTGATCTTTCTGTCCCTCTTGCTACCTCTCCCTGTTCTTACAGGCCCAACTTGTTTGAAATGTTGTTGGCTTTAATGTTTTATTAAAGATGACTTTCTCTATGCAGGAGGGAGAGCAGAAATACGGTCTTCAACTTGAATTGTCCTTAGGGCTTGTCACTCTTGAAGAAAACATCTTTCCCAGAAGTAAGCTCAGAAAAATATAGTGAAGTTCTCTGACTAAATCTAGGGGAATCCAGGCTTGGTCTTTTGCTTTTTAACTAGAGTTGAGGGGTCCAAGATCAACTATATCTGATGATTATAAAATGGACCAACAGGATATAAAGAAGGAAAGAATGCTGGAATACACACCCATATGAGGGATCTTCAGAGGCTCATGGGAAATTTATACTATCTTTTGCTTCCATTTTTTATGGACTGTTTGAAGCTCCCTCACATATGGATCAGTTATTATGTTATATAATGGGCAAACAGAGGTAAATGACATGCTTCTAATGAACTTGTAGCTAGGGGAGGAGTCCCCCCAAATATTTATATTTTGGTGTGATAATTACTTCATATCCTTATGCTTAGGGCGAATTGAACTCAAAAGAGATCTAATAAAAGGGTTCTTGGAGGAGTTAAGATTTTTTGTTTGTTTTGTTTTGTTCACAATCCTTCTATTGGAAGTTTATACAGACAAAATATCATTCCACAGTGAAATAACATCACACAGGATTGTACAATTGCTCCCACAATCAGTTTCAAGCATGGTTTTCCTTCTTGAACTCTTTGACGTCAGCTCCTTTTTAACACAGACACACCCCGCCACCACCATTGTATCCCCCAGAAACCCTTGTTCTACTTGTTATATCTGTAGGTTCATCAACCCTGGACCTTTTATCATATACTGAAAAGAACATATTACACAAATTCAGGAAGGTGGACCTCCACAATATAACACCTCTGAAATAACCCCCAATGCGACCAAACAAGAAACCAGAAAAAAAAATACAGGAAATTTTGAAAACCAGGTAAGACCTAATTTGCAGGAGATGGGGGATCAACTGACAACATTTCTACCATTCGAGCCAGGTTCATCATTTTGATCATCTGTAGTCATCCCTTTGGCGACACTTTCTTCCCAACCCTCTATTACAGATAGAGGGAAATCACAGGAGGCTTATTAACTATGTAGATATATCTTGGGTTCCCACTGTCATGCATAGCCTTCTGCAAACCAGCTTCTCACAATTTAGGCTTTTATATTATTCCCTCCTTTGATTTCATATTATGCAACTGATTTACAATCATTCAGGCATTGACGTTAGTGTACTTTTTCCATGTGCACTTAGTTGACATCTCACTGAGGTGACTGCTCATTTGGAGACAAGCCTTTAAGACCCCAGATTCTATTTGATCTGTTAGTTTGGAACCGTCTAATTTCTTCACCCATTCCCTTGGTGTTTTCCTCCTGAACAGGGCTATGATGTAAGAACTAATTGCTCTTAAATTGGAATTAGGATTTAGTGTGAATCCCAAACCCATTCCTGAATCTATTTTTTTATTCCTTTTTATTTCTTTTATTAGCGTTTGGCTCCCTTTCTACAACTCTTGTTATTTTATGGTAGGGAATCTTATGGTTCATCTCCATGAGTCAAAATGATCTCCCGTTAATATTGTCTTTGACTAGTCCCTGGTGCTAATTTTTAAAGCACTATTGGTAGAGGAGTAATTTAATTATTCATTTATACAGAATTAATCCTTTATGAATGTATGCTACAATTTACACAAACAATGTGAGTTGGTTGTCAGGGAAATTTTACAATAATATTCACTGAGAATTCCAGTCACAGGTTTGCTGGAATAATATACACCTTAATGCAGCATACAGGACATGGATGCAGCAAGACCATGTTTTCCTGGCTACCAACAGTTCAACAATCGTGGTATAGCTCTCTTCCACTTGCTCAGACACCATGAATTCTTAGTCATAAGACTTTGGGTTACAAGTGTGTCCAAGGTAGAGTCCAGTTTACCCAATGTATTTTCCGCATCAAATCTCACTGATGCAGTCTCTGTAGCATGCTGTGCACCCTGGGAATATAGGATTCAATGACTTAGCATTCCACTGCACCCAGTCTAGGTCCTCAGGAGGCTCCTCTAAGCCTGAGTCAATGCCACCCATTTAGTGCATACCACCAGGAAATCACTCCTGCCCCCCACCATAACTCACCAAAATCATTTTCAGTCATTTTTCCTGGAGGACCACCTGAAGGTCAGTCCACTCCTTTTTCCTACCCAAAGTTATGCACTTATGTTTCCCCAGATGTGGTGACTCCCTTTCCCCTTTCCTTACTTGACTTTCCCATCAGTGTCCCTCATTCCTCTGATAGGGCTGTTTACCTGCCCAGGAGGTATTTCATCACAGCTGCTACTCAGTAGACAGCATCACTTTCCCCAACCTTAATAATTTTATTCCAGTGACATGAGTTGTGCTCCAGCAAAGTTGCCCTCAAGATTCAAACCAAGAGAGGATGGCATGTGGCTCATGGGGACCACTCAGGCTCTCTACCAGGCTTTCTGGCCGTCTTGGCCAGCAGAAAGGTCACATTGTATAGATTCTTAAGGGTTGGTCCATGCAAGGGTGTTGATGTGGGGCTATAAACACAGGATGTCATCCAGTCCATGATCATCAGGTAACTCTGGCAATAATGAGTAGAAAGCACGAGAGAGACATGCCAGAGAAAAGTAGACATGCCTCAAGACTGAAATCAAGGTCTGATAAATGACATGCTAAAGAAACCCATTAAAACTTGATACATCATTGTGTTTATGTCAGTCTAAAACAAACAAAAAGTGACACTAGGAACCATAGCAAGAAATAAAGTAGGAGATGAGGCAAAGCAGGACAGGAAGATTTCTCAAAAAGCTGTTGCATTGATCTTGATGAGGGTATGGAGAAGAATAGCAGCAGTAGGCAGGGCTTGAACTGAGGAATCATTGCCCAGATCAGTACAAAAGAATTGAGTGATAAGTGGGGTTGTTGGAAGAACATCTTCACCTGATTTTCTAGTCTAGATAAGAAACCTTTCTGGCATCATGGGCTATGATGAGTTGGTCAGCTATTGAAAACCATTCGACTGCTGTAGGAAAAAGATGAGGTTGTCTATATCCATCAAGATGTACAATATCAGAAAGCCACAGGAGCAGTTTTGTTCAGTTCTGGAGCTTCTGATAGGGTCACTTAATGGCAGTGAGCTGCTATTTTTGTTTGTTTGTTTTATGTTTTGTTGTTGTTTGTTTTTCTGTTTATTTCCTCAGTGGAGGAATGATGGGATAGAACCAAGGTACAGAATCCTGGAGACAAGAAAATATTATAAAGTATTGAGGGTTGGTTGGGAAGAGCAGGGGAAGAAGGGAAAGGACGGAAAGCCGAGATCAAGGGCTCAAGGGAAAAGGCAGATGTTTAGAGAATGATAAGAGCAGCGGGCATGAGAAGTTGCTTGCCACAGTATGTTTATTTTTGTATTGTGAAAAATGATGTATGAGCCCCCAATAAAATTATTTTTTAACAAAAAAAATAAAAAGAAAAATTGACCTTTATTTACTGTAATTCTGTCTGTAGATTCACTCGCAGGTATTCTCTCTCTCTACCACCTCATTTTTCTTCCCTAGCATGGATGGTGATTTTGAAGCATTGACTATGTAGTTTGCAGACCAAGGATCAACTCACATCTTCAGGACTCCACTCCTGGTACTGTGCTGAGTTATTTTCTTAAGAAGTTGATATCCTATGTACACTTTTCACCTACAAAGTGACTGCAATTTAGTATTTTTGATCCTTGAAAAAAAAATCTCAATTTCACAAAATGTAATCTAAAACTAAAGCCATGAATAGATTTAAACCTCTGTGTCATGTGAGATGGTGGCTTTCATCCTAAGTCTGATGGAGGACTGTCAGTGTGGGAGTCCTGGGGAAGCGCTCTTGTGAAAAAGACAGAAACGATGACACGAAGGAACTGGAGGGACAGAAGTCAGCTCAAAGGCAAAGATACAGAATAGCACCAGCATGCTTTTAAAAGCGATAAGAATATGAAGCTGTCTAGCTTTGTGCTGCGAACTTAGTCACTCAGTTTCCTGTCTCTTGCTTTAGTTTTCCTTCCCTACAAACTCCTCCTTTCAAAACCTTTCATCTCAAAACTTGAGCTTTCAGAAGAAGGAACCAACCTGAAGCATCTGCCCGTCAGGCTTTCTTTATATAAATATATAAAATGCTTACCAACTGTAATGCCTAGCGCCTATTAAGCTTTTCTTTCTGATATTCTCATTTTGATCCCTGCACCCCCTTCTTCTCCCTCCCAATCTCCCCTTCATTTTTCTAGATCAAGACATTTTATTTCTTTACAGAACAAGTTAAATGAAATTCCTATCATCTGACATTCCTTCTTGACATCCATAGATCATGGAGAAGGCTTACCTGAGATACCACTAACAGGTGAGCAAGAGAAAAAGTGAAGACTTACAGGGTGATCGATCACTGTCACCACCAATTCCTCTCCATTGGCAAAGGCAATCACACAGTTCACAGGAGGGGCCGAGGCAGAGGCAGGGTGGATGTGGCCAGTCTTCAGCTGACTTTCTCAGACTCAAGGCAAAGCAGTATACTTTGCCCCCTCTGATGATCTAAAATGTCCCTCCATCGTCCTGTTACTCTCTGAGCTACATTCTAACCTCTCCACTTATCCTAAATCTCTCTTGGGATATGCACATGACATACCACTCTCAATCTTCTTCCCACAGATAATAAGAACAGCCATTTTCTTCTTAAAAACTTTGGTTAAAGTCACTTTCCATAATCATCCCCTCCTTGCAATATTTTATGGTTAATAATGTCCTAGAATCATTTTTTTTCCAATCAGGAGTATACTTGGATGCCATCTAGATAAACACATCTCTTTCTATGTATAAATGTCTACTGTCCTCTATTATTATTCTATCTTATCTGTACAACAGTCATTAGATGGAGCACATGCATATGTATATGGAGTCTGTGTTAATCACTGGTGATGCAGAGTATAATAAATGAGGTATGCTCTGAACTTCATGGCAGTCACTGAGTTGACCAACAAGGTGGGCCTCGTCAGGGTAGTTCTAGCTGGAGAGTCTCAGAAGGTGTTAGGAGGACACCGAAGCACTCCTTTTGTGGCTATGACTCAGGTGCTAGGGAGGCTTCCTGGAGAGTCAGATACCTCAACTGGTTTTCAGAAACTGGAAGTGTTAACTCAACAAAAGATATGAGTAGGACCTTGCAGAAGACTTTAATTCCAAATGCCACGTGAACTCTCCCAGCAACAGGTCAGTTGGAATGTCTCGAATGTCAATAAGCACCATGGTCACCTGAGGAATTTGCTGAGTGATAGATTGCTGACGGACAGGATTCCAAACTGGTTCAGTGTGGTCTAGTGATGTTCATTTTTAACAAGGTCTCCTTAAGAAATGCATTGTTCTGGACCTTGGACAGACAGGACTAGTTAGCAGAGACATTTTCATGGGAATCAGAGAAATGCAGGCTCTAAAAGATGCAGTTTTCAATAGAAAGGGAGCAACATCTGATTTGTTGACAAGTTGGGGTAGTGGGAAACCAGACTGGAGACTAGTTAGGAAATGACTTCACTTATCTATTGACTCCATTTATACAGAATTGAGATGCCATCATACTGGGTCTTGTTTTGGTTTGTGTGTTTTGTCTACTGGAGAGCACGAGTTCCAAACCAGGCCCTATTGACATGGTGTATCCAGAACTAAAAAGCCACTCCATTTCATTTCTTATACTTCAGACAAAACCTGTCAGAATAGTGTCATTTCACACCCATTGTAACCCGACAGGCAGAGAGTAGAACTGCCCCACTGGGTTTGTAAAACTATGATCTTATAAAGCCTGGTAGGTGACCTTTGTGATTTGCAACTGAGGGCTGAACCCCTGCACCACCAATGTACCATGATTCCTGACACTGTACCCGAGACTATGACATCAAGTGCACCCCATGACTGTATTTTAATTAGGTTCTAAGGTCGTCTGCTGTACACAAGTGGTTGCAGAATATGACATCTCAGAATGCAATTCCAGACCAACACTTTACTTGAAAAACTCACTGCTATTGAGTTGATTCTGACTACTAGAGACTCGACAGGAATATAATTGCTCTGGTGAGCTTCTTAGGCTGGAAATCTTTAAGGGAGCAGAAAATCTTATTTTCTCCCAGTTAGTGGCTACTAACTGCATGGTTATTATACATTATGGCACCAACTCTGTAGGGTTGGTGAATGCTTTCAGCATTATGAAGGCTGGGTTTGTACCATGACAAATCCAGTCTTTCTGTACCTAAAAGCCTTATGTTATAATACTTTTGTTTCTCTTTCTTTGGGGGGACGGGGAGGTTTAGTCTTTCCAAGAAGCACATAATCCTTGTCTCTTCAGCAGTTAAAGACAAAAACTCCTCCTGCAAACTTTGTAGGCTCCCAGGAAGTGAGCAGCAGCTTCAAAAAAGTTACACGAAAAACAACCACGTATTAAGATGTATCTTTCAAAAAAGCTGCCAATGCTTCTGTGAAGCTTAAGGAGCTTTTCCCTAAAAGAAATCAGGTAATTCGTTTTGAATTAAAGTTAAGCACTTGGCTTAGTTCGCTTTCATTTTTTTTCCTGCTCTGTAAATCTCTAACTAAATTAATTAAGCAGGTTTTTTAAAACTGGCAGCCATCCTGACCCAGGAGGCCATGCAGCAAGCTGGGTGTTGACAGTAAAATTAGTTAAAAAAAAAAAAAGGTAGAAAATTCTGCTTGGAAAGGAGAGGTCTGCTTTTTCCAGTCCCTCTATTCCTTCTTTGGTTCCAATCCACCAACTGACTGCCAAGATCTCCCTTGTCGTGAGGCAACTCATTCTTGAATCACACGGCTATATTTTTGGTTTAATATATATGAAGTTTGACCAACCTAGTGGATTCTAGTTCATTAGAGCCTAGTCATGCTTCCCACCAAACCCCCACCCAAGCCCCAATTCACTACCAGTGAGCCAAGGTCAACTCATAAGAGCCTTATAAGACAGAGGAGGGCTGCCCTGCAAGTTTCCTAGTCTGTAACTCTATACCGGAATATAAAGTCCTACCTTTCTCCCAGGGGTCAGGGGCTGGGCTAGCAGTTAGCAGCTCCACGTGTAGTCACTACACCACCAGTCTCCCTAAGGACCTAGTACAGTAATATTTCCTGAAGTACATCGCCACATTCCCTGAAGCAAGACTGATAAGTCCCAGCCTCCAACTCTCCATGAGCAGGCCACACTTTAACTGCAGTACCTCCTAAGATAGGACCAAGAAAGAAAGTTCAGTCATTTTTCACTGACAAGATGGAAAACCTGGCCATTGCTGTTTTTTCAGCAATTAAATACCCATGAAGACTGAGTCTTCAGACCAATGAAATGAAGAGCTTAATCACCGCAGAAGAGATCCCACATGAGAATTCATCAAAACCATTTACAGAAGCAAAAGCTCACATGCTAACACACACACACACGAGAGAGAGAGAGAGAGAGAGAGAGAGAGAGAGAGATCCTAAAGCAAAGAACTGTATGTGTTCATGCTCACCCTTGCCTCTTCTTCTTTTCTTTTTCTCATATTTAAATGTTGACCACCAACCATGTGTTTGGCACTAATAAATCAGTAGTAAACAATATGGTAAGATCCCTTCTCTGAAGGGGGCATGCATTCTAGGAGAGGAGTGAAGACAATATGCAATTAGGAAAGAAATAACAACAAAATATAATTAAAACTTGGAAGACTTTATGAAGTAATGAAACAAGGGATGAGGAGAGGGGACATTAGATCAGGTGGCAAGTATACAGTGTTATTGAAGAGGGCTGTGAACTAAGACACGCAGAATGAAGGTTGAGGAAAAGAGAGGAGAGTGAAATTCCCAGATCGTTCTTTATGTATACAACAAGGAAAAAATTGTCTCTTCGATCTCGCTACCTCTGTTCCTCTTCATTCCTATTCATAGGGGAAATCCCTCCCACACCCAAGTTCTAAGTGGGAATTACACAGAACTCTGTAATGAAAGCTTGACATAAAGAGGCTCCCTTCAAGTTAATTGTTCAACCTCTCTTTGCTTGTAAGTGTAAGACATAAGTAGCTTGAGGGCATGAGGTTCAAGGCTCCTAAAAAAACAACCATGAGGACAGGGTGGGAACAGGGCTCTTCCCTTACTATAATTAACCTTCCCTCTAAGTTCTACATTCAGCCAATCCCTTGTAGATGTGACAACCAGCAAGAGGAAAGCAATCTTGTCATCTGCAGCAATGACATGGGGCTCTGTTATTTGAGTACCTGAAATGGATTTGACCTGCAGAGAAGGCGATTTAAAGGTCAATTTGTTTGGGTTGCATATAGGGAAGGAGCAGAAGTTTCCTGAATGCTACACCTTGGGGACTTGGAAATGCCAGCTGGGCGCCGGTGGGGCAGCGACTGGTAGAGGACCCTTGCCACTCTGATCTTTGCCTGCCAATGCAGTGCGAGGAGACGGGACTCCGCACCCATTAGGCGGCAAGCACAAGAGTCGTTCCTTCCTCCGCTTAGCGGTAATCGTGGAACGTCACGCACCACTACAAACATGACAAGCGGCGTCCAAGCCATTGCCTTCGTTAATGCGCATCAGGGCTGACAGCCGGTGAGGTGAGGGAGATGCAGGAGACGTGGAAAATGTGATTGGCTTCAGGCGCAGCATCAGAGAGGATGAAAACCCCTTCATGTTTGCACCAGGTGGGGAAAAAAAAGGGAAAGTCTTATGGATGACGGGCAGTGTATTACTACCGCAAAGCACGGACATCTGTATCTGTAAACACCATGTACATCTCAGGGCACCCATTGGTCGAGGGAAAGAAGGCAACTGTCTAGAAGAATCTCCAAATTGAACTCTCTCTTGAACAGTGGAAGCTGACATTGCCAGAGCCCTGGGGAACATGGAACCTTCTCCCAGCTGCTTTCAGAAACCACAGGTATTCTCACAAACTAAAGAGAAACAAACACCAATTTAAGAGTGATTTTCATGGGCACCAGCGTTGGGCCATGTCCAACAATGTACACCTTGTGTTTATTTATTGTGAATCATAACCCTCAGTGTATAAAACATACATCATAAATGAATGATACTTTTGCATGCCCACTCACTGCCAGAATGGACCTAATACTTGGTTACTTTCTGCATTTTGATAGACTGAGGACTATAGGTGGTGATTCTCATTTCTTAAAAGACCCCAAACCTTCTCAACCTAGATGTTTCTTTCATTCATACCTCCCTATGCTAACTTTTTAATGAAATCATATTTTATAGCTGTACTAGTCCTCTTTTTAGGTACAATATGCCATCTACTGTGAAATTCTGTGCTGCAGTGGGAAATAATTTCTGACAAAGATCCCCAAGAGATATTTTTAAAGCAAGGAATGGAATGTATACAATGTGATCTTGTTATTTAAAAAGTAATGTGGAAAACAAGGACAAATAACAAGAAAGAACCCAGCAACAAGAGCACTATAAAATAGGTAAATATCTAGATAGGAGAAAACCAGGAAACCAAATGCACTGCCATTAAGTTGATTCTGATTCATGGCAGGAGACCCTGCAGAAGAGTGGAGAAATGCCCTTGTGGGTGTGTAAGACTGTTAACTCTTTACAGGAGTAGAAGGTTCACAACAGCGAGAAATTTGAAGCAACCCAAACGTCTATCAGTTGAAGAACAGAAAAGAAACTCTGGTACATACACCAAATGCAATATTACACATGCCTAAAACATGGGGATGAGACACCTCATGCCTGAAGGGACCGGGAAACCATTATACTGTGTAAAGTCAGTCTATCACAAAAGAACAAATATTATATGAGCCTGCTACTATAAGAATAAAAACCATGACAAAGGCAGGCTTCTGTCCCTGGTCTCCCAGGCAGGAAGGAGGTGGCCTAGCTACCTCCTGTAATCTATTTATCCCTCTCTCATTAGAACACTTTAAAAATTCTCTTGTGAATGCTTCTGCTATGAATATAAGGAATCCCATGTCTGTTCATGTTCTATCTCTTCCTTCTTTGGCATATACACCCAGCAGAGCTATGATTGAGTCACACGGTATTTCTATTCCCAGGTGCTTCAGGATGTCATATGTTGTTTTCCACCATGGCTGTACTTGTTCACAATTGCACCAGCAGTGTGTTAGAGCTTTAAAATCTCCACACTCTTTCCATCATTCACTGTCCTTTGTCTGGTTGCACTGGGTGATCACTGTGGTTATCAGATGGTATCTCATCGTTCTTTTGATTTGCATCTCCTGGATGTCTGGTTATCATGACCATTTCCCTGTGCATTTCTTATCCATTTAAATGTCTTATCTGGAAAATTCTCTGTTCATGTCCTTTGACAACCTTTTAATTAGATTTTTTTTCTTCTTGAAATGTAGCAGAATTCTGTGTGTTTTACTGATTACTTTGTTGTATCATTGCCAATTTTTTACACAATCTGCGAGTTCTTATTTTACTCTTGCAAAGAAGTCTTTCGATGTGCATAAGAGTCTTATTTTAAGTAGGTCTCAGCTGTATATTTTGTCTTCCACTGTCTGTACTTCCTTTATTATGTTTGGTAGTCTGTGGTTAACCTTCAGTTCGGCCCAGTTTTCTCACTGATGATTCTTATAAGCTCTTGGGTTTATATTTGAGTCTCTAATCCATCTTGAGTTCATTGTAGTGCATGGGGTGAGTTGTGGACCCTGTGATATGACTAGGCATACCAGAATGGGTAGAAGGTAGTAAATGGATTGATGATTGCCATGGGGCACAGAAGAAAATAGTGGGGGAAATGGGGTGTCCACATCAATGGGTACAAGAAGGAAGAAAAGATCCCAAAGTTGATTGTAGCAATGATTGTTCAACCCTCATTGATATGATTGAACTACTGAATTATATATATGTTAACCTCAGCTCCATAAAATTTTCAAAAGTTTAAAAAAATCTACTTAATGCAAGCATGGTATAGTCAATTTGTGCACATTGGATTTAATTTTCTACTATGCAAATAAAAATGCCTAAGTGTAATTTACAAAAAATAATAAAAACATAAGTAATGTATAGTTATATACCCAATTCATTATTGGAGTCAAATCCAATTAAGAGGAACATTTACCTTTTTGGTTTTTTTCTCACTTTATATTCTTATGAATTTGGAACATTTTACAATTAGCTTGCATTAATACATTGATGATTAAAACTTATATAGATGTGATCTGATACTGTTTAACAATAGTGAGGCTAACTAATTCCATAAATAGCTAGTCTTATGAACCCAACACAGTGCTAAATAATATGATTGCATATTGGCAAAGATAATTCTCCAAATTATCTACCAGAATTCTCAATAATAGTGAAGAAAGGTGCCTGAAGAAGCACAAGTAAGTTTTCCTTACATGGCAGTTGCCTAGTGCCCATGGACTCTATTCTGGCTCATGGAGATACTATGTGTGTCAGATAGAATTATGATCCATGACATTCTGAATGGCTGTATTTTCAGAAGTAAATTCCCAGAACTTTCTTCCCAGGCATCGGTAGGGTGGATTTGAATGTCCATCCTTTTTTCTAGGAGTTGAGTTTCTCTGCTTTTTTTGTACATTCCATGGACCACTCCTGAGTCCATTCTAACACAAACCATAACTCTTTAAAGGGGTGGAAAGTTTCACTCCACCCCCTGCTCCCCGCTCCAAGGAGTGCCTGGTAGTTTTGAATTGTTGGTCGTGCAGTTAGCACCTCAATGTGTAACCCACTGCAAAGCAAGTTGACTGTAGAGCTTGGATTCAAACTCAGGTAGCTCCAACTTACTGGGTGAATTTGATGTCTAACATCCCTCTCAAGACAGAGTTCTTACTACTTTCTCTATCAGAAATAACTCTAATCCTAAACACCATTTAGTTTTGCTTGTGTAAAAAATACTAGATTTTCTATGAGTTGTGAAATGATAGCATTTTCATATTCCTACTGATGCTTCCAAAAAAAAAAAAACTCTGGTATTGCTGCAGTTGAGTAAGTATTGAACTGCCTCCCTAAAGGTTAACAGTTCAAAACCACCAGCTGCTACAATGAACAAAGAAAAGACTACCTGCTCTGTCAAGATCCACAGTCTTAAAACCCTCATCTGATGACTTGGAATCAACACCATGGCTTGGATACTTGTGGGCTTGATAGATGTGCCATTGATGTTCAGATTCCTACAGACCCAAATGTGGTTCAGGACCTGTGTGAGTCTCCCGGGCCCACAGTGGACGGGCAACTTCACAGCAGCTTCCTCTCACCTCTCTCCTTTTAGGTTCATTTTGTTTCCTCTCACCTCGTTTTGCTTTTCATCCATTTAAATTCATATTTACTATAAATGTGTATATAAGAGGTGGTAAGAGAGAAACACATTGCCTCTTGAGCACTTCCCCGGTACTTCTAAACTGCCCTAGACCTTTCCTCTCCAGCTGCATCATCATAAAATATCGTTATGAAAATGAGTTAGAATTGAGTTCCAGACATAAGCACACTGCCTCTACTAGAGAGCTTTACCCTTAGCCAGTCAATTAGTGTACAGTGCATTGCACTGGAGGAAATTTGTCAAGAACCCAATTTGTCATCGACAGATAAGTAAAAGGTGGTTAATGTAAATTGCATTCCCCAGATTCATTCCACTCTGTGCTGTCCTGGAAGGACCTTGAGATTGCAATCTAAAGATTGCAAGGAGAGTGAGTAACGTGGTGGCCACTTTCCATTTGTGTGAGCATCTTTCTCCGGAGAGCACTTTGCACTTGTCCTGTTTACTCCTCATTACGCTTGTTTGGTTGCTCTGGTGTGTGATCGCAGCCTCAAAACCTGAACACCCATTAGTAGCAGCTCCCCAGAGCACACTGCTTAAATTGTGTGAAGCAATCTGGCCCAAATAAGCTCAGACAAGTCCTATATGTCCCTGTGAGGAGAGGTCTCCGTTTCAAAGATGGGAAGCTACTGCCAAGTGATGGAGTCACGAGTTGATTAGTTCATTTGGTAAGCAGGGTACCAGATAAGACCACATGGACAATTTTCTTTCCTTATTTGGACAACTGAAGTAAAGCTTCTCACATTTCACCAGTTGTTTTGCAAACAACCCCATAGGGCTGAGCCCTGGTGGTATAGTGGTTGTGTGCGGGACTGCGGCCCACTGGATTGATGGCTCAAATCCAGCAGCAGCTCTCCAGGAGCAAGGCAGGGCCTCCTACTCCTACCAGAGGGCAGTGATGTCCGCCCCCCCCCCCAAAGAAAAAGAAAGAAAAAGAAAACAACCACACACACAAATACATTTTATAAAAAAACTGAAGCAATACATATATATAGTCAAACTTGTCCTCTGGACCCCACATATGTTAGATGAATATTTATAATATTTGTAACCTTGGATTATCTCTCTCAAAATTCTATGACAAAATTTTGGTCAGTGTGTTTCTCATTTAAAAAGTACTGGTTGTAAAAACTAATAACTTATAACTGCCACACAGAAAAGAAACATCTAGTCCACAAACATTCCTTTCCTTCTGAAAGTTTTATGATGCCTCGCTATCATCAAGCAGTCCTTTACTGTGAAACTTCAATGACCACTGGAGACAAAGAGGTCTGAGATCATTCGTTCTTCCACTCCTTTTTCAGACTGGGTCTCAGGTGTATAAGGTAATGCTCATTTAACCTTCTACGCCTTTGGGACAGACTTGACCTTGCCTGTTCCAGCAGCCTTTTTGTCCCCTGCCTTGATGACAGCAAGTACCTGTCTCATATCTCGAACAACAAAACCAGAAGATTTTTTGGTCTGGTCTGGAAGCTCTCCACACACATGGGTTTTCCAGGTACCAAAGCAACATGGCAGCAGCATTAGACTTCAAGAATCGGAGGTCATCTTCCTGCCTGAACGCAATCCATCTTCTCTTTGAGCTCAGCAAACTTACAGGTATTGTGAGCAGGGTGACAATTCCACACAGGTGCACATCCAGCACTGATTTGAACTGGATGGTCCAGGAGGTTCACTTGAACAGAGAAGTCAGATGCTTCCATTGGTGGGTCATCTTTGCTGTCACCAGCCATATTACCACATTGAATAGCCATATTGACAGAGACCTTCTTGACATGGAAGCCTACATTGTTCCTGAGCTTCACTCAAAGCTTCATGGTGCATTTCAAATGACTTCACTTCAGTGGTACTATTGACAGGAGCAAAGGTGACCTCGATACCAGGTTTCAGAACCCCAATTTCCACTCTACCCACAGGAACAGTGCCAATACAACCCATCTTGTAGATGTCCTGAAGAGGCAAGTGCATGGGCTTGTAAGTTGGGTGAGTTGGTGGCAGGATGCAAGCGAGAACTTCAAGTAGTGTGGTCCCACTCACATTACCATCCTAATAGGTAACTTTCCACGGCTTAAACCACGGCATATGATCACTTGTTCCAGCATGTTGTTACCATTCCAACCAGAAATTGGCACAAATGCTACTGTGTCCAGGATGTAGCCAGTTGTCTTAATGTGGGTGCTGACTTCCTTAACGAGTTCCTTATATCTCTTTTGGCTGTAAGCTCATTCAGTAGAATCCATTTTGTTAACACTAACAATTTGCTTGTGTCATCTCCAGAGTATAAGCCAGAAGGGCATGCTCACAGGTCTGTCGACTCTGGGAGACACCTGTTTCAAATTCACCCACATCAGCAGCAACAATGAGGACAGCACAGTCAGCCTATGAAGTTCCTATAATCATGTCGTTAATGAAGTCTCTGTGTCCAGAATCATCGATGATGGTCACGTAATGCTTGCTTGTTTCAAATTTCCACAGGGAGACATCAAAGGTGATACCATACTCCCATTCAGCTTTCAGCTTAGCCAAGACCCAGGCAGATGTGTGGGAGCCCTTCCCCATCGCAACAGCCTCCTTCTCAGATTCTTTGATGGTTCTTTTGTCCATCCACCACATTTGTAGATCAGGTGAGCAAGTGTGGTAGACTTGCCAGAATCGGCATGTCCAGTGATTACCATGTGGATCTGGGTCTTTTTGCTTTCCCATTTGGGCTCAGGTTTTTGCAATAGTTTTCACCAACCCCTATATGCTGGCAGCAAGCACAAAAAAACACACTTTTCACAATACATGTCTGCATCCTTGTATATCAAGTTCCAAGTAGCAGGCTCAGGATTTGGGATCCCAAATATCTACTTAAGTCTCTGCTAGATGATACAATATTGACTACCATCTGATTTAAGGAGCTGTGGTAACACCATGGGTTACACATTGGGCTGTTAGCATTAAAGTCAGCTGTTGGGGAAGATGAGACTTTCTTTTCTGAGATTTATAGTCTTGGGACCACAGGGAAAGTTCTACTCTTTTCTCAAGAGCTACTATACATTGGAATCAACTGGATGGCAGTGAATGAGTGACTCTGATTCACTTGCCTGCACCCTACAATCAGACTTGGAGGTGTCTGGGTTGCTGAAGGATGCATAAGCTGTTGATGAGACACTCTTGTGGGAGTATGGAGGGCCAGTGCATGATGTACCAGAATCTTTTAATTTCACTCTGTCATGATCATTTTTCCATGAGTCAGGGCTGACAGCATAGTAGCAGAGCATTAAGCTGACCCTCTATGAATCTTTCAGTTGATTTAGAAACAAACCTTTGTTACTTCACACCACTAATGTCTGGGGATGGTGTGTCAAGCCTGGGGCACTACCTTAGCCTAAATTCACACAGTCCACTCCACATGATGATGGTAACACTGAAAGCACTATCATTTTAATGGGGAATACTTGGAGGATAAAACCGTGCTCTTGTGGAATAACTGAAATAATCAGGCCTAATATCCATGTCTTTCCTCCTCCATTCCTAAATAAATAAACCTTTCTTTCCCTCTTTGAAATGAGGTAGGTCACTGTTAACAATGTCTTGCCTGTGAGATCTAATCGTGTGCTCATCATGAAGTATGAGGGACTTGCTGTTTTCTGAGACACATACATGTAAGTTCATCCTTGAGCAGACTTCCTTGAAAGGTGGTTCACTGTACTGTGATTTTACAATGTCCCTACTAGATGTTGTGCCATGGAAATATTTTGTTAAGAGATCTTATGAATGTTCAGATTAACGAATGAGATTGAAGGTAAGAGAAACAATATTTCATGTATTAATTCATTCTATGAGCTCCTGGACATTAATTCCACAAATACACTTTTGTAACATCTACTCTATGCCTAAGGCATAGCAGAGCTTCCCGGTAGGCGTCTCAAGGCTGTAAGTGTTTATAGAAGCAGACAGCTGCACCTTTACCCCAGGAATTATCTGGGAGATTCCAACCACTGCTATGTCTGGTGGCCATCAGGCATGTTAGCAGCTGCACCACTCGGCATCCTCTCCACTCTCACTGAAGCATGTAACTCCCTACACTAGAACAATTGCAGATGGGTGGTGGATCTGGTCCATAGAAGCTGCCTTGCATGTCCATATTGCTTTCACCCCTTCACTCTTCTGTAACAAAGCAAATCCCTTGAGAGTCTTTGCTGGTTTTTTCCACTTGATGCCCACACTCCCTACAGCAAATTTCTATATGTTTTAACCACAAAAGTTCCCCCCGAATCACGCAAAAACCTCAAAAAGTCCAATTTAAATCCCTTTGCTCTGCTAGGTTGCAAATACTTTGAGCTATAATGCTTTCATGTAGTTGCCGATACTAACACTCTTTCTTATAAAACACAACTGTATTAAATATTAAACAGTTGCACAGAAGAAATGCATAAAGATGCAACCCCCCCTTAGCATAACTATTTACTATGTCTCACTTTACCCACATACACAATGTTATATGGCTTTAATGAGTGTTTACATACAGTTGTGCAGCATTTTTTCACTTGTACACATTTTTCATCCTTCTGATATTTATCATTTTAATCGCTGTAAGTACTAGCAGGTCCATGTTTCATAGTTTAACTAATTCTTAGTTAAGAAATACTTGCATTATTCATAGATTTGTTTTTCTTACTTTAAAATGCTTTCGGGATCCTTCTCAACATATTTCCTAGTCCTGTCATGCTTCAAGGATATCAGTGACCTTTAAAAATAAAAATGCAATTTTGTAAAAATGATCTTTTAAAATATACTTAAAGTCTGAGAATTCAAAGAGAGTGCACGCCCATGCATATAAATCAAGGTCACTGTAACTCATAGCCACCACCCCTCGGTGGGTTTCTGAGTCTGTAATAATTGATGGGAGTAGAAAACCCAGTGTTTCTCCCAGGGAGCGGCTGATACTTTCAAACTGGTGACCACGCAGAACGAAATCTATCACACAACTCTATAAAGCCTCTGCTTTATTCCATTAGCCTGATTCCCACAAGCATCTACTGTGTATTTGTTTTTCTCATTCATTTTGGCTCTCTAGCTGGTCCCCTTTTCAATAGACGAAATTCTGGACTAGTTACTACATAAGATAGTTTTTTCTTACATCCTCGATGTGTAAACCATTTCCCTCTGATCTCAGAAACTTGGCTCCATTCCTTCCTTGTGGGGAAAAATATATGTGACCTCTGTATTCCAAGCAAGATTATCGTGACTTGCACTTTGAAAGTGCTATCAAGGAAATATATGGAGATTTCCATTACTTAACCACAGTTAGAATTAATTTATTGGTAGAGGCTCTTCATTTCCTCTGTGCACACATTTTATATAGTTGTAGCTATACTACCTTTGTAATTTTTGTCTTGTGCCTAGCTATCATGATATAATAAGCATTTCATACTTTTACTTGGTTATTCTCATAACCAACATCTAAATGAAAGTCTGATGAATGGTTTTTCTATTTTGTTTTTAAAATTGAAAGACATTCTTATTAAAATGCAGTGGTCTACAAAGAAACAGAGTTTTATCGCTGTTTTATTTAATCGCTGTCCTGAGTAGAGTCTGCCCGTTGATGCTGGTTTTCAGATGTTCGTGTTGTTTTTATGAGCTGCATTTTCCCCCTTCTCTGAGCTCTTTTCGCTCTTGTCATTTCTGCCCTCCAACGCAGCTTGGATTCCCTATGACAAGCATTTGATTTGATTTTCCCCTTGTTACAAAGCACCTTCTAATCTGTCAGGAAAGCCCATGCCTTACATTGCTTTCCCCATGAGTCGGAGGCAAGCGAGGCCTCAGTGACTGTCAAGCACACCATAAGCAGTGGACAGATGCGCCCACAGGGCTCTCATTCCAAGAGCGGGGTGGGGCCAGGGGAGCGAGAGCAGGTGCACCTCCTCGGTGCGCCGGCCAAGAGCGATGATAAAGGGGAGTGGAAGGGCAGCTTTGGTTTCTAGAGGAAACCGTCTGCAGTGAGATATGCCCCCGGAATGAAATTGACCTCCATGATGGATTATTGCACGTGCAAAAGGGAGACCGGCAAAATGGCATCGGTTAAACAGCGCTATCCATCCAGCGCATTCATGAGACAGCGTTCAGACTTCACTTGTGTAAAGCAGGGCTATCAATTCCGGAGAAGTCCAGGGATCCTGTGGTGGGTTTGAACAGGATGAACACTGGCCGAGGGGGTGGGCATGTTTCAGGCTCTTGCCCATCCTCTTGGGCATCGTCATCAAAATCAGGCAGTGCCCAGAGGCCTGAGAAATTCAAACTCATGCTAGAATAAAGGTGTAATCGTTTCATCTGACTAAATGAGAAAAACACCCATAGATAGTTCAGTCTGCTCAGTTGGTATCTAGGTGCTGCGAAGTCCTAGGTGCTATAAATATTATAATATTGAAACAGATGTCTAAAGGCCACACTGTGATTGATAAGAGGAAGCTTTGCTTGTTGCTGCATTCTGTCAATAAGCAGTAGGCCTTTATGCATTGTTCATTTATTCACTCACTTATATGTACTCTATCCCACAAAGGATTTGAGACCGTTACTATATTATTATTGGAAAAGTTTCTTAGGTTTTCTTAACAGAGTGCAAAAAAATAGGCTATCAATAATGAAACCTTGTGTGTTAGATCAGATGAATTATATGCAACTGATTTTTTTGGGGGGGCGGGTTCTCTCTACTAGCATGATATAGTTCCTCTCAGGTCATAGCATTCACTTCTTCTGTAAGGAAACTAAAGAAGCCCTTCCTGGAAAGGCAGTGGTTAAACTCCGAGCTGCTAACCCAAAGGTTGGGAGTTCAAATTCATGAGCTGCTCAGCATAAGGAAGCTATAGCAGCCTGTACTCAGAAAAATTATACCCTTGGAAACCCTGTGATGCAATGCTGCTCTAGACTGCAGTGCTTCTATGAGTCAGAAGTAATTTAACAGCAACTGGCATAAGGACAATGTCAGAAAATGATGTGATCTGATGATTTAAAACCTCAAACTAATTCAGAGAAACTCAATAGGATACAGTAGACCTGCTTTGTAGGATTTCTGAGAGTGTGAATATTGACAGAGGCAGGTAGCATTGTCCCTCTCCTGCAGAGCTGCGAGTGGTTTTGATCCACTGACTTTTCTGCTAGAAGCCCAGTGCTCAACCCACAGATTGACCAAGACACCAATTTAGATATAAGGAAATTAGCCCTTTATGAAGAGGAAAGATGAAAAGACTACCGACTCGACTTTGCCAATTACTTGTACCAATTAACCTCTGTGCATCCGTGTGTTGTCACATCAAACAAAATGTGAGAAAACAAACACAAAGGAAGTAAATCTAAGAAAGAGATATTGAGAAATTTCTGGATAATTGGAAGCAGAGGAAGGGATGTGTTTTCCTAAAATATCCAAATCACAAATGCTTATGGAGGAGGGATTCATTGAGCAGCAAGAGCTCTGGACCCCAGCAAGGGTTGAAGAGTGTAACACACACACACACACAGAAAGGGCAAAGGGTGTAGCAATGTTAGAAAAGTCACTGCATCTGTCTCTTTAGCATGAACTTTATTTTGTAATAAATAAATAAGTTCAGCTTTATTTAGTAAAGTAATTATAAGTCCAAGAGTTTCTGATCTAAGGCCCAGCAAGTTAAGAGGACAATAAAGATAAGTAGATAAATAAATAAATGAGGAATTTGGCACTTTAACCAGTTTGAACCATCAAAAAAAAATTTCCACTGAAAGAGAGACAGAAAGAGAGGGAGATTCACAAATACTATCATTTGTGATTCTCAAATTGTAGTTGCCAGGATTCTAACCAATC
The DNA here is from genome assembly GCA_004026705.1 of Nesogale talazaci. Classification (NCBI taxonomy): domain Eukaryota; kingdom Metazoa; phylum Chordata; class Mammalia; order Afrosoricida; family Tenrecidae; genus Nesogale; species Nesogale talazaci. The sequence goes on along the minus strand of PVJH01001844.1, from coordinate 123,070 downwards.
ATTCAACTCGTCAAGTTGACAATTGCCATTCACACAGTAAATCTTTCAAGAAGCCTGGTTTGTCATTTGAATTTTAGAATACCAGGGATTAAAAAAAGAAGTCCCTAAAATATCCTAAAAAGTAAGCTACATACAAAAGACAGAGATTAGTGCAATATAGGATTTTTCAAAGAGCACTAGTTACTTATCTTCCATCTTGAATCAGACAGAACTCCAGTGTAACTCACTGGTCAATTTTCAGAAAAAGAAGACCAGAATTTTCTTGCCAATCTATCTTTGGCTGGACACTCCACTGAACCCTGTTCACCATGGGAGACTCTGCTAGGCTTCCAAATACCTGTGACCCAGCTTCTAGTCTCATCGTAACAATGCTCAAGCCATTACAGTCTGGGGGGTGATGGAAACCATACAACTGGTTCTGCTTAACACTTTCTTATTAAGACACCAAAGGGTTTCCCTGGGCATGAACTCTCTCTGGCTGCAACATATAATGAACCTGAGCTACTCAACAAACTGTGTGTGTGTGTGTGTGTTGGGCCGGGGTAGGGGGAGTTATACCTGGAGAACACTGATCCTATGGAATCCTCATGTGCACACTGAGCTCTTCATGTGAACAAAAATCACTTTTCCCTGACAAAATAGATATCCTATGACATGGATAAGGAGTGGCTGAACAGAGATGGTGCTAGACACAGTTGAGTTGTGCTTGTTTCTTCCATCATGTTTAAGAGGGTGGCCTCTGGAGTCGAAGCTCGTAGTCCTTAAAAACTGGTCCCACTGTTTACTCTTTTTCAAATTAATTAGTCCCCCTAAATCCTGTATTGCATGAATTCTACCCACAGAAGGTTGCCTTGACAATTAAAGAAATAACCATTGTAAATACCTGGCTTATTCCAATGATCAACCGCTCTTCATCACGCTCAGCCGCAATGGAATTATTTTTCATGAAGGGAATTTAAGATTAAGATGGTACAAGATTAGCCTTTTTCCAGGTCTTTCTGTAATGTCTCACACATAGTAGGCATTCAATATTGGACGTTTTATTCCTTCTTAATTTTTGAAAGGAAAGTTGAATCATATTTTGTATCATTGCTTTTCTGTGTCACGTGAGTGATCTAAAAATAAAATAACCAGGCATATTAGAAATTCCTGCTACATTACTCTACAGTGTGAATGAACACTATTCGGGGTCTTATTTCTTCAGCTCAGTGTTGCCATAACAAGAAAGACCTGCCTGTAGCATTCTCATGGGATTCTTTAGACCAAATGTTGTGTCATCTCATAGCTTTTATTATAAATATATTGCTGCTGCTTAAACCTGAAAATTATCCACTCTGATGAGATGCTATGTGTTTTGCTTTTCTCTAATGATAAAACTCAGAATAAAATATTGCATGGGCTTTACCAGTCGATGGAATATTTTCACACATGTCCACCCACCAAAGTGCCACTTGTTTCTAAATAAATGCCTCATTTACACTTTGAAAAGAATATGTCCATCTCTCATTCTTTTCAGATTTTGGAAGTCAGCAAGATCCACCCCTGGCAGCCATGATGTAGAACATATTGTCACAATCCAATTTGATGAGGCTAACCATCTATCTGGCTCAGTTTTATTTCTGCTGTACTGACAAGTGGAAATCCAGTGAGGCAGAAACATGGTGAACGGGGCCCCAAATGTTGCAAGTGCTCCATCAGGCTTTATTCCAAGTAACTTCAACTGCAAACTGTGCCCTAACTCCATTATGAAGCAGAATCCTGCCCAGGCTTTCTACTTCGCTTTGTTTCAGTTCTTCAAAGCCAAGTCAGGAGGTCCAAGGATTTAAAGAGAACTATTTGGATGAGTGCATGTGTGTAAATATATATACACACATGTGTATATACACATATTTATACCAAAACAAAAACCTACCTCACTGCCCCTGAGTCACTGTTGGCTCATATTAATGGCTTGGTTTCCAAGACTGTAACAATTTATGAGAGTAGAAAACTTGGTCATTCTCCTGCAGGTGGACACATATACACACACATATATGGACACATATTTTTATTCTATCAAAGTATCTCTAGGATACTCTCCATTGTCATTTGTTGCTGTTCTTGTTTTTAATTTTTGACTCATACAGTGACTTGGTTGAAATGGTATCTTTGAACAGATTTCGAAGCAAATTCCCCAACAGCAGTACTTCTCAGACTTACCAATGCACCAGAAAAATCTAGTGGGTTTTTAATTTTCTGATGTTCATGTTGTACCTCATTCCAGTGGACTTGATATACAAGTCAGTCAACTATCTTTGTGTTTTACATGAAATTTTTCAGTCAGTCAAAATCATTCATTGTATTCTTCTGGAGTGGGCATAAAAAGGAGTTTGGGGAATCTGTTGCACAACACACGGTTACACACCATTTTCAGAAGTAAATTTTGATTGTTTCTTTTTAAGGACATACTAATTTTTTTAAACAATCCAAACATTTTCACAAGAATTAAAATGTATACTCAGAAGCTTGAGATGTTATCTGTAGATATAGAATAATGTTATAAGATTTTTGCTTAAAAAAAAAAAACCTCACTGGAATTGATGGTGACTCCTTGTGACTTTATACGACACGGTAGAGCGAGATCTGTGGGTTTCAGAGACTAACTCTTTATGGGAATGCAAAGCCCCAACTTTTTCTGATGCCGTGGCTGGTGGTTTCGAACTGCTGATCAAGCACTTAACAGCTTACTACATAACCATGACAACACCAGGGCTAGGAAATCTATAAGAAGGGATTTCTGAATGAAGGCTGAACAGTTGCCACAGTAAGGAAATACAAATACAGTTTTTCATTTCCAACACGTGGTTTTACTCTTGCAATTTTATGATGTGTATATCCAGCTTCTGGGGTTGATTGCACATGCTTGAAGAACTCCTTTGGCTCTACAAGTGCAGACAAATTCCAGCGGCCGCCCAGGGTCGAGGGAAGTGCTTTGGAAGTTCCCGGTGCTGATTTATAGAGTCCAGTGTTGTGAGGAGGGAATGTTCTCACCTCCACAAGAAACTTGTTTATCATCTTATAATACTATGTGAAGTGAAAGATCATGAATGAAACTTTTCTAGCCCTTTCAGCAATATTTTTTTCTGGTAGTCAGAAGACAAATTTTTAAACAGAGTTTGCAGAAAAAAACAACTCTCTGGTTCATTCATTCAACCACGTGGGGCTGGTTTCAGGAACTCTCAAGTTCTTCCCTTATGTCAGCAAGTGTGGCGGTCATATGCTTATGCTAATTTCATGATTGAGATGTAGGGGTGGAGTCTAGCCTGTTACACTGGAGATAGCCTTTGAGTAGCCAGTGAGGGCTCTGTGTGGGCATGGCTTTCTCCTGAGACTTCTGGGAAATCTCGTGATATTTCCCTCATGGAGAGGAGAAGCTATCTCCCCAGTTGTTGGGAGTAAGTCTCAGAGACAATGAACAACGGGTAAGACAAGATGGCAGTATCTGAGGAGCCGGAGGAGAAGCCACATGGCCTTGCCCTGATAGAAGCAGACCTCTGAAGTTGGAGAGGCCACCTGGAGATGCCAGTCAGTTCTGAGTTGCTTCTACCACCACTATATGCTGCTGATGGACCCTGAGCCCTGGAAACGAGGAGCCATGGGGAGACTCCTGTAGGCGCCGGGATTCTGCACCCACTGGCCTGTGACTTTGTGAGTTAGAAGGAGACATTAGAGACTGGTATCGGACATATGAGTTATATCAGACTTATGACTTTGTACTGGACTGGGTTGGGATGCTTTCTCAATGGTCCATTCCTTTCATATATAAACCATTCCCTTATACACATATGCAAGTCTATGTATTTGTTTCTCTAGTTTACCCAGAATAACGCATCAAGCTTAGGAATGCAGCAAGATTAGGAACTAGGTACTCCAAGTGCACCTTGTATATTTCCAGCATAGGTGTTACCTGGAAGCAGGTCAAAATGCCAAGTTATCTTTCCACCTCCTAAATCAGAACCTGTGTCATCCTCCCACCCCCTAAATCAGAACCTGATCCACATCCAGGTTTCCCAAGTGGCAAAGAGATTGCTAGATCATCCAGAGATGCCTGTGAGCAAGCAAATTCTGAAACTGCCTTTAAAAAAAACTCCCAAGCACAGGCAACTGCTCTGAAAACCACTTGTCAAATGCCAAGGTTCTAGGCAGAAGCAACAGTCAAGAGACCAAATAAAACATTACATTGACGAAATCTGCTGCACAAGACTGCTCTAATGTGTTGAAAGGAAGGAAATTGCCTTGAGGATTAGGGCCCACCTGATTCAAACTGTAGTAATTTCAATCACCTTCCTTGCAGACAAGAAAGAGTTGGACATCATATAAGGAAAACCAGAGGAGAATCGATGCATTTGAATTTTGGTGCTCAAAAAATATTGAAAGTACCATTTTTGGACCACCAAAATAACCAACAAATCTGTCTTGGAAGAAGTACGGCCAGAATGTTCCTTAGAGGAAAGGATTTCAAGACTTCATCTCCCCAGAGAAGGACATCATGCTTGGTAAAGTAGTGAGACAACAGAAGAGAGGAAGACCCTTGACAAGAAGGACTGAAACAGCGGCTGAATTGATGGCCTTCCACACAGGAAGAGCTGTGAAGACGGCACAGGACTGCGCAGCATTTTGTTATGTGGCACAGAGGGCTGCCATGAGTCAGTGCGGACTCAATAGAATCTAAAAGCAGCAGTAGCACAGTGGGTAGAGCTTTGCTCAAAAGGGCACTGGTTGGAACCCACTAGTCTTTCCATGGGAGAAAATGGAAGGAGGCTACTACTGCTTTGCTAAAGATGAGAGAGAGAGAGGGAGAGAGGGAGAGGGAGAGAGAGAGAGAGAGAGAGAAAGAGAGAGAGAGAGAGAGAGAGAGAAGAGAATGCTGAACCCACTACACTGAGTAAAATCTCTTTATAACTTTCCATAAGGGTTCTGAGGCTGTAAATCCTTATAGGAGCCAACAGCCTCATTCTCTCTCCCACAGAAAGGCTGGTGAATTTAGAACTGTTGACTTTGAATTTAACAGTACAAATCTAAGCAGTGCCACCAGTCCCAACCTTATCAGACAACAATGCCACAAGGGCTCTGAAATTCTAAGGGGAGCAGTTCTGTGTCCTATAGGCTTAGTGTTAGCGAAAATTATTCAATAGGAGTGGGCTTAAAAGTTTAGCTAGTATAAGAAGAACCTTCTTCCTTGAAGCAGTGGGCTGTTAAAAACACAATAAGCATATCCTCGAGAGGTTAATAAGGGGAAGAAGAGTTACATACAAGATCATGGGTTAAGACTTCTTTCTCCCCAAATATCAGGAGACAAGATTATTTGAATTTTTTTTAAAAAATGATAAATTGAGATTCAGAGGCATGTATGGTGTGTTTCAAAGGTGAACATTTAGGTAAGGAACTCCAAGAAAAATGTTTTTCTTCCCTTTTCCACAGAATTTAAAAACTTAGGAGTGTTATGAACCTTCAGATGAGCTCACTTCTGAAGTAAACCATCAAAGAGTGTGCTTCAGGGACATAAAGGTTGGAGTACTCAAAGATAAATTATTACCCTCAAGAAACACCCTTACTCATTCCCTAAGTTTAATATGATGATTTTAAGACAACAGGACAAGACTGTCTAATTAATCCTTAATCATCATGCTGAAATATCTCAGAAGGATTTTTAACTTGGCCTCCTTCCATTTTCTCCCATGGAAAGACTAGTGGGTTCCAACCAGTGCCCTTTTGAGCAAAGCTCTACCCACTGTGCTACTGCTGCTTTTAGATTCTATTGAGTCCGCACTGACTCATGGCAGCCCTCTGTGCCACATAACAAAATGCTGCGCAGTCCTGTGCCGTCTTCATAAACATCATTTATGTTGGTAACATATAGTTAACTTAGTGCACTTAAAATAACAAAACATAATTATTAAAGCAAGTTACTCAAGGGATGAGCTTCTTATATTTTTAAATAAACTTGAAGACACCATCTCTATGTTTACCAATCTGGAGCATACAAGATAAGTATAATAGACTCTGTTTCCATGATAACTACTTTTAGAGGAGACAGATATCAACTCATCAAGGTAGCATATGCTAGATGCCAAATGAGTAAAAGCAGCAGTATCTATAATGATAGTCACTACCATTTATTGAATGTCTATTATGTGGCAGATGTTTTATGTAAATTGTCTCATTCCATCACTACATTCTATGTAAGGTCATAATTTATACTCCTATTCTTCAGATAAGTAAAAAGAAGCTTAAGGAATTACATACATTTTTCAAAGGACTCAAAGACATTAAATATCAAAGTAGGATTCCAAGCCTATCTGCCCAAATGTTTTAGCTTGTTTTCTTTTTTCTTTTCAGTGGATTATCTCACTGCCTCTCCCACACCATGACCTTCTCTGTATTTTTGGAGGTCAGTGAGCAACAGAAAGTCTCACAGAGGGAATTTTGCATGAGCTGGCCTCATAAAGACTGATGGAATGCAGATGAGCAGATAAGGTGCAGAATGAGAACTTGAATCAGAAGAAGAAAATGATTAGGGAGTCATCTTAGCAACATGGTGCACTACAGTTTTCTTTTTTTTTTAAATAGCCTATTGGAGTGAAAACTATGGGGTAGTGTAGATAAGTTCAGGTCCTATAATAAAGGGTCTTCAAAATCAACCTCCCAGATATTAGTTTAAGCAGAGAAGTTCTCAGAACAGTGAAAGGAATTTTAATCAAATGAGCAAAATGCTCGTGTTTTGAACAGGCTACATAGAAAGGGGAGAAAAGGAACTTGTGAAATATTTTAATAAAACCCATTTGAACATGTGAGACCCTAGCTTAAGATGATGGTGACAGAACAAGCAAGAAAGGAACAGACATCTGAGTGATTCCTGAAGAGAAAATTCCAAGTAACAAGGCAACAGTGAGATTAGTTGGCTATGATGCCTTTATATATTCTATCAACACAAAGTTATTAAGTATCTGATTGTTATACCTGAGACTTGTTAGCTGCTGAGAGTAAATCTATATTCACACACAGTACGTACTACGTAGCATTTAAAAACAATACCTTAGTAGTACCTATAACAGTATGACTATGTCTTCAAACAGTGCTGACAGACTAAAAGTAAGACAACTTTGAGGTATATAATAACCCATTTACATAAATTAAAAGGATGTCATTGTTAAAGCACTCACTTTTCAAGAATAAACACACACATGACAAGTACACATATAGTATGTTAGACTGGTTTGGTTTTTTTTTGTTTTTTCCCAGTAAAGTGAAAGAGAGTAGGGAATGGACATTTACCAACAAAACAAACTCACTGCCATCAAGCTCATACCAACACATAATGATACCATAGGACAGCACAGAACTGCTTCTCATAAGTTTATGAGACTGTAACTCTTTACAAAAGTATAAAACCCTATCTTTCCAATGGACTTTGAAGGGGCAAAAACTAAATAAGAGATATAGCTTGAACATACCATTGATGGTAATATGCCTTAGATAAAAAGGCTAGGTAGGTTTAATTCTTGCTATCAATGGAAGTCTAATTCTCCCTCTCCCAAATAAGAAAGATGAACAAGGGTTTTATTGCATAGCAAGGACCCAACTTTGACTATAGTGCAAAAGAGTATTCATTCATTCATTCATTCAATAAAAACAGTTTTGACTGTTCCCTGTAAACCAAGTATGCTGTTAGATGCTGGGAATTCACAGACCCTTTGAAACAAAGAAAATCAATTTCAATACAAAAAATTAAAAAAAATACATATTGTTGTCGAGTCAATTTTGATCCATAGAGTTCTTTTAGGGCAGAGTAGAACTGCCCCAATAGGTTCCTAAGGATGTAGATTTTTATAGAAGGAGACTGTCATACTGTTGTTCAGGGGGGCAGTAAACTCAAATCACCCATTCTTGGGTTAGCAGCTTAACTGCTGCTCTGGAAGGGCTCCTCACAATGGCAATGACATGTGAAAATCATCGCATGCAGTCATCACAGTGTATGTATACATGGCATAGAGGAGAGAGTCACCCATCACACTGTGAAGGTCAAGGAAAGTTTTCAAAAGGAGTTACACCCAAACATAGTTTTGAAAAATGAGTTGACATTAACCAGGAAATAAAAGGTTTGAAATATGAAAGATCATTAATTTAAGCCTTAGGATGTTGAATTTGAAGCAAGAGCAGCACCATCAAAGAGAGATGTGGAATGGGAACTTCAGAAGATTAGATCCTGGAGTGTGAGCAGGGAAAGGTAGATGCAGAACAGAAATAAATGAAACCAGAAAAGGAGAAAGGGAGATGGTAAAAAAATTAGAGCTTCACCTGGCTACATAAGGATTGGTTGTGTCTAGCAGAAACCCTAGAAATTTTAGCACACAGATTTTTGACAGAAAAAGAAAAGGTGAGGGTTTTTTTCAAATATATTTAAAATGCTTTGTTTCAGAGTGAAAGTATAAAAGTAGAGGAAATTTTGAGACAAAAAGGTAAGATCATTTATTGAAAGTATTTGATGCAGTAAGAACTAAAAGCTGTGATTGCAAATGGAACAGCTTTGAATTGTTTTTTATGTCTTTTATTTTTTAATTGTTAAGTTTCTTGTTTTAGTCTATGTTGAAATAATTTCAAACCTAGTGAAAAGTTGAAAAGTTTTAAAATTAGTATATTCATATATTTGTTACTTAGATGCACAATTAATAAGATTTGGGACCTTGGCTTCATATATGTATATTTTAAATAATTGGAGTTAGTGGAATCACTGAACTTTCGTGATGTGGCTTTAGAACAGCGTAGGTAACAGCACAACATGTTAAAAGGAGAGGGGGAATTTACACTGGATTTTATCAAAATTAAATTCTACAGCTCTTTGCATGTAGTGGTCTAAATGTTAAAAGCAAACAAGAGACTGGGAGTTAAACACTGGGAAAAATAATAATATTAGAAAGAAACTATGTGCAAGAATGCTTCAAAGAGTTTGTAGACTGGGTTGACTAGAGAAACAAATCCAGAAACCCTCAAGTATGTATAAGAAGGACTTTTATATGAAGAACTAATTGTATATCAGAAAAAACACCCCAACCCAATCCAACTCAGGTCCATAAGTCTGAAACGAGTCCATAAGTTCCTCTTCAGACTTATACAGTCACAAGGAATGATGCTGGGTGCAGGAATATTATGAGATGGTGGGTGCACAGTCCTGTGCATGCAATATGATGGTGGACACATTTCCAAGGCTCTGGCAGGTCTCAATGTGGCCTTTCAACAAGAAAGTGAAATCAGAGAAAGATGGGGAGTTTCCCAGGATCATCCTTATGAGAAGGCCACAGTCACAAGTAGGAACCATCAGGCTATGACCTTGTTCACACGCTAGATTCCACCACTACACTTCTATATCTACAAATTGACATGAAATTATGTAAATACCACAATGATCATTGAATTTTTTCATGAACTTTTTCACCGGCTCTTATACACAGCCTTTATGAAAATTTAAAACTAAATAATGTGAAGATGCTCAATTAAAAATGGTAAAGATCTCTACTCCCAAAAGTTACACTATAAAAGATATGCAGCAGATAAAAGAGCATGTGAAGAGAAGCTAAACATCTTCATCATCAGTAAGAATTAAAACCAAAATGAGACTCTACTACACTCCAACTAGAATAGACAAGGTTAAAAAAAAAAAAGAAGAAACAGCAGACAATACCAAGTTTTGACAAGGCAACTGGAACTTTCATACATTGTCAAGGTTTTCACCAAAATTGCCTCCCTGATTTGCATTCGCACCTGTCAGTACTTATAAAGTTAAAAAAAAAAAGCACAATACCACTCATACATATTTACTCCAAAATAATGAAATGTGTTATCATGCAAAAAATCTGTACATGACTATTTATAGGGGCTGTATTCATAAAAGTAAAGTGTGAAAACCAAATGGATATCAATGGGCGATTGTCCATAAAAAGGAATCAAATTCTATATTCAAGAACATAAGTGAAATTCAGGACATAGTGAGGGGGAAAAGCATACATGGAAAATTTATGTCTTAATTTTGTTGACCATTGCACAATTATATCAATTTTTAAAGTATATGAAATTCTAAAAGAGTGAATTCTCTTCTAATATAAAATGAAATACATTGCTTATGTTGCTCTTTCTGTTTTATAGCAAGTTTTCCTTTAAACTAGTTTTCTAAAATGGAGAAATTCTAGATCAGATAAAAAAAATTGATTTCAACCCACCACCATTGAGTACATTACTACTCAAAGAGTTTCTGAAGCATAAGTCCTTATGGGAGAAGATAGTTTCTTCATTTTCTCTCAGAATTCCAAAGGTGTTTGGAATGAATTAAACGTCAATTGAAGTATTAAACATTCAGTAAGGGCCAATTATCTCACTGGAAATCTGATGGAAAGTAGTTTGAATCACGGTTTCCAAATACATTAACAGACATGCTGACATATATTGATATGATGCAGTTAATAATAAGCCCCTCCCAGGTGGGGTGGTAGAAAAAGATTCTCAGTAAATGTGGAAATGTTTTAAGTGAGAATAGTGAAAACACATACCATTTTTCCCTAGGAATAGTAAAACTATCAGATTATCAGTGCAAGGTCAATAGGTAAAAAAGTAAGCTGAGGACTCAGAACATCTGCAGGTTGTGATAGTTACATAATTTCTTGTCAACTTGATAGATAAGTATAGGAGCTGTGTCTAACCTGTCAATCAGGTCACAGTCTCATGAGGATTCTGGGAATTTTCTTGTCTTCTCCTGTAAAAGGGTCTCTCTCTCTCTCTCTCTCTCTCTCTCTCTCTCTCTCTCTCTCTCTCTCTCTCTCCTCCCTCCCTTCCATTTCCTGTTCAAGAGACACATTCAGAGAGCTGGGGGAGACCTGCTCCAGCACTGAGATGCTTCCACTGTCACTGGATCCACAAGACATTTCACCCAAAGCCTTATGATTTTCCTGCATTCAGCCGCCAGGTATGTGCTGGATGAGTTGGAAGAGGTTATTTATGGACTAGTATCAGATATATGGACTAATATTGGACTGATTGACTTGATCTGGACTGGAGTGGGATGTTTTCACTACACACAACTGTTCTTGATATTAAGCTCTCTCTTACACATATATGGGTGTCCCTGGATTTGTTTCTTAAATCAACTGGGACTAACAAAAGTAACAAAAAAAAAAAAAAGAGTTATGCCAGATTTGGATCTTGACCCAATGAGATGCAAGCAAGCTTATCTACTGCATTGATTTATATTGGAAGCAGGTCAGACTCCAAGGAAATTTTATCATGAAGGATTAACCCTCTGAGATTGAGTCCATTCTTACTCACAGGAGCCTTAAAAAGGTTTTCTGAAGTAAAACATTCTTAAAAGGGCAGGATAGATTCATCTCTCTCCCAAGGAGATACTGGAGAGTTTTAACTGTCAATCTTGCAATCTTCCTAAATTTATCTGACAGCATAACCAGTATTAGTTGTGGGAGTTATTACCTCTTAACTGTCAACTACTGAGAATCTTGGCCCAGTCAAGTTGACACCTAATCTCAATTATCACATGCCCCAATTGCTCTACTATGTACTTGGATACGTTTGTAGCACATACAAATAAGAATAGTTGATTGGATAAGATTGTGGAGAGGTAAGGGTTTGTGATTTTCTTTAGACTTTGGAGGACCAGAAAAAGTCTAAGAGAGAGGGGAAAACAAAGACTTTGGGGGGGGGGCGGGGAAGTGAGTATTGTTTTTTGTTTATTTGTATTTTATTCAGGTAGTAGCAGTGGAAATGGAAACAGAGGCACAAATAACAGAAAACAGCAAACTACAGGAGATTGGGAAAAACATTGCAGAAACACTGACATGCAGGGAGAAATCAGAATGATGATATGAAAGTAGTTCCTCCAGGATAAGTAGTTGTTTATCTACTTGTACTTAAAAGCTAGATTTTGAAATTAAGATACTAAAAATAGCTCAATACCAAGCAGGACTTATTTTCCTTTAGAAAAATAATAAAATAACTCATCTTCTCACATTATCCGGTTTGAATATCTGTATTTTAATGATGGTTCTTACATAAATCACCATATTTAAATCAACACTCATGGAGCTGTGTTTAAATCATTATCCATATTGTGCATGTGAGTAGAGGAAGTCAGAATGAGATTTGGTAATTTGCTCAAGGTCCCTCAGTGTGTAAGACCAAGCCAGAACAGTTCCCTGTATTTTACTTCTAAGTCCAGGGATCAGACTCCTTAAACAAAGACAGCCAAACCCAGGCCTAGAACAAGTCAACCCAAACACCAGGGCGAACTCCAGCCTGCCCTCTGTGGGAGCGCTACACACCTCACAAGGCAGCTGTGACAGTACTCCACGCTGCTTAAGAAACCTCAGTCTGTCATCTATGGTGCTCTTGCCAATTAGGACAATTCTGCCCAGAACCAGTGGGACCCTGCATTAAAAGGACACAGCAACCTACCACCTTGGGGCACAGTTTAAACTGCTCTGGCCCCACATTCAGGAACTCAGGGATCAGCTATCTCTTTATCCATTTTTTTCTCCTCTCTCTTTTCCACCACAATCTTAGCAAGCACAATTTTGCTTTGCCCCATTTTCTCTTTCTTTCCTTTTTCTTTCTTCTCTCTCTTTTCTCTTTTCTGCCCCTGTGACAGTGCTGCACATGTCATGAGGCAATGCTACATATAGCTTGGCATGGGGCTCAGCTATTTCTTTATCTATTTTTCTTCTCTATTTTTCTTTCTTTTCTTCTTCTTTCACTTTTTCTTCCCCACTCCTACCTTCTTCTCTCTCTTCTCTTTCCTGCCACAATCTCAGCAGATTCAGTTTTCCTTTTGTGCTGTTTTCTTTTTTGACTGCTTTTACTTTTGTTTCCTCCTTGCATTTGTGTGTTAGTTTGTTTGTTTTTAATTTTTGCTCGCTCTTTCTTTGCTCTTTTCTCTCTTTGTCTACTCTTCTCTCTCTCTTCCCATTCACAAGACACTATCGACCTCCAAGCCACTTCCCTCAAATTATGGCAACAATGACAGTCCAGTCGGAGGAGTTAATGCCCACACTTGTTGGCTTTACAAGAAGCTAGGGAAATAATGCCCATTCTCTACCATTCCCCAAGTGATGAAGAAGTTCCCCTTCAAACAGCTGGGGGAACTTCAGGCTACCCCCCAAAGCACTACAAATGATTGGGGGAACTCTTGCTGACCATATTTGTTTCTCCAACCTGCTCCAGGAAGATCTGCCCAAATTGCATGGTGATCTTTCTGACTTGGGTGACTCTGCTTGTCATATATGGTGTTCTACACCCATGTGCCCCCTCCCCGACACTACAATTGCAGAGGGAAACACCATACAGCAGGCGTGTTGCTCCAAGCACCATGAGACACACCACTACAGTTTATACTGAGAGATCAGCCAGTGAAATGCCACTCTCATGACTCAAAACCACCTTAACAGTCCCATAAGAACTCTCCAATTCACATTCTAAATAACAGAATACTGGTTGGCTAGAGTAAGAGTGAAACCATAGAAAGGTACAACTGTGGCCTCAGTCCTTGTACCTGCAGGTAGTTTGTAAAACCACTCATACGAGTCACCCAAGCAAGAGTCCAGTACTCTTTGACTCTGGAAGATGGGCCAGGCTCCTCTAAAACAACATGCAAACAGAAACCAGCCCCAACAGTCTAAATAAAAAAGCAGGAGAAACAGAAGACAATATGAGTAGTCATGAACCTAAAAGCGTGCATAGAAGAAACAGACATTGACCTGCCACTGAAAGAAATCTCCAGAAAGCTGCTTGGAGTCATACAGGATATGAGGGAAGCAATACAGAAAAAGGATGAAGTGATAAAGAAGATGAAGGCAATGCACTAAAGGGAAATACAAGACATAAGAGATGAAGTCACAAAATTCAGTAGAAAATTAACAGATTTAGCCAACAGAATGAGGAGGCCGAGAACCACACAAATGACCTAGAGGATAACCAAGCAGTCCCCAACAAACAGGAAACAAAGTCAAATAAGGTAATCAGAGAAGCTGAAGAAAATCTGAGAGCCATGTCTGATGCTATGAAGGGAACAGATATTAGAATAATTGGACTACCAGAACAAGACTACAAAGAAGTAAACAGCAAAAATGGTGTGGAAATTCTTTGAGTAAAACTTCCCCAGATCAATAAATGAAAATCAGGCAACCATTCAGGAGCCTGAAAGAACACCAGCCAGACGGAATCTCATGAAGAAGTCACCAAGACATATAATAGTTAAATTATCCAACTATGAGGAAAGGGAAAAAAAACATAAAAGCAGCTAGGGAAAAACAGTTATTTATAAAGGTATTCAAATATGAATGTGTTCAGACATATCAGTGGACACAGTGAAGAAGAGGAGGAACTTCTTCAACAGAGGAGTAATATATTCCAGAAATTGAAGGAAAACAACTCAAATTCAAGAAAACTACATCTAGTCAAATGATCAATTAAGATATATGGAGAATTAAGTGTCTTCCCAGAGAAGCAAAATTTAGAGAATACCAAAAAAGAAACTCAGCCCACTGAGCAAATAAGTTACCATCACATAGAACAACTCCATACAGAGGGTAACAAAGAGAAAACAGCACCCAAGATAGCATTAGTTCAATAGTGGAAAGAAGGCAAGCATGAACCACACTCACATACAAGAGAAACTGATAAGATTGGTAGATAGGAAGACACCCAACACTAAAGGTACAAGATGATATCAGAGTCTACAGAAGGATTTAATAACACTGAATATCAATAGATTGAACTCAGGTGTTAAAAGACAGAGGCTAACAGACTGGTTCAGAAAAGATAATTCATTGATAAGCCGCCTACAGGAGACAAAACTCAAGCTTGCAAACAAAAACAGATTGATAATTAAGGGCTAGAGAAAAATATACCAAGCAAACGACTATGCAAACAAAGCAGTGGTGGCACACTTACTCTCTGACAAAATTGATTGCACTTACTCTCTGACAAAATTGAGAGACAAGGAGAGGCACTATAAGATGCTCATGGAAAAAGTAGATCAAGAATTAGTGAGTACAATAAATATATAGGTGTCCAACAAGAGACCTGCAAAATTTGTAAATCAAACACTCGAAATGATGAAAAAAGAAATCACAGGCTCAACAATTATAGTAGGTGACTTTAATACACTACTCCTGGAAAAAGACAGATCACAGAGGAAGAAACTTAACAAGGAGGCTACAGACCTAAGTAGCACAATTAGAGACTTGATATGTTAGACATTTTCAGAGCTTGCCATACAAATACAAAAATATCCATAATCATTTCAAGCCCACATGGCACATACTCAAAGACAGACCACATGCTGGGACAAAAGTTGAAGCTGAATAAATTCAAGGTCACAGAAATTGTATTGTCGCCTCTCTCCAACCACTATGCCACAGGGCTGGAAATCAACAAAAGGATGATGAAGAAAACTAGGATGAAATTTGGAGGATGAATAACTCTCTATTGCAAAAGAAGTGGGCACTGGCTCAGATCAGAGATGAAATCAGAAAGTTTTTAAAATCCAAAGCAAATCAAAATACAGCTTACCAAAACTTTTGGAATACTGGGATCCATCAGAGGAAGGCTGATAACAATACATGAACACATGAAAAAATATGATTGACTTGTGTTTGATGGGCTGGCACAAAACTTACACTAATTAGAGCAGAGTCAACAGAACAATCCTACTAACACCAAAAGGAGAGACATAATAAAAATCAGAGCTGAGAAAAGGGGAGGGAAAATAAGAGAACTGTGCAGAAAAAGTAATGCAATGAAAAGTTGGGTGTTTAAAAGGACTAACAAAATTGATAGACCATGGGCAAACCTAACCAAAGAAAGGAAGGAACAAATTTTAATAGCAAGGATGAGGGATATACCAGGGGAAAGTACAACAGACTCTAATCAAATAAAAAGGATTATTGTATAATAGTATGAAGGTCTGTACTCTAATGAATTCAATAACTTGGAAGACAGGGGCAAATACTTGGAAAAATAATCCCTCCCTAGACTATCTCAGATGGTCATCAAGCACCTCATCAGACCCATAACAATAGAAGAAAATAGACAATGTTATCAAGGGATTACCAAAAGAAAAAAATCCCCTGGGTCAGATGGCTTCACAAGAGAATTCTACCAAGCATTCAGGGAAGAACTGACACCAAGCCTACAAAGCCCAGAACATAAAAAAAAAAAAAAACAGAAAACGCCTAAACTCTTTCTATGACTCTAATATAACTCTGATACCTAAAGCAGGCAAGGATTCCACAAGAATTGAGGATTACAGACCAATATCCCTAGTGAACATTGATGCCAAAATCCTTAATAAAATAAAATTCAATAGAATCCAAAAGCACATTAAAAAGTACACCATGACCAAGTGGGATTCGTACCATGGATGCAGGGATGGTTCAACACACAAAAGACCAATAGTATTATTCTCCACATTGACGAAAAAAAATTATAAGGACCACATGATTATATCAATAGTTGCAGAAAAGGCATTCAACAACATCCAACACCCATTCCTGTTTAAGATATTCAAGAAGATAGGAAGGAAAGGAAAATTCCTCAATATTATACAAACTAAATAGGAAAAATGAACCACCAATGTAATAATCAATGGAGAAAAGAAACATCAGAATACAGGCAACTGATTTTTGATAAGCACCCAAAAAATATCAAATGGGAAGCAGATGCCCTCTTCAATAAGTGATACTAGAGAAAATGAATATCTAACTGCTGAAATATGAAGTAAGATCCTTACCTCACTCCAGGCACAAAAATAAATTCAAGGTGAATCACAGACCTTGGGGTAAAACCCAAACTATCAGGGCCATTCATGAGGAATTAGGACAAACCTGAGAATCTTGGCACAGAGACTACATAAGCTATCAGAAATAGGGAAGGATACTAATACAGAGGACTCACAAATTGACAAGTATGATATACTGAAATCACCTGTGGACATCAAATATAAGAGATCCCACAGACTGGGAAAACATCTTTAGCAATAACACATCAGACAAAGGCATATTACTAAAATTTACAATATTTTTCAAGCTTACAATAAGAAAAATATTAACTGTCCACTAAGGAGGTGGGTAAAGGACCTGAACAGAAGTTTCTCAGGGGCAGAAATCTAAACAGCCAATAAACATATGAGAACATGTTCCTGTTCATTAGCCACAAGAGAAACACAAATTAAAACAACTATGAGATACCACCTAACACTCTCAAAAGTAGCCCAATTTTTAAAAAATCAGAAAGTAACATGTATAGAAGAGACTGGAGAGATATGATCTCTTGTCCACTGCTGGTGGATCTGTAGGTATGAACAGCCATTATGGAAATTGTTTTGTCAATATGTAAAATAGATGGATATTACCCAGCAATCTCCCTATTGGACATATACCCAGAAAAGGCAAGAAACTAACCATGGCCATACATCTGTGCTCCAATGTTCACCATGACACAATTCACAATTACAAGGAGTTAGAAACAAACCAAATCTCCATCAACAGACGAATGGATAAACTGTGATACATACATACAATGGAGCATTATGCATCTCTAAACAGCAATGATGAATGCATGAAGCATATTGCCCTATGGGAAGAACAGGATGAAATCATGCTAAGTGAAGTAAGCCAAGCACAAAAGAACAAGGACAGTGGACATGAGTCAACTTAGGTAAGCTTAAAAAATGGGGCATAGTGGAAAAGCTGCTATATATGTGAGTACACACACACACACACACACACACACACATCTTTGGACCAAAGTCAAGCAAACCTATGGCAGGAGTCAAACCTATCCAGGGATACATAAGGCAGCCAACTAAATAAAAGGGGAAAAGAAAAAGAAAGAGACAGACAGACAGACAGACATAGGTAGTGGGAAATGGTACACTAACCCACCCAAGAGGAGGATATTGTTTATATCTTCACAGGAGAGGAAGAGGGAGACCAAGTTTCAACCCAATGTGCCAAGATGTGAACACAACATACCAGCATGTACCAGGGAACCAAAAAAGAGGTCTGCAAAGAGATAGAGAGGGAGGAGAGAACATAATGGCCCACCAAGCCGCCAGTATGATGTTCTTGCTCAGAGCACACAATGCAAGGGTTATAGGGTTGTAGGGTTGTAGGGTTGGCTCCACCACAAGGCATGGCATGCTTCACTAAATCACAGTGCTGCAGGGACAACACCGGAGACAAAATATAGGACTAATGTATGGTCTGGCCCCACTGCACTGGGGTGAGGAACTGAGAGCATGCAGCATCACAGCAGGGGGAGAAGAATGATGAAATCCCAGGGGAATACTAAAAATAGACTCTGAAGACAGAGTATGTCTCTCCCTTCCCTTCATTTCCCCCTTCTGTGGAGATATAAACATCAGATATGACTGGAAAACACTTGTAAAAGCCAACAAACAGACTTTCAACTATTTTTGTCAGTGGCTTTTTTTGCTATTGTCATTTTGGTTTTTTTTTTTTTTTGGTTTTTACTGCTATTGTTTTGATTTTCTTTGCCATTTTATTTGGCTTTGCCTGGATTTTGCACTTATCAATGTATCTGCATTCATATATATATATATATTCATATATATATATATATATATAGTAGGTGGAATGAATAATTTGGAGATGAAAATAATGGGACCAATGACTCTGGGAGGATCCAGGAGAAGGGGAGGTGTGACAAAGGAAGGTCGGGGGAAACCAAGCCAGGGACAAGGGAAAAACATGTGAACTAAAATTAATGGAAAGAGCTCATAGGATGCCTAGTGGGGTCTAATGAAGAACAATGCAGCATCAAGGAATTATTAAACTTGAGTGACAGCTGAGCATGATGGTGGGACAAGAGAAAAGTAAAAGGAAATAGCAGAAAGAACCAGGAAGCAAAGAGTATTTATAGAGGCCTAAATATAGACATGAACATATGTAAATGTATATATAAAGAGAGGGGGATAGAACTATGTACTCATATGTATATATTAAGAATTAATGTAGCAGATGGACATTGGGTCTCAACTCAAATATTCCCTTAACATAAGAACACTTTGTTCCAACAATCTGGCATTCTGTCAGGCTCTCCTTCCCAACATGATCACTGAAGACAAAATGGGTGCATAAGCAAATGTGATGAAGAAAGTTGATGGTGCCCAGCTATCAAAAGATATAGCTGGGGTCTTGAGATCTTGAAGATAAACAACCAACCATCTGTATAAGAAGGAACAAAGCCCATATTGCAGAAGCACAACAGACTGTATGATCATGAGGTGTATCACGTATTTAAGATTTAGAATAAAACCATACCCAAGGTGAATAGGGGAGGGGTACGGAGTGGAGATGCAATGCTCATCTGTAGACAATTGGATATCACCTTACACAGGGAAAAGATGAGCCAGTCTGGGTGCAGTAGAGTACCCCTGAAACACAAGACTTTCCTCTAGCTTTTTGGTGCTTCCTTCACTCCACTATAATGACCTCAATTCTACCTTACAAATTGGATTTGACCAGAGTATGGACACTGCTAATGATAAGAGACTCCAATATGGAGAATCCAGAATAGATAAACTCATCAGGATCAACAATGAGAGTAGAGATATCAGGAGGATTAGGGGAAAGGTATTCATACCCCTTGACAATGTTCAGAGAAGATTCACTGGAGACTTCCATAGCCTTCTTTAAAAAGAGTGTTCATAATGTAAGCCTCAAAATCATCCCCTCCATGGTGGAGAATAAAGGGGGAACCGATCAGAAGGATCTACATATAACGCTCTGCCTTGGAAAGGATCAACAGAAAAGAAGGTGAGGAGAGACATTCAGTGTAAGACATGAAAAAAATAATTTATGAATTATGAGTGGGGAGTGATGGAGGGAGGGTGGGAGAGGGACTGGGAAAATGAGGAGCTGATACCCGGGGCTCAAGTTGATAGCAAATGTTTTGAGAATTATGAGGGTAACAAATGTACAAAAATGCTTGACACAATGGATAGATGGATTGTGAAAATTGTTGTGTGAGAGGTGAGCATGGAGCTCCAGATCGAGCACCAAAGATATACATTGTGACACCCCATCCCACTCAACCAGGAGACACTCCTGGAGGTCAATGAACAGACCTTAAACTATTTGTAGAATTTTATATTGTTATTATCATTGTATTCTTGCATGTACATTTATATGTTGGATATTGGGGGGGGGGTTGTTGATGTTTTCATTGTTTTCTTTTCTTTGTTAGCTTCATTACAGGATGTCCTTTTTTTTTTTTTTTTTTTTGAGTATGATATTTTCTCCACAGGTCAATCTGGATGGATGAGCAGTCTAGGGGTGGGGATGATGGGACTATTGGTACCAGGATGGATGTAGGCGGGGAACTCTTGGCTGATCCAGGGATGGGGGGAGTAGTATGTGGTTCAGGATTGGTGGGGGGTGGGTGGGTGTGGAAGGTTCAATAGGGATTAAGACTAATGTAATAGAGAGGCAATATTGAAACCTGAATGGAGATTGTGTGTGATGGTGGGATGGGATGAGGTATAGGAAAATAGAGAAAAGAACTGGGGAATAATGGGCATTTATAGAGATTAAATACAGGCATATACATAGGTACATATAGTCTTATGATGAAGGGGAAATAGGTCAATATGCATATACTTATAGGCTTAGAATTAGGACAGCAGATGGGCATTGGACCTCAATCCGGTACTTCCTCAGTGCAGGAACATTTTGTTCTATTACATTGGCATTTCATGACGTGCAGCCCTGTGACACAATCAAGGAAAACAAATGTGTGCATAAGCAAATGTGGTGAAGGAAGCTGATGGTGCCCGGCTATCAAAACATGTACATCTGAAGTCTTAAAGGCTTGGTAGTTAACAAGCGGCCATCCAGCTCAGAAGCAACAAAGTCCACATGGAAGAAGTACATAAGCTTATGGGACTAAGATATACCAAAGGGATCAATTATCAGGTTTCAAGAATGAATAATCATAACATTGTATGCTCACTTTCCTGATATGATCGCTGATGACAAATATGTACATAAAAATGTGGTGAAGAAAGCTATGGTGTCCGGCTATCAAAAGATGTGCGTCTGCGGTTTTAAAGACATGAAGGTGCAAAAGTGGCCATTTAGCTAAGAAGCAAACCCACGTGGAAGAAGCATAACAGTATGTATGACCACAAGATGTCACAGGGATCCAGTATCAAGTATCAAAGGCCTAAAGGATATATCATTATTAGGGGAAGTTCAGACTGGGGACCCAAAGTCCATCACTAAGTAAAGAGACATCCTCTTACAGAGGGGTTATAGTGAGGAGACGAGCCAGTCTAGGTGCAGTGTAATAGCAATGAAATGTTCTCATACACTTCCTCCCACCGACTATCATTATCCCAATTCTGCCAGACAGATTTGGCTGGACCAGAAGATGCACATTGGAGTCGAAAATGTGGATATTAGGAAAGATAATCCCTTGAGACTAGTGGGGAGTGGTGACACTTGAGAGGTGGAGGGATGGTGGAGTAGAAAGGGGGAACAAATTTCTTGGATCTGCATGTGACCTCCTCTCTAGGGTATGGACAAAGGGGGTGGGGTGGGGGGGTGGTAAATGAATGAAGTGACACATTATACAGTATAAGATATGAAGAGGTAATAATTTGTAAGTTATTGAAAGGTCATGGGGGAGGAGAAAAAGGAAGGGGAAATGTGGGAAATTGGAATAAAAAAATAAAGAACTAGAGGAAAGAGAGGAAGAGGAGCTTATGACGGAGGGGTTCAAGTAGATAATGTAAATGAATGTAGCAACATGTTTACAAATATGCTTAGTATAAATGATGTATTAGATGTATTAAATGATGTATTAAATCTATGAGCCCCCAATAAAATCTACATTAAAAAAAGAATTGTACGAGCCCCCAACAAAATTATCTAAAACAAAAGAAAACACCACTCCCTCCTTCAAATTTGAATTTTATTGTTTGCAATACAGTAATTGCATAGATTGGTATCATAGGACTTTGTGTAGCAACATGGCATTCTATCAGTAAAACTGGAGTTGATTCAATAAAAGTGGATAATGACTTTGCACTTTCATTGTCATTAGGCTTAAATCGCAGAAGCACTTCTCATCTGTCTCCAGGAAAGTGAGCAAGCAGAAAGAACGCAAGTTGGATCCATGTGTTAGGTTTTGCTTTCTGTGATCTCCTCTACTTATGAAAGTGCAGGTTTCATGAATCTTGGTGTAAAATTGCTTTGCATGAATCACCAACTCCTCAACTCCTTTATTGTTGGGCTCTAAAGTGACACAACTTCCTACCTGTTCATAGGAAGCCCCTTCCAAAAAATGCCTCTTCGGGTCAATACTTCGCAAACACTGATAGTAGTATACAAAGTTTTATATTTATATTTCAAAAAGAGTTTTATGCCCTAAAAAATGTATAAATCCTAATATAAATAAAAAGTGATTTTAAGATGGGGGAGAAAGCTAAATTTTATCATACACCTGCCTATTATGTAGAGTGCTAGAATGTTTCTATTCACCATCTAATGTTGTTCTTTCCTCAAAGGTATCATGCATTATTCCCTTTTACGTCCATTTTTCTATAATGGATCAAAGTCTCAGATAAATTGATTTTGTTGCCTGACTTCATTATAAGAACCCAAACCCAGGAGGTAGCTCTCTTTACCACCTACTGCCCCTGATTCCATTCTGACAGCTATACAACCCCCAATTTATTACCATTGAGTTGATTCTGATGCCTGATGACCCTGTAGGACAGACTAAAACTACCCGTCTGGTTTTCTGAGATAGTACTTTATTTCCAGAGTAGAAATCCTGGTCTATGGTTCAGAATTTGGCCATTTTAAACTGCTGAACTTGTGGTTAGTGGTCCAAGGCATATCCACTATACCACCAGGGCTCCGAATTCTGACTCGTGGTGAACAGGATAGGGTTTCTGAGGTTGTAAATCTTTATGGGAGCAGACAGTCTCATCTTTCTCCCAGAGAGTAGAGACACGGTTGGAACTGTCAGTCCTTCCCTGACAGGGCCAGCAGGGCCCCAAACAATTAAGCGTTGCGCCATTGAAATGATCCTGACTGGTAGTGATCTTCTAGGACAGAGGAGAGCTGCTCTGTCCAAGTCTCAAACCCTTTGGGATTTAGAGACTGTAAATCTTCATGGCAACACAAAGTCAAGGTTAGTGATTTCCAGCTGCTGGCCATGGGGTTAACAGCCCAGCACATAGTGTACTGCACTGCCATGGGTGTGAAATCCCAGCAAATACCACTTCTACTTATGAGAGCCGTGACCTTGGAGTGTTACATAAGTGCCCACATGTAATTTTCTCATCCCTAAAATGAAGACAATAATATCATCAACCTCACAGAGTTGTAAAAGTTAAATGAGTTCCTTGGGCACGATGCTTAGGAAGAACTATATGAATACAAGTTATTACATTTTATTCTGAGTTATCAGGGAGTTTACCTTGAATGGCATTCCAATTCAGATGACCCATTATGGTTCTATTCCCGATATGGAGTGCCTTGGAGCTCTGAAGGACTTCCATGTAAGCAAGCAGGAGACTCTTCAATGTGTGCCCCCTCTGTTATCCATTTGTTTGAAAAAACAAACAAAAGTTTTTGAGGCCTTTTGGACAAACTAGGCTCTACCATTCGGGGGACGAGGCCAGACTACAGGTCTTTCCTCTCCCCAGTCCAGAATGTTCTTTGCTGGAGGGTTTTGTCACGGTGAATGGGGGCACATCTGACAAGTCATATTTCTTTCATAATAGAGAAAAAAAAGTTTAAAATGAGATCCTGGACTTTCATTAGTTTTTGTGCTGCCCTAATTTCTTTTTCTTCTTTGCTTTCTTTCACACCAGCTGCAGACTTTAATTAAACTGTGGCAAGTCTCTTAAACTTGGCGGCCTTTCCAGAGAAAACAAGGGCATCTCCTCCCAGGGCAGATTTTTCCAGAATCCTCCAGCTTGCATTTATTTTTCCCAACTGCCTGGATTAGTGGTGAGAAACCCTGTATGTCCTCATATCCTGTTTGCTCTTTCCCTTTGTTCTCTTCCACTTAGCCGATTTAACTGGAAGTTTCTGATCCATAAATGGTGGCCATAACTAATTCAGGATAATATTTCATTTCTGTAATTATGCTAAATTACTACACTGGTTTATCATTTGGATTCTTTCTTTTCAAGCACCATTCATAGCCACAGGATAAAGCCATCCTATCTGTATTTGTGGATTAAATTAATGCAAACATTTATTACAGACAGTGATAAAATGAAAGGTGAAAAGAAAGTGTAATCTTATTATGCTGTAGACAAAAACAAATAAATTAGGGAGCTTCTCAAAAATTGTCCTAAAACGAAGGGCCACTACGTTCGGAAATGTGTTTTACACTCCAATTTTGTGATCATCAAATGGGATAATGCCAACAGCTGAGCCTCACAGGTAAACACCGCATTGCTGGTGTGACAAGGTTATTTAAACAAACCAGTATCTCGCTTGATTTAGAAAGACCAGTTTCTTCTGCTGAAATTCTTCTGCAAGCTGTATCACTGAACCCCTAACACTTTTAAATAATGAGACAGTTTGTAAGAAAATTATAGAAAATGGTGATATCAAGACACTATGAGGTGAATAAACAAGGACACTTGGTGACTGAGCAATCTGTAAAAAGAAATCAAGACACAAAGTCTATGGAGAATATATACAAACACACACACAAACACATGTCATCTGCTGACGAATGATAACACAGAGGGAAAAGGATGCAGGGAAATAACTTCTGAGTTGATGGTTTTCAACCCAAACTGCACTCCACTTCACTCACTTCCTTGAATACTTTTCAATTCATAGCCACCCTGTAGCCCAAGGTAGAACTGCCTGTGGGTTTCCAAGACTGTAACTCTTTTCAGGAGTTGAAAGCCTAAATTGTCAAGCACAAAAAAGAGGAAATTCTGTAAGTCTACTCCCAGTTAGGTGCTTGGCTCTTAACAAAAGGCCAACAGGTTGAACTCATCATCTGCTCCTTAGGAGAAAACGTGTGACGATCAGCTCCCTTACAGCCAAGGAAACCCCAGCAAGCATCTCTACTTCATCCTCCAGGGGCTGTTGTGAATTGGAATCCACTGGGTAACAAAAAGTCAAAACAAGAGTAGAGTTAGCAGAAATAGAAGCCAACTTAAAATGAACCTCTTTAGAAAATCCGACCAGGATGAATCGATTTTATAGGATATTATTTGATAAACAAGCAATCTGAAATAAAGGGCATAGACTTATCCTTCTTAATGAATGCAGCAGATATTTATTAAAGATCTACCATGTGTCAGATTTATAGCAGTGAATAAGAGACTAAGCTGTCTGTATGATATACTTGCATTTTTATGTGAAAGAGACATGTTACATGACCTCAGAATAAATTAATGTATTTGCATTTGTCCTATAAGGGAAAGATACTAGATATAATGAGGGCACCTCAAGCACGAAACTCAAAGAAAATTCCTTGATGGAGAGATATTTATAAACCTAAAGACAAAGAGGATGAGAAAGACAACTTTAGGTGTCTATCGTGGTACAAAAAGCTATCATTGTCAGAGACGCAGTGTAGATCTCTAAAAGACGGTGCTGAGTAGGCAGGTTCCTGGTTCTCTGCAAAGTTGAAGACATGGGTGTCATTTTACAGATCGTAAGTGTGAGAAGGTAGAGTGTTTTCTATAAATGCAAGTAGGCTATGGCAGAATTCTGAGGAACAAAACAGCATCACTTGATTTCAAACCTCACGGGTGGGGTGTCACATTCTGATGCCATCACTGTGTGCCCTGGGCAACCCTCCTTTTCCCAAGTATGTGCTCTTTCCTCCCCAGCAATTGCAAATGATCGAAAGTTCCCTATGTGTAAATAGCTAAAAGGAACTGCAAGAAGATACTGACCATAATTTAAAAATGCCCAGAGGTCTTCATTAGCCAGAATCTTCTAAAGGAGGTCCAATGAGTGGGGCACTGGAGTATGAGTACCTCCATCCACCCTCCCTTGTCTTCCAAAGTCCCCAGGAGAAATCCAGAGAAAGCAGGTTACTGGGGTTGAATCCTTTTGCTTCGGGATCACATAGTTTCAAGGAGAACCTAACCCTGCATTTCTAAAGTTTCTTGTAGCAGATACTCATTGGACAGGAGCGACCTACAGGTTGCAGTGTGAGCTGGTGTGCCATGGAAGCAAGGCTGGTTTGGGGCAGGGCAGCCTCCAGCCCAGCCTTTTCAGGGGGGCCACCTCTGCTTCTTATCTGGAAGAGCCTTACAGAAGTGCTGTGTTTGGTTCATTTTAACTGCCTCTCTTTCCTGAGTGAACTAGTTTTTGTAGTGTTCACAGCTGTTAATTAATATAGACCTTCCTCCCTGAACAGCCACCGGCATCTTTAGTAAAGTTATGGATTTTCTTTCTCAATTGCTCTGGAGTCACCCCGAGGCTCTTAATGTGGGCTATTAGCTGAGGGGTGATTTCAAAATCCATATTGATAATGCTGAGTTTTCGCTGCCCACCTGCTGCATGAGTAACCATGGAAGTAAACACACAGTAGCCTCCTCTGTTACGTCAGCTGTCGCTAGAGAGTTCCAGATTGCTTTCTGGGAGCTCAGCTGAGTCAGTTCGCTGTGCTGTAAACGCTGCTCTGTAAAGACTTGGAGACAATAGCTGGCTCTTATGATAGCAATAGTAAGAAGAATTTTAATATAATTTTAATTTTAATATTTTAATATAACCCCCCCAAAAAATGACAACTACAGTCATTCTTTTTTGTTGTTGTTTTGAAGAACTACTGGCAAAGACTAGTCAGGCAGTCAGATGGTAAATGAACCCAACTGCTAACAAAAAATTTGGAAATTAAGTCTACCCAGAGGTAACTCAGAAAAAAGACCTGGCTATGTACTTAGGAAAAATCCAAATCAGAGGGCTGAGCCCCGGTGGCATAGTGGTTGTGCACGGGACTGAGGCCCTCTGGGATGGAGGTTCAATTCCAGCTCCACGGAGCAAAGGCTGGGCCTCCTACTCCCACCACCTAAGGGCAGTGATGCCCCCCACAAAAAAACAAACAAAAAATTTAAAATCAGATTATTTTTTAGGGCACAATGCTACTCTGACATGTATGGTCACCATGAGTTGACAGGATTTTGTTTGGGGGCTTTTTCATTTACTTGCTTTTTACTATTTCAAAAACTTTGTGCCAAGCAACATGTTTTCCCATTGAATTTACACATTATCCCTAAGAGTATTTGATAGTTTCTGTTAGCATTCACCATTTAACCCTGGAGAAATCAAATCCAGGAAGTCTATGCAAGTTGCCCCATCACACAGTAGGTGGTCAGGATACAAACCCAGGTCTTTACTGGGTGCTAAGATAGCATGCTTAGCTAGTGGTTTCCAAATTCTGGTTCTATAAACAGGCTACCTTTCCATGTCCTACTGTAGAACTCCATGAGATCAAAATGTAAGTGACAGCCTAGAATCTGTAGACTCCATAAGTTCTTTAATGATGGTTCAATTGGAAAGTCACTAAGTAACGGCTTTGGGCATCACATGTTGACAGGCGTGAGCTTCTCAACTGGAGATCTTGATCATGAACTCTAAATCAATCACTTATTCCCTATATATAATTAAAAATGTTGATAAATCTATTCCCTGGTTCCATTTCTTCATTTGTTACCCCCAAACCCCAAACCACTGCCATCAAGTCAATTATGATTCACAGCTACTCAACAAGGCAGACCAGAACTGTCCTGTAGAGTTTCCAAGATCATATAAAACTTGCTGGGAGCAGACAGCTGCAACTTTCTCCCACACAGAAGCTTGTGGATGGATATGAACTGCCTATCTCAGTTAACAACCCATGCTTAACCCACGGTGACCTCAGGACTCCTTCCTTAAAATAATCAGCACTAAAGCTTTGAAGACTTAATGTAGGCAAGGCTGAATCTGGCCCAAAGTAGATGGAATAACATGCTGTGACCTGTCAGTTCTAACCTACCAGTGCGACCCATCAATTCTTTGCAAGAGATTGATAGAGATAAAAGAAGATAGAGCCCTGAAAATGAATGGGGGCATTGCTACTCTATCTAGTATGGTCGCTGTGAATTGGAATTAGTTTGATAGCAAAAGGTGGAGGTAGGTTGGAGGATATGTTTCTGTTAGTATCAGACCCACAGTGTTTAACATCACCAATTTCACTAGTCTTTGGGGAATCTGAGACAATAGGGGCCTGTATTCTCAAAGCAAATGCTTTGCTTTCTTGAAGATTTCATATTCAAATAGAGACATAGTCAGTGTTGCTCACCTTGACTAATCAAGCAGGATTAGCAGTCTAAAGACCTCAGTTAGAATCTTAATCTGCCTGTAGGTTGTGATTTAGGAAAGTTGCATCTTCCTTCCTTTCTTCCTTCCTTTCTTTCATCATTTTATTGTGGGTGGGTACAACTCATCACAATCCATCCATCCATCCATCCATCCATCCATTCATCCATCCATCCATTGTATGCAAAGCATATTTGTTGCCATAATCATTCTCAAAAAAATTTCTTTTTACATAAGCCCTTGGTATTAGTTCCTCATTTCTCCCCCCTCCCCACCCCTCTCTCCCTCATGAACCCTTGATAAGTTATAAATTATTGCTATCTTGTCATATCATACACTGTCTGATGTATCCCTTCACCCACTTCTCTGATGTCCATACTCCAGGGATGTGGTTATGTGCAGGTCCTTATAATCAGTTCCTCCTCTCTACTCCACTTCCCCTCCACCTTCCTGGTATCGCTACTCTCACCACTGGTCCTGAAGGGATCATCTGTCCTGGATTCCCTGTTTTGAATTCCTGTCTGTACCAGTGTGCATCCTCTGGTCCAGCCAGATTTGTTGGGGGGGGGGATATCATTCTTTCTTTTTAACTCTTCAATAACATAGGTCAATAGTACCTACCTTGATGAGGCTTACATGCTGTACCCATGGTTTTTTTGTTGTTGTTTTTCTTTTTATTTGTTTTGCTATGATATTTCTGCATATTAAATCCAAGTGAGGTAAGTCTTTAGATAGAGTCATTGGATTAATGGTTTCTTGGGGTTGTGGCAGGGAAGGTGGGGAGAGGTAGATAGGGAGCTAATAACAATGAAGGCAAGAAATAAGAAAAAAGTTATGGGGGTCGATTGTGGTAGTGGTTTTACAACTCTTCTTAATATGACTAAACTATTGAGCTTTATAATATGTGTGCAATATTACATGACAATAAGACTGCTTAAATAAATAAATACAATTTGTGTGTGAATGGTGAATTTGGGAAACACTGGAAAAGTCTCTCCTTTGTCATAAATCCCTGCTTCTACACCATGCAAGAGCTGCTCTAATATCTTCAAAACCACAGGTAGAATTTATTATGTAGTATCATAGCACTCTTTTAGACTAACTAGGAAAATAATGACCATATTTTACGTTGAAGCCTCCATATTGAAATGAGCCAACAGTAGACTGGGGTAACTTGGAAAATCAGACACAGACTCCATCTACAGGCAGAACAGGGTGAGTGCACAGAAGTCAATATTGACAGCAGAGGTAAACAACCTGAAAAATGTCCACCAAACCAAAACCAAACTCACTGCCATCGAGTCAATGCAGGCTCACATCATTATCAATAAATGAATGTGCTAAATGACTTAAGTACAGTAAGCCATTTAACTTACCAGTTGGCCATTGTTGGAACATGGTCAATGAGGGAACTGGTAAAATAAGATTATGAAAAATTAAAAACTTTCTAAAACAGCTATGCTTCTTTAAGATAGACTAGTATATTTTCTTCCAGCACATTTCTCTGACTGTATATCATTTGCTATGTGGTGTTCCTCCATGTGGCCAGGTTACAGTCTTCTTCCTTCTCATAGTATTTCTATTTCAAGCTCTCAGCATCTTGGAAAATCATGTTAACGTGCCACTTCATTGACATACACAGGGTGGGTGTTTCTGGTTTACTCAACCTCTCTAGTATACTTTGAAACATCAGTGGCTTCACATTTTTAGTCATTGCAAAAGAAAATGATTGTATTGAATATGGTAAAGCATGAATCTTTGTCTGCACTTCTGCTCACATTACACAGGGATACATGCTTCTTCAAAATAGGATTAAGAGGCCCCATATTTTAAAGACTACCATAGATTCTCATCATCTTGCCTGGTCATTTTTTGAAAAAGTAATGGCAATCTATATTCAACCAGCTGCAGATTAAAGGGCTGTTTTAATTACACTCTCCAAGAAACCTCCTCTTACATGTGGTAAAAGGAGTGGTACAGTCACAAAGGTTGAGCCAGCAAATTATAAAGTAATGCATCCCAACTGTACATGTCTTTATCCATTATTAATCACATCCTAGTCATATTTGGCTACTAGTAGGAAACTACGCACATCAATCGAGTTCTAATCCTGTGCAAAAAAATTGAGATAGAAATGACAATGAGAATCAAATTGCAAGCACCTCAAGTTCATGTATTTGCAGGATTTGCTTTGATTTTTTAATTGTTATTCCCCATTAATTCCACTCTCTAATTGGTTCATTTGTTCTAGACACATTTGCTGAGAATCTACTAGGCTCATCTGTTGATTGAATAGAAAAATTATTGAAAACTCACTATTAGAAAAGGTACTTACTACATTGTAAGGCAAAGCTGGACTTGATAGAACAAATATACTCTCGGGGAGCATCCAATTGCTGGAACAAGGGGTATTGAAATAAAAATTTCAAAAGTAAAAGTTGGATAAGAGTGAGGTAGAATTCCATGGGAATATATAGTAGGTGGATTAAATCTGCCCAGGACATGAAGACTAAATATCAGTGAGTTAGCTAAGAAGTGAAAGAAAAAAAAACATCCCACGAAGAAGTAACAGCCGACAGAAAGAACTGGAAAAGGAAAGTCACATGATACATGCTAGGAGATTAAGAGGATGTGGTTAAAATTAGAAACTAGGGAAGAAAGGTGGAGATTTTCCCATGAAGGGAAAGAAGGCTAGCCCAGTTTATCTCATGCAGGCAATTCATATTTCCACAATTTGGCCCACTCAGAAAGCAGTCAGATACTTGCAGATATTTAAGAGTGTGTTTTCTCATCTGAATAGACGAGAAAAACAAATTCATAGATAAGCATATGGATATAAGAGAAAGTTTTACATACAGGAGGAGTGGAACATTGAGAAAGCATCCCAACCCAGTACAGTCCAAAGTCATAAGTCCAATATTAGCCCGTATGTTCAATACCAGTCTATAAAGTCTCCTTCCAACTCATGAAGCACATTCAGCAGAGGCGTCCAGGCACTGGCCAGAGTCTCCCCATGGCTCCCTCATTTCCAGGGTCCAGGGTCCATCAGCAGTATCCATTGGTGGTGGGAGCATTTATCACTGGCAGGGGACTCTCTGTGGCTTCTCTGGCCCCAGAGGTCTAGTTCCACCAGGGCAAGTCCATGTGGCTTCTCCTCTGGCTCCTCATTTCTCCAGAAATCAGGATCAATCAGCATGCTGTCATCTCGTCTTGTCAGGAGTTCATTGTCTCAGAGACTGACTCCCAGAGGCTGAGAGTCAAATCTCTCTTCTCAAATTGGGAAATACCGTGAGACTTACCAGAATTCTCAGGAGAAGGCCATGCCCACACAAAGGCCTCATGACCTACTCATTGGCTATCTCCAGATTAACAGGCTAGACTCCGCCCCTATATCCCAATCATGTAATTGACATCACGAATACATGACTGCCACAAAGCAGGAAGCTAAGTGATCAGATTTGCCTTTTCAAAAGACAACTGGAGCTGCTGCCCAGAGACTAGATTGGAAAAGAGAAACAGCAGCTGCCTTGAGGCTACTTAGCAGGTTCATGTATCCCAGGAAAGAGATGATGGTGACTGGGACCTGACACAATGGCAGTGACGAAGATAGATGGGCAACCACAATATTATTAACCACAGTGGGAAAGCTGACAGCATTTTGAATCCCTTACACAGCTACTGGGGAATCTTTCTTCTTTCCCCTTGCTCTGGGAGGATAAAGGCTTGCAGATCACCACTGACTGATGCTGTAAGAGCTCTCTCCCTGTCTGACCTACATTGGAACAGTGCTTTGTTTTCCCAGGACTAAAGCATCCTCTTTCCTTATACCTGAAATTTCAAGTAATGCAATTTAAAATTCTTTGAACTGTTGTTAAAGCATAATTTTAGGGGCTAGTGGAAGGAAAGCCGCAATGTTGTCAAAAGCAAGTAGGTATTGGTCATTTCCCTCATAAGCAAAGGATGCTGGTGGGGTATTTTTGTTCCTTGGCTATTGCAGGAAATGCCACATACATTTCATAATCTATTATTGAAATGTTTACAGTGTATTGTTTATGCAGCAAATGTTTGCTTGCTGGCTTTCCACCGCTACACTTTGAGGAAATAGGTGACAGGACAGGGGAGGGGAAAGTGCAAACACATGGCTTCTTGAGGCTTGGCTGTTCCCTCTCTTGTGGGATGGAGGGAAAGGGCTCAGTGTGGTCAGTTTTCTAGAGCTTTCCTTTAGATATTTTTGCGTGGGACGCGAGGAGAGAGGTAATTATTCCAACACTTCTGGCCTGATCTTCAATTCTTTGTCTCTGTTCTTCTAATCACCTCATCTCCAAGAGAAGCGAAGTAGGGATTAAAGAGATGCCTTGTGTGGCTCTTTATAGCCCCTGAAAATAAAAGGGCTATATATATTCAATGCATTATGAATCTGATTGTGTTTGTATTCTTGATTTTTGCAAATATTGACTTAGCCCTAGAAGCTTCTTGTTTCCTGATTGTGCATTAAGAAAGACATCCAGTGTAAAACCCCTTAGCAAGATGTTTTGATTCAAGCCAGAGAAGCGAGAGAGGCAGCCGTCTTCAGTCGTCACCATTTATCTTCTCAACGACCAATTCCTATCTTTCCCCCATAATGTCAATCTTGTAACTATTTCCAATCTCAAGCAGGCACAGCCCTACTGCTCTCTCTTTTGTCATTGCTCTTGGCCTTGCCAGGAGCCCCGCCCACCTCACCCCCAACTAGCTTTGTCTTTAGGATGACTGTATAAGAGCTTTGGAGATTATTAGAGAAATGCTGTAAAGATAGAAAAGAAGTGTTACCTTTCCTTTTATTGCTCTTGCAATGTGCACGCTGACCCCTATGATAAGGCCTAAATTATATTGGAGGCTGTTCATTGTGTTACTTTAAATGAAATTGCAAGGTAGGATTGACATTCATTTAACCCCACCCAGCAGACAGGGAGAGACAGGAGGTGGTTGACCATGATTTCATGAAGACATCACATTCATGACCTTTCATTGCTTCCTCAGTCCTCAGTTGCAGCTCCTATGATTTAAAGCCATTATTAGATGGACCCGAGATTGGAGTGTTTTTGTCAGGCTCAAAGAGCCCCAAACAAATCTTCTGTTCTAGTTACTTCACTCTTTGCTGTGTGTTTCAATTCTGAGCCAGACAATTTCATGGGGGCAGAAGTCAGGAAGGGGCATAAGAGGGGAAGAGAGTGAAGATTCTCCAATCTCCCCACTTTGAGCATTATTTATTTCTCTAATGTTGGGGGCGGGTCAGAGCTCTGGAAACAGGCAGCCGCTGCAACCCCTCTCATGCCCTACACTAAAGTGTGAAGAGGGCTTCGTCAGTCTCCTGGAGGCAAAGCATGTGTTTAGTTGTGCTGTATAAAATTGTCCATTGCCAAACTACTGGCTTCAGGGGCAAACACCCTGCTGAAATCAGCCAGTAAGTCATATAAAGACCAGTTTAGTAATCAACAGTCACTGTCACCCATAACTGCCACAGCCTTCACACCAGTCAGGGCAGGGCTGCTTACAAAACAGGTCTTTTTCTGAGCTCTAAGATGAGGAAGGTCAGGTTCTCTTCTTGTAAGGTTCACAAATCTTTGTAACCCAGCTCTGTGCTCTTTATACTATTGAGCTTTGAATCTTCACAGGCAAGAGAGAAATTATGTACCGCCCAACGTCTGGGGAACTCACTTAAACATAGGACAGTCTTTTACAATATAGGGTCTCTTGAGCCTAGTCTGAGGACAGATGTGATAGTGTGCTTCTCTAAAGGGTTACAGCCAACTGGGGCAATTCTACCGGGCTCTATAGTGACCTTGTGAATGCTAATGGAATAGAAGTCAGTGGATTGAGTTTGGTGCCTGGCACACTGGTAAAACCAAACTCACTGCTTTAACGTCCATCTTTAATAATAAGGACCCCATGGGACACACAATTGTCCCTATGTGTTTCCAAAACTTCAAAGCATCTTGTTCTCTTATTGTTATCAGGTCAATGTGGACTCATAGCGACTACCTGTGGGTTCCTGAGACTGTCATTGTTTACAGAAGTAACAACCCAGTCTTCTTCCTGAGGAGCTGCTGCTGGTTTCAAACCACTGACTCTGCGGCTCTCAGCCTAACTCATAATCACTATGCCACCAGGGCTACGGTAAATGGGTTAGGTGCACGCTATGACTCATTATCTTCTGTGCAAAGAACAGAAATTACACCACTTTCTAATCCAGTCTCGAGGCCTCTAGAAGACAAGAAGTTCCGAAGGTCATCTCATCTGCCAGTTTGCTTTATGAATGCAGGAACATAGCAAGCCTCTTACCAGAGGAAGGGTGGTTAGGGATTCTGTGATTTTTTGAAAATGTGGTCCTGCTATGCCTTTGTTTGAAGCATACTACACAAAAACTATCTGGTGATTAGCTCTCTTTGTTTCTGTTTTCTATTATGATTGTAGTTTGGATTAAAAGAATAGGGACGAAGCCAGCTCCCTGGTTCAACCTCCCCAAAGCAGGTGGAGCTTTTTCCTTGTAAGACCACCAATTCAGCAAAACCTGGAGGATGCCAAATTTAGCTTTAACACCCTCCTGCTATCTTTTCTATCTTGAGCATGCTTCAAGATAAAAACCCTTATCCAAATGGATAGAGTAGGAAGTCAAGTATAAGTTGATTATCAGCCAGACTGTGAACTGCAATTCTGACTTTCTACATCATTGTTTTTGTGACTGAATGGCTTGGGTGATTAATGGATGGAGGATGTTTTTACCTTTATAATTATGGAAGGGACATGCTCCGTGACTCAGTTTCCTTATCTGTACAAATTAGCTTTAAAATGTTCCATATAAGGCTAGCATGAAGATGAAATGAAATGGTGCATAATGACTCTTTCCTGACCTCCCAACTGATGCATGATAGTCAACCATTCTATCCATCCTTCACACTGTTCTCTCCTCAAATATAATCAGTCTTTTCAATTGTCAATCATAGTTATGTTTATTTGTGATCATGACTATAAAACGAAGCTCCTCAAGAGAATATCAATTCTCATTTTAGATGGGATTTCAGAAACCAACATACTATAAAAAGTACTCTAACACACTTATTATGAATAGACAGATGGATGGATACATGGATAGTTGGCAAGATGACTGGTGGGCTAGATAAATTGATGGATGGATGAATTATGACAGGTGGACATATGGGTGAATGAATGGACATAAAGATGAGGAACCAATAGGGTACTATGCACTTCATGTAATCTAAGCAAAAGTTTACTGTCTTTCCTTCTAGTGCTGTCCCAGTGCACTTCACATTTACACATATACTAGGACTTCTGAACTTCTCTTCCTATTCCATAGTTATTAGACCAGATATGATAGACCAGGTATCTCTTCTGTCTGCAGAAAACTAATGAAAGCTATCTCCCTAGGCGGGGTGGGGGGGTCTCATTAACACATGAACCCTAAATACTAGTGAGCAACATAGTTTACTATATATTCCCATTTGAAGATATTAATATTTTAAGAAGTAATAGTGCCTTCATCCAAGGATAGATATGTAAAGTTGGTTTTGCAAGTTTTTGAAAACTTTTGTGCTTTTATATTAATTTTTGGTGGTGATTCATTACTTCTTTGTGTTTTGGTTTTTATCTCATTTGTGTTTATATTATTTCAGATGGAAATATAGTCTATCAGCAAAGCTTGTGGATGAAACAGTAGGACACCAACTTCTTCTGGCAGTCTCCAGTGACATGAATTTGGGCAGTGCCGGTAATGACTAATCTCAGATGTCCCATCTTGAAAATGAACATGTGGACTATGTGGTCTCTACAAAGCTTTTCAACGTCTTTTATAGAACTGTCACTTGTTGGGTATCCACTTCTTCCATAGTGGCAAGATCATACCTTGGTCTGCTCCCAGGCCTGTGGTTCCTCAGAAGATCATTTCATCTTTTTCATTCTCAGTATGTAATTCCGTCAATGATCTTTTAGTGGTCCTGTTAGGGAAGCATCCGCTTCAGAAACAGAAGTGAGAAGGTCAACTTCTGTTTACAGTTATGTGGGCCAGGCTTACCCTGGTATAACAGATAGGAAGAAGATCCAAAGATCTAGATACTTGGCATAAGAAGATGCTTTTGTCAAAGAAGCAAACCTGAATCTTCTTTTTCTTCCTTCCTCCCTTCCTTCCTTCCTTTTCTTCCTTCCATCCTTCTTTCCCTTTCTCCCTCTATTTATTGCTCATTCTGAGCTGACTTTCACGTCACTCAGCCTATATACCTAAGGAAGACTGTAGGCATCCTTTTTCCTCCTCAACTTTCCTCTCCCAGCATGTGCCCAGGAAGGGCTCATGTTCTAACCCAGAAACACCCACAGAAGCTCATAAATGACTGAACTGTATGATTAGCACAATAAAGCCTGAGAATTCTTGCCATTGCCTCTGTATTTTGCCTTGTGAATTTGTAAATTCCAATCAGTCCGAAAATTCATCTTGTGTGTTCCTGGATCCTCTGTATGTAAGCCATGTATATATCCCTTCCCTATAGAACTTCAGTAAATCCTTAAGAGGTGTGCTCCAATCCTGGATTGTTTCTGTGTCTAGTAAGCACTGAATTTTAATTCT
The DNA here is from genome assembly GCA_004026705.1 of Nesogale talazaci. NCBI lineage: Eukaryota > Metazoa > Chordata > Mammalia > Afrosoricida > Tenrecidae > Nesogale > Nesogale talazaci. Next base: position 86,041 of record PVJH01001844.1, on the reverse strand, counting down.
AGCATAAATTTTACTGTGTCCTTTGACCAGGACTCTGAAACAGTGAACCCTAACTCACTAACTAGCTCTCCTGAAGTTGACTCACTCCATGGAGCTTATACCTGGTGACCCTATAGGACAGGGTAGAACTGCTGCTTTGGGTTTCAGAGATTTATACATTGTTATGGAAACAGGCAGTCCTCTCTTCCTTGAGTTCGACTGGTGGGCTCAAACCGCTACAGATATGATATGCATCTCAGAATGTAACCCTCTCAGACACTAGGCATTCTTTCTGCACTGCAGTGATTTAGTAGGTTACACTTGCACTGTTAACCACCAGGTCAGCAGCTTCAAACCACCAGCTGCTCAGTGGGAGGAAATTGAGGCTTTCTACTCCCTTAGTTTCTGTCTTGGAACCCACGGGAGGCAGTTCTAACCTGTACTATGAAGTCCCAATGCATCAGAATGGCTCACTGGCAGTGAGTGAGAAAGTAGGGACAACATAGATGTGCAAGAGAGATATAAAATTTCAATTAAATGATTGTTTCTTATTTTATCATTCAGGAGCTAATTTTTTTTTACTTTTGTAATAGAAAATTGTCAACATTTTGTAGTTTCTGGGGACATGTAGCGCGTATCAGACTCTGCATAAAGGAAAGCATTTCCTGTTTCACAGTTGCAGTTGGTGTGGTGTTTAAAAATTGAAGAACACAAATATCGTTTACCACACAGAACTTAGACCAGTCACTTAACCGGTCCCGGTCTCCGTTTTTTCACCTTCGACGTGGGAACGTGCCCCTGCTGGTTCAGTTAGGTGGTCTTGTTCTGGTCTTCCATGGCTTGATGCCCAGCCAATGCACTTCACGCACTTTCATGGCCCCTCATGTGACTAAGTGGCTGACCAGATTTCAGCAGTGCTTCCAAACTCAGAGGTGCCACAGAGAAAGACTCGGGAATCTCCCTACCCCAAACAAGACAAAAACCAGCCAATGACAACTTCAGTGATCCGTATGTCACTGTTTTGTTGCATTGTGCATGGCCACGAGTTGGGGCCAGTTCCAGGGAAGTTAACAGCAGCTCAACTTCGTTGTTGCAAAGGCAAACAGGGCCTCACACTTTCCTGCTCCCAGTGGGGCTCACCAGTCTGCTGCTCCCTTTCGTTAATGCGCAAGGCCTCCTTCCACATGGTGCCTCATTGAAGCCTCGGCGGGCTGGGCGTCCGCTCCAGACACCTGTCTGGGCAGAGAAAATGCTGCTAATTGCAACCTGCATTCTGTCTTCCCCAAAGGCAGGCACCAGGGACACCAGCCGCGGGGCCTGACCTTGCTTGCTCAGCCCGAGTGTGTTTCCCAGCCCTGGCTGAGAACAGTATATTTCATCTCGGAAAATTCTGACCTTTCGCAATGTCTCTTTGTTGGCGGCTTCTGTCCTTTCTAAAAGCTTCATATTGATGTTTGGCCCTAATAGAGAAGTGTAAACAAGAGATAGATAAAGGTTAACAATACCCAATCAATGCTGTAGAGAGAGTGACTCAGGGAGAGATGCATTGAAAGGCCAAGTGTAAGCCGAGCTCTATTGACAATTTAATTGCATTTATTCTTCCCCACTTATAAGCTGAACTAATAACAGGCCAGTCTGATATTCTTTCATTTCAGCTTTTTTTTTAAATAGATGAGAGAAAGGATTCAAATGCAAATAGATATGGTATTATTTTCCTGCCTTTTTAAAAGGCAAATTCTTTCTCAAATGTACCCATGGGATTGCCTATTGTTGGTGTTGGTTTCAGTTATTCTCCCAGCCCTTGAAATGTGCCCCATCTCCTCCACTCCTTCTGCTATACTTGACCCACCTGACAAGACCCATTTCTTCTGCAATCTTCTTTAAGAGGCATTTCCTCTGACCACAGCCACCTGTCACAGTTTCCTTGCTTTCTGTGCTCACTCAGATTTGAGTTTCACCAAAGCTCAAAAATGTGTGCTCGTTAGAGACTAAGATGCACTTGGTGGGCCATGTACAATGGCGTTACATAGATTTCTTGAGTTCCCACAAAATGTGAGAAGATTTGTGGTTCCAAATTAGTCTTAGGACTTAATTTCTACTGTATCTTACTGCTTTTCCTGTATGTCCTTTCATTCCTTTTTTTTTTTTTTAGTGGGGGAGGGGGGGAATCACTGTGCTGGTGGGAGGAGAAAGCCCAGCCTTGCTCCTGGAGACTTGCTGCTACCTTTGAACCGCCAACCCTGTGAGCCGCAGTCCGGCACACAACCATGGTGCCACCGGGGCTCAGCCCCTTTCATTTCTAATACAAACAGTATCAGATGGGCTGAGCACTAGCAGAGCCCCACCAGCAAACAGAAAGTAGGAAGGAGAGCTGGGAGGATAGAAGGCAGGAAAGGAACCTCATCGCAACGATGAGTGGACCACTCATTGGGCAAGCCTTTTGATGACTACCAAACCTCTTCTCACTGATCCCATTCCTTCTTCTTTAGGTAAAATTGTTTCAAACTGGTCCCTTGTTTTCTATCCTTCTGCCTCCCTGGTAGTCCACTGATAGCATTCCAGGAGCAAAACAAGGATTCATTTATTTAAAGAACTCTGATTGCAAAAATCTGGAAGAGCGAAATCTCTGCTAAATACTTCTTCCTTGGCTGTATTTTGATATATGAGAGAATCCAATGCTTCATTTGCCAGTGTCAAATTCTTTGAGTACATATGTTGCCAAAAAGATCAGGGCCACCTTATAGAAAATCTGTACTCCATCTCTCTTGCAATCAGGAGGGTCACCCATCTCTCTCTCTCTCTGGGTTGAAAGCAACATAGTAAACATCTGGAAGCCTCATCACACTCTTGGCATATGCATAGAAGTAAGGCTGTATTTGAACAATGGGTTTGCAAACCAGCAGCTACTCAGTTCTTTCTAAAAATGGGGGAAAGGGAATCAGTGCTTCTGCTTCCTCTAGGGTGGACAGGACAGGGAGGACCAAGAGCTGAGAACCCAATGCTTTCCCTGTGTTTTCCTCCATTTATATGCGGCAGGTGGAGACATAGAAAAATACTGTTGCACCAAAGAAAATTGCATCAATTTTTAATTACACATTTAATCATTCCCTTCCAGAAGGGCAGGCTGCCTTCCGTGACACTTTTACATATTTGAAGGCAGCATTTGTGAGCACAGGGCAGGATGCTGGGTTTATTATATGTCCCAATCAATTTCAGTGGACACTGATGGGTTCAGTCATGAGACAAGAGCCTTCTAGGGGCTGTAATATTCTGGCACTGGGGGAACGCATAATGCTGGCCTCAGAAATGCTTTTGTATTTATCCATGTAGTTAATTTGTTCAGCACTAATTCTATGGGAAATAATACCCTAAACATCAAAGATATAGAAATAGATATATAGATATAGATATACAAAAGAGCTCACACTAGGACTGTTAAAGGAAATGTAAGTAAAATCATTTTCAATATACTGAGAGCAGAACAATACTAGGCAGAGAGCAGGTTGAGATAATTTTTGACCTGGGGCAAGCAACAGTCAAGAGTTCCAGTTTCTCAGAAAAGGCTTGGGAGGTTGTAAGCAGGGTTTTGTAGGATACATAGGAGCTTGCGAACAGGCAATGGTATTTTTGTGTGTCTTTCTCTACAATATCTTGCCTACCTGTGTTCACACCTCAAAGAAGAGAGAATGATATTCAGTGAGAGGGAACAACACTTGTAAAGGCCTGTGCATAACACACACACAGCTAACATTACACCATTGACATCTGGAAAGAAAGAACCAGTTGCAGTATTTGAATATTGGATTTGTTATAGTGCTTTCATCATAAGGAAGCCTAGTGGCCTCGTGAGCTAAGTTTTGTGCTTCTAAGCATGAGGTTGGTTCAAACTCAAATAATCCACCAGCCACCCATGGAGCAAGATAAGGCAGCCTGCTCCTGTGAAGACTTGGTCTTAGAAACCTCATAAAGCTGTTATCTTCAACGCTACAGTGACAGTCAGTTGGAATCAAGTCAATGATGGTGAGTTTGTTTGGGTTTTATTTGGGGTCTACCTCTTTTCAACAGAGAATGCTTTGAGTGTGTAACGCATGGAATGTTTTCCGGGCAAGAATTGACAAAAACTGAAGTTCTTGTGATAGACTCTGTGTAGACTCGTGAAATGGAACCCTCTTCAAAGCATCTTTGGTTTGTTTTTCTTTCAACTGTGAAGCTTTATTTCAACTCCTAAAAACATAGAACCTCATCAAGTTTGTATCATTAACTTGTCAAATACACAGGAGTAAGTTACTTTATCACTCCGGACCTCGGATTCTTCATATTTGAAAGAAGAAAATGGACTACATATTACCTGGGATGAGTAGGTTGAGTGTGCCAACCTGTCCAATAGGAATATGTGGGATGAATCGGGTTGTAGGTTGATTTGAGGGCAAAGAGATACATGGCTCTGCAAGATCCTCCCCCTCTCTCTTTCTCTCTGGTGATCAGGGTGTGCTAGAGCTTGCATGCTGCTGCTTTACTAGCTCTCTATCTCAACCTGTGAGCTACACTACCTGGAGGCAGGCCAACATGTGGACCACAGCCCTAGAGCTTGAGGCTCCTTGGAGATCTGCTTTGCCACATTGCTGTTGCTCACATTGCTTGAGCTTGAGGCTGATGAATCCCCTTTCTTGCATCTACCGTCCCACCTGGGCCTGCTTCAATAAGTTGTTGACTGTAGGTTACCCACCCTGCTGCTTGCTGCCTGTGAGCACACTCTGTTTATATTGCCCCAGTGAAGACTCTGCTGCCACTTTCCTTGACTTGGACAGGACACCTGAGTTGAAGGACTTCCGGTATATTTACTGTTCCATGGAAGTGAGTAGAACTGAACCCTCTGTGCTGCCATGGACTAATTAGCTGTTATATCCCTTCTCACTATATAACCCCAACCTCTTACATATATATAAAATCATAAGTGTCCTGACTTTGTTTCTCTAGAGAACCCTGCCTAACCCATTATTTGAGTCCCTCTGAATACCATTATTCCCCTCTACTAAATTATATTGATGCATGGTCCTTCCAATTGCAAGGAAACTAAATTTGGTTTATCTGTTAAGAGCACCTTGCACGCCACTCTATCCTTTACCCTGGGAGGGATGGGGAGAAAATACAACATGACTGGTTTGAGGACAAGTCTCTCATTTAAATGGAAAGCACTGAAATCACACTACTTTGATGGTGAGGATGGGCTAGTACTCTGGTCACAAAACTCTTCAAAGCACAGCATGAAACAGGGGTTCGGAATATGTCTTCTGGAATCAGACTACCTGGGTTTGAATCTTGGATCTTTTTTCCATTACTGGTGTTATGACTTGAACCTAAATGCTTTCTAGCTCTTGGCCTTCAGTTTTTCATCTATAATAATATTACATATTTTAAAGTGTTGGTGTGAGTGTTAAATAAAACACTGAAAACGATGCTTGACTCTCCTTCTTGATCGGCTTCCTGGCATTGTTCAGGGTTATTCTCTCTTGTTGCTCATTTTCATTCTCTTTTAGTTTTTAATGGTTTTCACTCATTCTTCACATTCCTTGTGTATCTTTCAGAAGGTTCTAGTTCCTCACTATATTTATCCTTCACTGAATCTTTCATTGAGATAAACTCTTCTCTTCAGAAAAGCATTTAAAACTCTCAAATAAAATAAAGACTACTTTAAGATTTTAGCCTTTGTAAACTCCAAAAGGAAAGACTAGAGAAACATAATTCTAATATACAATTACTATTTTAGATCAAGCTCATTCTTAAACACACGAGACTCCCTGCATTTATATCTCTAGTCTACCTGGAATAACACAACACTATCAAACATAATGAAAAATATCCACTCTCTTGTATAGACAAAATAAAGAGCTGGGACCTACTAAGGAGTGGACATTTATGCACAACCAATGATTTCTTCAAAAGAGTCAACAGAGTACCCAAAGATTGGGGAGATGGGGAATTCAGTAATAATTCATTAGACAAAGGACTAAGCTCCAAAATCTATAGAAAAACAAAACCTCTTAACAAGAAAAACATACAAACAATCCAATAAAAAAACCTGTAAGGGCTTGTTCCCATTTCTCCTGAGTAGATGGGAAACTCACCTGTAGACAATCCCTCATGGTTTGAAGGTGGAAGAACCTTTCTGTGTCCCTACTGACTTCTCTTACAGTTGCAGGAGTCTTTATCCTCATATCATGCTATTTGATCCCAAGCTCTCAAGGCTTCCTAGACTGGGTTATGAGCACCACCCTGAATGAGCACTGGGCCCACACCCAGTGTGATCTTATAAGATCAACCAGCCTATCAATCACTGCAGCAGTAGTGGACAGCTAGACATATCAGCACACCTTCAATGGGGTCAGTCTACTAGAGGCCCAGCTAGTTTGTAACAGTTGATGAATCCTAGCCAATCAGGGAAAACAACTTTTTTTTTTTTAATCCGAGTTCTGAGCTCAGTGTTCCCTGCCGGACAGATAGGAAGGGGCTGACAGCTCCCGACGGGTCTCACAGCTCTCACCCATTCAATCATGCAGACATGCTGGGGAAGTAAACAATGAGCTATCACCTCACACTGACACTCTTAGTAAAACTCAATAAAAACAGAAAGCAGCAAATGCTGGAGAGGATGCAGTGAGATAGGAATGCTTTTACATTGCCGATGTGCCTGTAAAATTGCACAACCATCATGAAAATCAGTATGGAATTTCCTTAAAGAAATGCAAATCCAAATACTTTATGATCCAGCCATCTTGCTACTAGGCATATACCTCAAAGAAATTAAGAATATAGCATGAATAGACAGACATATGTACATCTACATTTATTGCAGTAATTCCCACAATAGCAAAAACAGAAACAACCAAAACCCAAACTACAGAGGAATGGATAAACAAGTTCTAGTATATAAATACTATGGAATTTTATGTACCAGTAAAAAAGTAATAAAAGTCATTTTGAACACCACACGATGGAAAAAATTAGAGCATATGGACACAACTTAAGAATATTGGGCTTAGCCAACTCAGTCAATCTTATATAGATAACTATTTAATGTCACTATTGCTATAAGAAAAAACAAAGAAGAGACTTGTATTATGTTTCAATAGAAAGACTGGTCACTACCAGGAGGTCAAGGACAGGCGTGGGAACAGAAGGAGGGAAGAATTGGGGCGGGGGGGGGCAGGAATGAAAAAAATGGAAGGTTTGACAGGATATTGTTGTTGATTTCATTTCTTGGGATGGCTTTTGTGATCCCTCCAAATCTCTTATCCCTCAAATCTAAATAGTGAATTTTTTTTGGGGGGGGAGGCTTAAAAATTTAAATGAGAAAGAAAAGTCCTTTTGAAGTGGATTTGGAGTTTTTAGTGACAAACAAGTTTATCTCAAACAAAGATTTTTTTGTCTTTCAGCAACCCATGGTACTTTCAATAGTCTTCTCCAGTACTATGATCCAAATTCATCAATTCTTTTTTAGTTTCCCTCTTTCAATGTCCAATGTTCACATACACATGTAGCAATTGAAAATACCATGGCTAGAGGCAAGCACACCCAAAACCTCAAAGCAATATCCTTGCTTTTTTACACTTACAAAAAAAGTCTTTTTCAGTAGGACATTGAAAAGCATCTTTCCCCCTGGTCTCCTGATAGCTGCTTCCATGAGCATTGATTGTGGATACAAACCAGACAGAGAGGAAGTTCTGAAACTCAAATGAAGGCTGAGCATGACAGTGGGCCAGGAGGAAGGCAGAAGGAAATAGAGGAAGGAACGAGAAGACAAAGAGCCTTTATAGAAGCCTAAACACAGGCATCTATATATGTAAATATAATTATCTATGATAAGGTGGGAATAAATTCAGGTACATATAGTTATAGGGTTAGAACTAAGGCAGCAGCTGGACCTTGGGCCCCAACCCAGGCACTCCCTCAATGCAGAATACTTTGTTCTTTGAATCTGGCCATGATGCTCATCGGCCCTATACGATCACTGAAGTCAAATAGGTGCATAAGTAAATGTGGTGAAGAAAACAAATGGCACCCAGATATCAAAGGATATCCAGTCTGGGGTCTCAAAGCCTAAAGATAAAAAAAAAAAACAAACAGCCAACTAGCTGAGAAGTATCCAAGCCCACATAAAAGAAGCACACCAGTCAGTATGACTGCAAGGTATCAAAAGGATTGGGTCTCAGGCAGCAAACAGGAAAAAAAAAAAAAAACGTATCACCGTGTACACACTTTCCTGAGATGATCACTGAGGACAAGTGGGGACATGAGAAAGAGTGGTGAAGATGACTGATGGTACCTGGCTATCAAAAGATATAATGCCTGAGGCCTTAGAGGATTGAGGATGACCAAACAGTGCAGCAATGCCTACCATAGAAGAAGCACAACAGCCTGTGTGACCATGAGGAGTGGAAGGAAACAGGTACCAGACATCAAAGAACAAACAAACATATGTGTCCACCCTCCCGTCATGATTGCTGAGGACAAAAGGGTGCAAAGGCAGACAGAGCAGAGGAAACTGATGGTGTCGAGTCACCAAATGATAAAGTAGCTGGGATCTTAAAGGCTTGAAGATGAACAAGTGGCCACCCAGGACAGAAACAGCAAAGCCCATATAGAAGAAACACACTGATCTGTGTGATCACGAGGGGTCGAAGGGAGAAGATATCACACATCAAAGAACAAGAATCAAATTAATAAGAATGAGGGGGAAAGCAGAATGGGGACCCAAGGCCGACTTGTGGGCTATTGGACACCCCCTTACAGGAGAGTCACGGGGAGGAGATGTGTCAGTCAAGGGGCAGTGAAGTAGCAATGAAGCATAAAACTTTCCTCTATTTCCTGAAGGCTTCCTCCCTCCAACCATCATGGTCCCAATTCTGCCCTGCAGTTCCAGCTGAACTGAAGGAGGTGTACTGGTGAAGATGGAAGCTGAAAACACAGGAAACCCAGGGCAGATGAACCCCTTGGCGTCAGTGGTGGGAGTGGAGTTCCCAGATGGGTGGAGGGAGAGTGGGGTGGAGAGAGGAAGTCAGCTGTGGGGATCTGCAGACTGTCTCCTATGTGGAAAATAGACATAGGGAGGAGTGGCAGGGGGAGATGTTGGACAGTGTAAGACATGATAAAACAATAATGATTGCAGAGTAATGAGGACTGGGAGAAGGGGAGAAAAGGATGGAGGGGGAAGGAAGAGAAGCCCATATGAAGGGCCCAAGTGGAAAAGTGGATGTTGGGAGAGTGTTGACGAGGGAAGGCATGTGGGGGTGCTTGGCACAGTATATGTAACTATGTATTGAACTATGAGCTCCCAATAAAGTTATTAAATAATTAAAAAATAAATAAAAATTGAAAAAAAGATTTACAAGTCAATACTTAAATTATGTTCTTATATGAACGTGAGTCAAAAAGTGTTACAAAATCATAGAAATCTTATTAAACATTTCATGCCGCACCCGCACCCCATTAATGCTTCCTTCCCCCCACTATCATGACCTCAATTCTACCTTACGAATCAGATTAGACCAGAACATGCACATTGCTACAGAGAAGAGCCTGGAACACAGGGAATCCAGGACAGATAAACTCCACAGGGCCAACAGTGAGGAAAGAGATACCAAGAGGATTAGGGAAAAATGAGCAGAGGCGGGAGGGGGCGGGAGAGGGAACTGATCACAAGGATCATCATATAACCCCTTCCCAGGTGGACAAACAACGCAAAAGTGGATGAAGACATGAAATAATAATCTATAACTTATCAAGGGTTTGTGAGAGAGAGGGTGAAGGAGGGAGTGAGGGGGAAAATGAGGCACTGATTTCAAGGGCTCAAGAAGAAATGCAATGCTTTGAAAATGATGACACCATCCTATGTGCAAATGTGCTTGACACAATGGATGGATGTTTGGATTATGGTAACGTGAGAGCCTCCAATAAAATATTTAATAAAAATGAAATGATAGCTTAAAATATCAAGAAAACAAACAAATAAAAATTAGACTCTCAGTTTTTCCCTGTGCTATTCTGTCACTTTGAGTCAGAATCTGCTCCATGACAACGACTTTGGTTTTTTGGTTTGGTGTACATTCCTCCTCTCCCCCATATCTCCTGCCCTGACACCCACTTCCTCACATTCTGTTGTAGGTAACCTGAAAGCCCTTGTTTCCGGGATGCCATGCTTGACTATTCCAGCTCCCTCTGTGTTCCTTATGATATAATGCAACACTTAGGTATAAGTAGAGGACAGAAGTTATCAACATTGCCCTCTTGGGGTTATAGATCTGAAAGATCAGGTATTCCATTTCTGTACCAGTCATTTTGTTTCTCCTTTCGGATGTGCCTTCTCTCTCCTTCCCCTCAGCTGTCTGTCTTGGGCCGATTGAACTTCTCTAGACTGAGTTTTGCTGCCATAATAATCCTTTCTCCTGAACTTCCTATGGAGGTATAATGGAAAACAACAGCAAAAATAGGGGAACCCCATGGCTTTAAGGTACTGCCTAATATTTCTCACTACTCTAGTTGATCTCACCCACCCTCTCTTCCTTGGCTTTCTCCTTCCCTCCTCCCCTCCCTCCCTTGTTGATTAGATTTAAAGTTCTCAAAGTCAGGGACCATTCCTTCCCTCCTTTTTCTTCTCCCATGACATTTCTTAGTTTGGGACCTGACTTGCATCCACTGCAATGCAGACTCTCAGAGTAAGAGAAACACACACCGGCAGCTTCTCCCTTATTATTAACAGTAGCTTTTTCTCCCGGTGAACACTCCAACTTAAAGGTGACTCTGGAACCCTCCAGATGTTCTGGCCCTGGAGATCTGCCAAATCTAGCAGTCTGACTGCATTGCAAAGTAGACAAAGACCCTCATTTATATTAAGGTCCCATTGATACAGACCCTGTTTAATTATATAATTCAGACATGGTAAATGTGCTTATGATTCTGACCCAGTCTTGAGCAGCATTATGAATTGGCAAGCTCTCTTTCTAACTCTCTCACTTCTTCCATGACCACTTCTGTGTGAATTTGCTTGATCCTGGATTTTTTAGATACACATGTGCAGACGCATGTATGTTTAACTGAAATCTTTGAGCATCTATTGTTTATATAAGGAAATGTTTCTTATATTGCCTGTCACTGATGCTAAAATTATATTTATGAAGGCATGTTAGAATTTGGAAGAGGTAATAGAGAATGAATCAAAATGATAAGGAATCTATGCTGATTCTACTTATTTATGAACAAGTCTATTTTTGACTATTATTAAAAGATACATTTATTGGGGCCTCTTAAACTCCTATAATAATCCACACGTCAATTCCGTCAAGCACATTTGTACATATGTTGCCATCCTCATTTTCTAGACAGTTACTTTCTATGGAGTCCTTGGGATCAGCTCCTCTCCCCAACCTTGGACCCCTTTGATAATTTATCAATCATTATTTTCATTTCTTAAACAGACCATTGTCTCTCTTTCTCCACGGTTCCTGCTGTTCTTTCCCCTGGAAAGAGGGTGGTGGTAGTGTGGTTATATATCGATCATTGTGATTGGTCCACCATTTCTTTCCTCTTCTTCCTACCTTGCCCCCATCCTTCTCAATCCTGTCCCTGGAGTCAGTGTGTAGCTCTTATCTCTTATTGTTCCTTTGCACATGTTCTGGTCTCGCTCTGGGTCATGACAGTGGGGTGGGTGGTGGTGGTAGGGAAGAAGCCTCCAAGATCCAGAGCCTTGCTGAGATAAGGTCCCAATGTCTACAGATGGCCTTTGGGTCTCTGCTCCAACACTCCTCATTCTAAACAGTATGGTTGTGTGTGTGTGTGTGTGTGTGTGTGTTGGGGTCTTATGAAGCCTGTTGCTCTATCCCAGTGATACCGCATGATCACACAGGCTGGTTTGCTTCTTCTATGCATGCTTATTGCTCTGCAAGAGGGAAACTTGTTTATCTTCAAGCCTTTAAGGCCCCAGGGAGCAGATCTATTCTTAATGTGAAGATTGAGAAATACTAATTAATGCTTCGTTGTATGTATTTTTTAAGTATTCTCCAAACTTGCTGTTTCTAATCTGAAATTCATTGCTGTACTACAATTTGAATGAATGTCCTAAAAAAGTTGTCATTTGAGTCCTTGTTATTTGGTGCAAAATGACCAAATAAATTATGTGTCCATTGAATTGAATTTAACAAGATAGACATCAGTTGGCATCTACTTGGTAGGCAGGTCCTAAATTATCTCAGATATGCAGAACGATACAGAAAGATGAGAACAGGCAAATCTTAGTTAAATCTCAGCTCTGAGATGAATTACATTACCCACCCTCTTATCGCACTTCCATCATTGTCTCTGTTAAAAAGGACCCGTAAGTCTAGGAATCCAAGTGTCCCAGGCGAGGAGTATCAGGAAAGAGACAACAGAAGATGTGATAGGTAGGTTTATTGTGCCAACCTGGCCAATGAACACATGTGAGGCTAAATGAAGGGTGGAGATAAAAAATGACTCAGCGAGCCTCACCCTTCTTGTCTCTTGTTTTTTGATCATAGGAGCAATGTGCAGCTGGTTGCCTTGCTTGTTCTGTGCCTCCATTTGCAAGCTACTCTACCTGTGGGACACCTAACCCATGGACAGTCTTCCTGTAATTTGAGGTTCCTTCAAGTCCTGCTTCATAACGCTACTGCAATATACGTCTCTTGAGCTGGGGACAGTTGGACCCGGTCATCTGGCTGCTGTTGGTTTTCTGCCTTGTTGCTTGCTGCCTGTGGCCACATAGCCTGAATTGCTCTCTGGAGGACTATCCAGAAGTCCTCAAGACTTGAAAGATTGCCAATATATTATCTAATGGAAGTGAGTTTTCCTGAGTCATTTGTACTGCTTTATAGATTGTTTATAACTTATATTATATACCTATCCATATAAAGATATACAAAATTATTAGTGGTCTGGTTTTGTTTCTCTAGAGAACCCTGTCTAACACAGAAAGCTATGTCAAAACATTTGTAGAAAAATAGAAGACACAATGAGAATTTTTACAAGACCTTTTTGAAGATCCTGTTACATAAGAAAGCAAATGACATATGATCTCTAAAGTACCAATTCTCATTTGGTCTAGAATGCACTGAAGTCTGTGATACTTTTATAGCATTAATGCAAAGCTTTACAAAGCCTTTGAGGAAGATATTCAATCTGAGTGATATTCTATAGCCAGGAAGTATCATTATGACCATTGGAACCCTGATATATTATGCTTAAAATTTTTTAATCGTTGTTATCTCATTTATTGAACATTCTAGATCTATTAGTCTCTTAATCTTAAATATGCATATAATTTTATTTTGAGAAAATGTATACATATATATGTATGATTTCCAACCCAGGCTCTAGCATATCAGAGAACAAAATGTAAGTTTCCTAACTTAAAATATTTTTCCTCATTTAATATTTTTCTAAAGCACTGCCTTTCTCAGCCTGAACAAATCCATAGGCATTATTCCTTATACTTCCCAGGATCTTCCAGAATCAAGGCCTCTCCAAATTTATGTGTTACCTTTGCTTCAAATATGTCCTTCACATATACACAGAAACCAGCTGCATTATGAATAAGCTTTTGGTTTATTGCTGGTTTCTTTAATTTTCAGAACTTTGATCACTAACTCCAGGACTCTCAGCTTCTGACTGCCATTTAGAAGCCATAGTCAGATAATAGTTCCTCACTCTTCCTTCTCCTTTTTTATTTCTTGGTTTTCCTTGTTCCTTTGAGACTGATCCCTTCCTCACTACTTAAGTACTCACATATGTCCTTTCACTGCTCCAATATAACTTCTCACATATCACCCACTTCTCTTGTGTTTCAGGTAAATGGCTGGCTGATGGAAGCACATTCGAGTTCTGGTATCAAAGAGACGGATTTCCACAAAACACACACAGGTCCTCAGAGGCAAAGACACCTACCCAGACAAGACCCACCCACATTCTGTCATGCTCACAGATGTTTACTTATCCCTTATAAATAAACAAGGTGAGAAAGCCAATGGACATTTGGGTTCCCAGCACGGTGCGAACACTGCTCTGGCAGGCTCTGCAGCCAGATGGCTGTAATCAGAGATCTAAGTCTGGCCAACACACAGACGGCTGCTTTTCTGAAAAGTTTTGTTGGGCAGCTCAGAATCGACACTTCTAATTGTGCTCTCTGAAGGATCCTCTAGTGCTCACAGAAGGATCCTCAAGGAGGATATCTCCCCTAGCCTCCACGTCTGCTTCCAACCCCTTTGTTCATTTAGTACTTAACCTAGGCCACAGTATATGGTTTATTAATCATGTTGTATCAAGCATACAAAACCTTGTAGCAATAGTGAGCACAAGCTCACAGCTTCCATTCCCTTTACTGTTTACTACTTGCATAGTTGAGTATTTATCAGTGGTGACAGCAAATTGCTTAAATATGGTTCTTCCAGTCCTGTCTTTGGAACTACCATCAAGTGACTATGCAGGACCAGAAAAGTAAGGTGTGTGAAACACCAATAAATGGAATTACTCAGTTTTTCCATTCTTCTGAATATACAAGAACCATTTCAGAACCACAGAGAGGGAGAATTCTGTGACTTTCTGAAAGAAGTGCCACCAGTGGAACACAGAGCTCTGTCAGAAACAGTGGGGGGAGTGCAGGCAACAGCAGGTGAAACATTGAGACTGAGAGAGAGAAGGGAGGAGCAGCACTGAAACCTTGAGGCAGAGCAGTGTGTGGGCTTTCTGGCCCACAGAGGGAGAGGCCACACAGTAAGGAGGCTGAAGACCAGAGAGGCATACTTGCCTGCACGTCTGAGAGGTAGCAATGTGGATAAAAGAACTGACCAGCTTATACCATCCAAACTCTTACGTGTTGTTTGTGTTTTCCATGTGACTATTGCAAGGAATTATTGAACCCAGATGAGTAGAATGCAATGGAAGGAATGGTTGGTGTCAGACAAGGATAAAAAAGGAAGGAGGACGACTTATGTCTGATTTCTCTGTCTTGTGGCATTTAGCCTTGAGCTGGTGTGGAGTACAGTTTTCCCCACCTTATTGAATTAGAAGAGGTCCATACTATTTTCTCTGCATCACAGGTTAGAAGACACCCTGATCACAGAAGACTCTAAATGCTAGACCGGTAATCACAAGATTAGAGGTTCAAGTTCACCAGTCCTTCAAGAGAGGGTGATCTACCCATCTGCTGTCAAGATTTGTAGCCTTGAAAATTCTACATGGCAGTTTTACTCAGGCCTATAAAATCACTAAGTTATCAAGGGTCCATGAGGGAGGGAGGGTGGGGTGGAAATGAGGAACTGACATCAAGCACTCACCTAGAAAGAAAATTATTTGAAGAAGGTGGTAGCATACATGCAAGTGTGCTTGACACAATGGATGAATGTCTGGATTATGATAAGATATGTAAGAGCCTCCGATAAAAGTATTTAATAAAACAAATCACTCTGCGTTAGAAACTTCTTGATGGCAATAGGTTTGGTTCTGGTTTGATTGCATATGTAAAACATTATTTTTTCTTTTTCAATGTGTGCATTTCTATTATGGACTTAAGCTTTAATCAATAAAACCCTAGATCATCACCTTTAATACCTCTAGTCCATCCAAAGACAATGGGTTCCAATGGTTAGTATACATTAACTTTCTGTGTCAGGCTCTGTACAGAAGCAGCTGTGTGCAATAATAAGAATACTTCTAGAATTTGAAGGACTAGGCCCAAATCACAGTCCTTTTACTTCCTAGATGAGGCCCTTGAGTGAACATGGGTCATCCTTGATACCGCTATATAACAGAAGTATAATTGAATCTTCAGCCTTAGAATGAATACTTAGGGGGGGAGGATATATAAACCCCAGAATAGCATATGATTGTTGGGTTGATGTCATCCTGTTTCTTTTCCTGATCATTCTCATTTCTATTTGACAAACATATGTCAATTTTTAAAGACACAGATCACAAAATGTAGAAAGAAATTGTTTAGGAAATGTTGATGGCAACATATGTACAAGTGTGCTTAATGTGATCAAATGATGAATTTTTAAAAGATTTGTAAGAGCTCTCCACTAAAATGATTAATTTAAATATAAAATGAGAAAGAAAAATAGAACCCTACTAAAATATGCAAAGCTTATGCCCACAAACTCTTTTAGAAGAGCCAGGGAGCAAATTTCCTAAAGAAGTCACCTAGCACTACTGAAATAGTGCTTGCGCATTGGGGCTGGCCTGCAAATTGTCATTGCTTCTCAGAGAGAAAAGAACAACAATCACATGTCACCATTTAGAAGTCTTGATAGCAAATTGACATAGGACATTTGAGTGATTATTTTCATCATAATTCCTTTGATCACATTTCACAAAAGGATAGCTCCATGACTGACTGGAAATAAAATACTAGTTGGTGAAAAAATAAAATAAAAAGATTTTGAATGTTATCTTGGTTTACAAAGTATGCCCCACAGTCACATGTAGTAGTTTCCATAGACTGAGAAACACAGTGTAATGTCTAGAATTTCTTCTTCTCTTATTTCTCGTTGAAAATAAAGATTTTGTAAGGCTCTGTGTGTGTGTGTGTATGTGTGTGTGTAAAGTAAGCCCAAGAGTGAGGAGTACTCGAAAGCAAGATAATGGCTGTAAGCGGGACTGGGGAATCAAGTACATGACCTATCAGATTCACTCTTTGCATCTTAGATCTCTGCCTTTCTATGTACATCTGTCCCATTCTATTTGTTTCTTCATCCCCTTTATGAAACATGATGACCCACTGCTGCCAAGAACAGGTAACCACCGTGGAAGCAAGCACACTTCACATTTGTTGCGAATTGGGTGAAGGCTTACAGAAAAGCTGATGTTTCCATTCAGCAATCCATAGAAATGTTCATTTCATCTGAATTGTTGCATGCTCAGCATTAAAGGATCCTTAAATGTATTGCATTCATTCCCCCCCCCTTTCTTAATCTCTTTGAAATGTATCCTTGGGGCGATGGTGCCCTTTCAATCTCAAATAGTTGATTATTCTAAGTTGCACAAACCTCATTGTATTTATTGTTTCTCTTACCTGGCTGGTAAGAAACCCTGGTGACATAGTTTGGAAGTGCTGAGCTGTGATCTGAAATATCAGCAGTTCAAAACTACCAGTCGCTCATCACTGCTATAGGAAGCTGAATTCTCAAACATTCACAGAGGCTAGGCTACCTTGCCCTCGAGGGTCACTCTGGGCTGTCCTAGATGTCACTGAGATGATTTGTTTAGTATTTGGCAGAGAGGAAAGTTTGGCATGGAGTTTGGCATGGAAAGTTCATTTCCAGACCTTAAAGGTAACTAAGAGCCATAGGCTTGGAGGTATCATTAATCTCTATTTGACCAGTAAACTGAATTTTTAAAAAAGGAATCCATTATCATTTAATCCCATTTTCCCCAGACTATGTGAAGCTCTACTCTGCTTATGTGTGCATGTGTGTGTAGACACACAAGCAAGATATACCTATGACCTGAATTAAAGTACAACATGGATAATGTACAAATGGGTATATTAATAAAAAGAAGCAAGACTTTATATGAATCCTTTGTGAACCAGATCAAAGGATGAGGGTGAGGGGTAATTGACATTGCTGACCATACCTGGTTCTTATGGGACAGAGTTGAAATGGACCCCTGATCTAGTATGCTTCATCATAAGGAATCCACAAATAAGGTGAATTTTAAGAAGGCTGGAAGCCACTGTGAGAACACTAAAGATTTTTTCTGCCCAGTAGATGAAGAACACTGAACTAAGGCAGAAGAGAATTCAGGATTGGAAAAGAAAATCCCCTCTGATTAGATCTTTCTTCCAAAAGACAAATGTACTTACTTGAGTTTTCCTTTCCATTTTCATGGACTTGGCAATCTTGGGCATGGCATATTTATGAAACTTTAAATATTTACCATCATAATCCAGGCCTTAAAGACACATGATTATTTTTTAACCAACATTAAAGTTTAAAAACTAAAACAAGCTTTGCTCTATAACCAAACAGATTATCTCTCAGAACCAAGAAATGAAAAACAAAATATCGTAAGGCAAAATTTAGAGTCCTTTGGACAGAGTAGAAGGGCACATTTTATAGTATTTCTCTTGAGGATAATTTGTATATGCAAATTCCTAAACTGAAGGTTTCGAGAAGAAAGTACTGTTTTCGTTTTATGGTTAGCTAGTTCTAACCTCCTGCCATTGAATCATTTCCCACTTATAACAGCCCTGGATCTGGTTTCTAAGTTTGTAATCTTTACAGGAGCAGGGAAAGCTTCTCTTTTTTTTTTTTTTTTTCATACAGAGTGACTGATGGATTTGTACCGCCAGACTTCTGGTCAGCAGTCCAATATTTATGCAGCAGCTCTACGAGGACTCCTTATTTAGCTCTGGCATATAGGCATTCCAGAAACGAGAAATCCACCTTCAAATTAAATCAGATGATCGGCCCTGGGGCGGTACTTGCACAGTCCTGTCCTACTCGGGAGCATTAACGATTGGAATTGGCAACATTTGTGAGTCTGGTCACTTTGCATGAACATCTAGATTTCTGGTCAAACTCTTTTTTTTCCCCTTGGAGATTTACTATCCTATGCATTAGCTTCAGAGGAAAGACGAGGCTGCTGCCCTACTTTTTTCTTAGTTTTACAGTTTGTCCTAGTCCCCTGCCGTGTGGACACTGCGATTGCACGTCTGCGATCATTGAATATCACATTCTTCCTTTTGTGTCTCTTAGAATCGAGTAGAGAGAAATGTTATGACTTTTGTCCCAAGACTCTATCCCAAAGACAGAAAAACTGAAAGGAAAATCCACTGAGTGGACAATATAGTGCAAGAAAACTGGGAGGCAGATCATGTCTTTGTGGGAAGGAAGGACATTCTTTCAGGCATATCTGAAGATGCAGAAAGGGTATCACTTCAGTCTTCCCTGCAACATAAACCCAGATTGTTTCGCTATTTTTTTAAAAAAATCTTTTTATTGGCAACTCATACAGCTTTTCTCATAATCCATACATCCATCCATTGTATGCAAAGCACTTTTGAACATTTTATTTTTGTGTGGCATCACAGTCCTGGTGAGAGTAGGAAGCCCAGCCTTGCTTCTGGAGAGCTGCTGCTGGATTTGAACCATCAGCCCTGTGGGCTGCAGTCCTACACACAACCACTAGACCACCAGAGCTCGGCCTCACTTTTGTATATTTGTTGCCATCAGATTTCTCAAAATATTTTCTTTCTACTTAATCCCTTGATATATATTAGTTCCTCATATTTCCCTGCGTTCCTCAGTCTCCATCCCTCAAGAACCCTTGATAATTTATAAATCATTATTATTTTTTGTAAAATCATACATGGTCCAATGTCTCCCTTCAGACACTTGCATGTTGTCCATACCCCAGAGAGGAGGTTATATGTAGATGCTTGTAACTGGTTCCTACTTTCTTCTCCACCTTCCCTCCACCATCCTGGCATCACCACTCACCACTGGTCCTGAAGGGATCATCTGTCCTGGATTCCCCATGTTTCCAGTTCCTATCTGTAACAGTGAACATTCTCTGATCTAGCTGGATTTGTAAGGTAGAATTGATCATGATGTGTGTGGGGGGTGGGGGTGGGGGGAGGAATGAAGAAAGCATTTAAGAACCCAAGAGGAAAGTTGCACATTTCATTGTTGCTACACTGTACCCTGACTGGCTCATCTCCTCCCTCTGACCCTTCTGTAAGGGGATGTCACTTTATCTACAGAAGGGCTTTGCGTCCCCAATCTGTACTCTCTCTCATTTATAATGATATAATTTTTAGTTCTTTGATGCTGGATCTCTTTTTTCTGTTAAATATCTAAAGGAACAAGAAGTCTCATAGTTTTACTAGACTTTTTCCAGTTCTGATGCTCTATTATTTCCAAATTCTGTGATATTCCATGATATCCCCAAATTCTATGATTTGATTCACCATTTTTGATGAATATCCATATAAACTTAAGAGAATGAAAAATAGGAAATGAGATGATAATTAAATATAAAGACAAAAACACAAAACTGGAATAGGAAACCAGACTAGGTCACAGTACAGAATCACCTTTTTCTAACACCCCTCTTTCTTATCTCAATCACTATGGAGAAATTCCAGAATTCTTTAAGTTTCCAAAGATTTCTTAGCTAAAAAAAAGTACTGTGAAAGAAGCTAGCCAAGAGAAGGTAAGTCGGCAAACCATGTCTCAGTCATAGCAAAGCATGGCTATTGAGCCCCTTCTGTGGTCCATAACTATAGATAACTAAAGACATTTTTCCCTTCAGTCAAATCAGGATGTAAAAAAATGTAGGAAATTACTTAAAAAATTACTTAAAATTTACTGATTACTTAAAAAGAGTAAGCTTGTGCTTTTTACTTGTTGTATTGTAATGTGGGTGAAACTTTAAAGAGAAAATTGATTTTCTAGTCAACAGTTCATATATGGTTGATTTCAAATATTGATGGCAATCCCCAAACATAAAAATACTTTTCCTACTTCCTCCCTGTCTTTATTGTTTGCTTCTATCTGATCTCTTCCTGCTTTCTGAGGTTCATTATGGAGCAAATGCTTCCTTCTAGATCTCACGTAGTTGATTGATCTAAGGAGTTCTTACCTCCCTGGACTATTTACATAATATATGTAGGCTATCTATAATTTCAATACAGTTAAGGCACAATGTGAGTCCAGGGCCAGCTCTGAAGGATGACTCAGGACCAGAGTCAAAGGGGATCCCGTCAATCTCTATCAAATTAGTAAGACTTTTATGACTTTGTATTTTGTTACACATTTTCTCTCACTCTATCCAGGACTTTCTATTTTGATTCTTAGTAGACCAATCAGTAGTGCTAGCTGGGCACCATCTACTTCCTTTGGTCTCAGGGTCATGGATGCTAGAGTTCCTGTGGTCCATTATTCCTTTGGACTAATAGCTTCCTGTGTCTTTGATCTTCTTCATTCCTCTTCACTCTGGACAGCCAGAAAAGAGCCCTCTCTTTGCCCAAAGCTAGTCCCTAGCTTTTGTTGTTAACATGATAGTGCAGTCTACTGTGTCTATGCAGCCACCTTTCACTGTGCACTGTGAGATAAGTAACTTGTAGGAGAGAATAGGGAAACTGTAATGAGCAAGCAAACCTTAATAGCTCAAATCAAATAATGGAGTAGAAATATGGTTTCTAAAATCACCTGGGGGCCTTGTGACAAGGTAGATTCTGAATCAGTATATACAAGGTGGGGATGCAAATTCCCAGGAGAGGTTGGTGAGAAGGAATGTCATTCTGCAATGAAACAGCCTCTTATCCACACTTCACTCAGTGGAACACTGTGCTGAGAGGCTCGTGAAACTGTTTTCCATTCCATACATTATTTCTTTCTCTCAATAAAACTCTTTAAATACTTTAAGCAAACTTCTTCCATGATTAATCTCTCTGACAGTACCCAGAGAGGAGGTCTTGATGCAAACAGACACCCACAGCAACCTTTTGTGCAAGATGTCGCTCTGAAATGGGTTGCCCCAAGCAATTGGTTTTTGCAATCTGCCCTGGAAAACATGCATCTTAAGCATCTTGTGACAGTTACGTGCAATTGTGAAGCCAGTACATACTTCTGCACACTTCTCCAATTAAGTTCCTAGTCAATCAGATTTGCCTACCTGTACCAGGGTAGCCCCATTTTCCAAAATTGAGTTTCACGCCTCTGTGGCAAAAGTGTTTTAGCAACTGCTTTCTCTAATGGAAAGACAGTCAAAGAAGATCTTTGCTCCCACAAAAAAAAAAAAAAAGGAAAAACATAACTAGGGTTCAGCGCTTGTGCAGCTCTCTCTTAAGCTGGCTCTTTGGACCCTGAACAGTGAGGGTGATGCCCTCAAAGCTTTCCCCCCACCCCAGAAACTATACAGAGCACTCCTGAGTCCTACTTATTATAGGCTATGTATCGGTCATAACTTTCTTACTTTTACTCTAGGAGAGTGTTCTTCTACATTTGATGTGTTATTTGATATGGTTTGGTCAGTTGTTTTCCCTTGACAAATGCTCAGAAAGTCCTTTCCAAAACATTAATAACTGCTTCTTCACTTGATGCTGCGAGGTTTACAAATGTTTTCATAGGAGTTCTACACTTTCTAATAGTAGGTGGGAAGGAGACTGATATGAGCTCTTATGTCTCATTCCCCACTCTCTAGCTCAAAAAAACCCAACAAATAATATTATAGTGTAGCTTCCAGATTCTACCCTTTAATCAATTGGTCTATGAGTTAGTTTCTAGGATTTGTTAGTTCCGCTTTTTCATCTAAAGTCTCCTCATTCAAATGTGCCTATTTTCTCCCTACCAGAACTATTGACCTCTAATTCACATGTGACACAATTGTTTGATCATATTAAGAAAAGTTGTACAATCATTACCTTAATCAGTTTTGGAACATTTTCTTCTTTCTTGTACTAATTGTTATTAGTAATCCAATTCCCCCAAACTCTCCTGCCATATTTCTGGGAACCATTAATCCAGTTACTGTCTCTATAGATTTATCTATCCTAAATTTCATATATAGAATTAAAAGAAATAACGTAACACATATAACAAATCCAATCAAAAAGAAAGACTTTCACTTTTTGAAAACACTGAAACAGCTTTAAAGTTGGTCAAAGGGGAGAGCAAATGACATTACATTTTAATCTAACGATATATAATCTAATTATATATTTTAATCTAAATATATATATAACTGACTGTCCAATACTCTTTGTCTCATAACAGAACTATTCATATCCTTCCACTATGATCAGAGGGGATTCACCAGAAGCTTAATCTATGTGTGGACCCTGAAAATGAAGTTTGGGGTTCCACTCTCATCCATCTACAAACCCAGTTTTCATAATTTAAGCTCTAATATAATTTCCTTTGGTATTTATATTTGGAGATTAATAGTTGTCATCTTTGTGTCACACAGGCTGGTATGATACTTCACTTTATGGCTACTTGTTTGAAAGCAAACCTTTAAGACCCCCGATGCTGTTCTTTCTGATGGCAAGGCATCTTCTGGTGTCTTCACCACACTTTTCTATAGGACGCATATCTTCAGTGATCTCTTCATGAGCACGAGTATTAAACTGGGCCATATCATATGGACTAATTGTTCTTATATTGGGGCAGGAATTAAATGCAAGGCCAATATCCATCCATGCATCTGTAATGTATATATGTATCTGGTCAACCTTAGAGACATCATTGTCAGATGATGAAGACTATAGTCAATCTTTCCCCTGGAGCATCACCTCTAAAGACCTCAAGTCAGTGCTGACCCACAGCCATCCGACAGGGCAGGGTGCGATTGTCCCTGCGAGTGTCTGTGCCTGCAAGTCTTGACAGAAGCAGAGAGCCTCAACCTTGCCTTGCAGAGCTGGCTGGCATCTTCAATTACTGATCTTGCAACTAGTCTTGATAGTATCCATAGTCTATCTCATGTTATAGACTTTAAACCCCTGTTAAGAAATGGAAATTATATAAATATAGGCCAGCTGGGAAGTGAACTACAGTACATGCATTGTAGGCTTGTACAGATTAAACTCTTAAGTGACTGGACACTACTTACACAAAAATATGGGAGTTGGTGATAGGGCAAATCTTCTAATAATATTCATGCACAACAGCAGAATAAAATATGTCATCATGAACCAAGGAGGACATCAAAACAGTAAGTATATGATCATTCCAGGCCATCAAGAGATTGGAACCAAAGTCCAAAGTCCACCAGTTTTATGTCCTCGTGCTCAGCAGTCATCTATTCCTTTTCACACTAGGGAGTTTCTATCGTGAGAAAAATGGTTGCAAGGAAATTTGGGGTGATGTCCAGTTCACTTAATGGGATTTCTGTATTTGAACCTTCTGGTGTGGCCTATGCAGGATGGTACGGCCTCAAAACCATGTGATTTTTCAATGCTTTAATAAACTCAGTTTTACCCGATCAGAGTCTGGAGAATTCTCTGATACAGTACGGATTTGTTGAATTTCAGAACAATTCTATTTTCAATTTCTCAATGACTACCTTTTGCAATGATATTGCATATTTTCCCAATTTTTCTGTAACATTTCTCTCATCCGTTTGGAACAGGCTTCTCTCCTCTGAGCTTTTAAGAGTGCTTAGTTTCTACTGTTACTGAAATTAGAAGTGAACAATTTCTTAGTTTACCAATTGGATAGGCTTGATCCCCAAGACACATAGTAATTGCGTTTGGTGTAAAATCGTCTATTGCATTTTGACCATTAATGTTTCATGATGTTTTCTATTCTATATGCAAATACCAACTTTTCTACTACCTAGGGAAATCCAAACTACTCCATTTTCTAGCCTAGAGAAGTTACTTGAGTAGAATCCACAGAGCGAACAGTTCATTCGTTCCAAATAACTCAGAGGAAAGTACATTAGGATTGTGCATTGCAGGAAGTCAAAGGGGTCCAGGTAGTGCAGTTGAGTAAGTGTTAAGACTACTAACTGCCAGATCAGCAGTTCAACTTCCCAGCTGCTCCTCCAAAGAAAGCTGAGGCTACTGCATCTGTTTCCTTAAAGATTTGCCATCTTGAAAAACCTATCAAGTGTTGCCCTGAGTCAGAATTGACTCAATGAGAGTGAGTTTGGGTATTTTAAGGAAGATTGTCTTGAAATCATGGACTCACACTCCCTCACAGTCATATAGAGGAAACAAATGAATCTCAGAAAGAGGTTTTTGCAAATGAAGAAACTGGTGGAAAATCTAGTGTCATGGTAGGGATCAAGATTCAATAATAGAGCTTCAGGAAACTCCATGGGCATGTGTTTGCTCTAAGAAACAGCCTTAGCAAAAAGTGCTGAATGATTAATATTTGACAGCAATTGAAAATCCTTCAAATATGTAACACTAAGAATTGCATCCAAAAATGCATAGCAGCCAGATATCAATCTGAACCACTTAGAAGTCTGCCTGCATTTGAAGTAGGCTTGGAAAGTCAAGGGAGCTCTCTCCTGTAAACAGAGTCTCAGAAAACTCACAGGGGCCATTCTACCCTCTCCTATAGGATAGCTATGAGTCAGAATCTAGTCAACAGCAGTGAGATTGCTTTTGTTTTTTTGAAAATTCAAATGAAGGCAGATTCTTGGGATGTTTCAAACCTACACCATCTCTTCCAGGAAGAATGTAAGCTTGTGTCTTGATGAAGAGCAGCTTAGATGAACAGATTCCCATTCCAGACAGGTCTACTGGTAATTCTCACCAGACTAAGAGTCTTGCAAGACTGAACTCAAGGTGTCCCCCTGACTGTATGCCTCTTTGGAACTCATCGTCCTCATCAAAGCCTTTGGAGATGTTGGCAGAATTGGATTCTTTCCAGCGTCTGGACTGTGTTGTTTTCATGCAGATTTTCAACCAGCTTCTCTTCTTGGGTCCTAGAAGTTATCTGTGGCTCCTGGCCTGGTGACTTTCTGGCAGATTCTCTCAGAAAGGCAGTTTATTTTTTTCAGAAGAGTCAGGATCTATCTCTTTTTCCCCCCTAAACAGTCTGCCCCTCTCTTCCATCTGATTAAATCAGACCTATCAAAGGGAAGCATTTATTGTATTAACTTCAAATCAAGGGATTCGGGGCCTTACTTACACAGGTGCCAATCTGTTCACATTTGGTATGCAATGTAACCCAGTGGAGGAGATGACATCTGTTGCCAAAATATATTGCCAGAAAATTATTCATTCTGGTTCAATCATATGCTAAAAATTCACATTTTGACTCTGGATATCCTGAATCAGAATGATCATTTCATGAAGATCCCTAAAATTGATATTCCAAAAACAGATTCTGTATACAGAAGGATCACGTATCTGGATAAATATAGATACTGATTTAGATCTCTGAGGTGGAAATGACAGTTCTCAGAAGTGAGTCAAATAGGAACAAGGCTATTTGAAGACCCACAAAAAGCAAGCCTTGAGCTCCCCTCCACTCAAAGGTACCAAACAAGGGAGACTTAGAGTGTGCTCAACACAGGGTTTGCAGTTCTTTACAGAGATACATGACGTGTCTTGATAATAGAGCTCTGGGCTAACCAAGTCATTATGTTTAGCATCACTGTTGTTGTTGCTGTTTGGTGCCCTTGAGTTAGTCCCAACCCACAGCAACCTTATGCATAACAGACTGACAACAGTGCCCAGTCTTGCTCCACCTTCACAATGTTCAAGTTTGAGCTCCTTGCAGCCACAATGTCAGTCCATCGTTTTCCCCTGTCCCTTCACTTTCCCAAGCACTGATGTCCTTCTCCAGGCATCATCTCTCTTGACAACCTATCTAAAGTACATTAGATGATTTCCCACCATGCTTACCTCTAAGGAACACTGGCTGAATTTCTTCCAAGCTACTACTACCTTAGGTACAGCTCTTCTTGCTCTTGTGCCATATGAAATACACAGCTGTGAAATATTTTTGCCAAATATATTTATGCTATATTAAGCACCATCTCAGATCTGACTTTGAGTTTGCATCAAAAGCACATTCAAATACCATGTTTAGAAGTACCACAAAGAATACAGCAAACAAAAATTAATACTGTCTGACTTGATGCAAGAAAACGACCAGGTATATTAAGTAAGTGAATGTATCAGCTAAAAGATAGAAATTGGAATGTCCTAGAATAAAGAGACTAAACATAATAATTATTTTGATGTTGTAAAGGACCATGTTAGGAAGTGCAACTTCACTAAACTTAAGATAACTTTCCAAAATATCCTCTACTTTACAGTTAATTCTGACTCATAGTGGCCCTATGGAGAGTTTCCAAGTCTTATAGAAGTATATAGCCTTATTTCTCTTCCACAGAGTCACTGGTAAAACTTGATTCGATCTGTTTAAATTAACCTTCCAGAACCTTGGACAATGCTCCAAGATTCTGCGTGTCCCATCACTTAAATATACCACTGTAACAAACAAAGAGAAACCCCAACCAGACTCATTAATTCCTCAAGCATGTCTTTTCTTGCTTCCCAGGAACCATTGTCATAGCAGTTAATACACGTTTAGCCTAAAATTTTCTTTTCCCAAACACCTGTAGCTCTAAAATATTGTATATCCCACACAATTTGTTCTACTCTATAACCATCAAAACATAGGCACTGCATGCTTTCTTTTATTGCAAGATTGTAAATGGCATATAAACAAATACCATCTTGTGTTAGTTTCAGCAATCTCATTAGCACTCACTGACCATTTGCAAGCATACTCAATCTAGGTGCCAGAGGAAGTCAGTTATCAGGCTCCTTAGCACTCACTCACAGTGACCCACAGGAAAGGGTTGAACTGCCCCTGTGAGTTTCCGAGACTGTAAAACTTGGGAATGGGGAGCCACACCTTTCTCCCAAGAATTAGGTGGTGGTTTCTAACCACAGACACCATTTGGTTAGCAGCCTGAAGCTTGTGCCTCTCTTGTTTTCTCGCTCTTGCTAAATGGTTGATCTCTTTGTCAGTCTTACTGTTTTTAACAGATTTTGGTTGAAAATACTCTTTAAAAAACATTTTTGTTACCATTTAGAAATTTATTATCTAGACTTGGTACTTGGTAAGGATTTAGAGAATCATTTTAAGGTATTTTAGGGATGATAATTATATTGAAGTTTTATAGGACCATGTTAGAGAATGCAAACTAAAATATATAAATGTGTACTGTTAAGACATCTGCAACTGAAATGTTTGAGGAAAATACATAGTAGGTGGTGATTGTTTTATTGTACTAGTCATCTGCTATTTTTGTATTTTTGACTCTTTACAAAAGTTTAGATTGTGAACTAGAACGCTACATGTTGAATTTTATAGCTTATGTGTGAGATATAGTTAATTAATATGGTCCTTCTAGTCATACTCCTTTATGTGATATATTGAAAACTCTGGTTTCTATGTCTGGGGCTATAATTCCATTTTGGAAGAAGTTTTTAGCTAAGCTAATGGAGAAGATTAATGTGAGGATGTCTCTACATTAGTTGAGGGTGTGAGCCACATCACCAGCCTTTGTTTCCTTTGGGGAATGGATTGCTGAAATACAAAACCATACCTCATCAAAGTCATTCCTCTGTCTAAGAAACCTCAGAAGCAGGGACACAGGAGCTAGGACCATGGGAAGAAGAACCAGCAGTCCAGGGGAGTCTGTTCAAGATTTCTGTCTAACGTGGTAAAGGCCAAGATAAGAGACACCAAAGGCTGGGGCATGGAGACCCGGAGACAAAGCGTACAAACCAGGCGGAGTATAGACGCAGAGTCAAAGAGATCACTTTACAGAAGAGAGGAGCTGCACTGACACTTTGAGTCTGTGAGTTAGAGCAGTGGGTAGCTTCCTGGCTCATCAAGGAAGAGGCCAAGGAACCACTGGCTAAGAGACTAAGGACCTGAGACGGAGGCCCTTTTCTGCAAGTTGAGAATAGGTATCGTTATAGATGACTGTCCATTGATCTGGAACTGGGATGATTTCTTTAATAAGCTCCCATACTTGTGAACGGTGTGAATCCCGATGACTACCACAATGAATTAGTGAATGCAGCAAAAATGTAAAGTGTCATTGGAAGTATAGTGGGTGCCACAATAGAAGAAAGAAGAACAGAATATGGAGACAGATGACCTCTACCTTCTGGCCATTTAGATGCCAGAGGAAGTCAGAAATCAGTCTCCTACGTACTCTCAAAATATGTAAAATTATATTTTATACAGATTATATGACAATTTAAAAAGTGATAATTGAATACTCCCAGAGTAGTCTTATTATTTCTAAGTAAACATAATGTGAGATATTAAAAGTAAACATAAAACATGCACTCATTTCTAGGATTAGTATTGTAGATATAGATTGATCTCTATCACCATTAGGTATCCTGGAAGACTTATCACTTATTTAGTTTGCATAGTCATTGGTTCATCAGCTCCTAAAAATTCTCAATTATATCAACTCCTCAGTTCAGAGAGCGACTATTATATTTAAAACAGCTAGAGGAGCTAAGAAGTAAACATTCCCCAAGAGGTAACAATTACCCTATAAATGACCAAAAGTAGGTTAAGCTGTCTTGACCAGTTCTTCTCTAAGTTAAACATATGCTGGAATCATCTGATACCTTGTGAAGCTACAGATATGAATTCAGTGACTCTTGGCTGGGATTTGAAATTGTGCAGACCGAATGCTTTCACAAGTGCTGCTGCTAGGGGATAGAAATACATTGGTTCCTCCCAGGAGCATACGAAACACCTAGTTCTCTCGTCATCCTAATTCCGCGACACTGGCCTGGGCATATTCCATTGATTATTCTTAGATGAAAGTCAAGAATCTGTAGGTAGCATGGTGACTATGAAGACCAGCCACATTTGGCAAATACTAACTGAATGCTCTTCAGGATGGTTTCTGAAATTAACTTTGAGTCAGACCCACTATTTTCCACAGTATGTTATCAAGATATGTTTAACCTCATCTTTGTCCATCAGGCAAGTGCTTCCATCCAAGGGATATTTCAAATCCATCTAAAAGGATCACAATTCATCTATATTTAATAATCACACATAAGCACTTAGAGAACCTTATATTATTATCACTTGGTGGCAGGCACCAACAGAGGTGATATAATTTTATTGTTCCAACATAAGAGGTTTAGTCCCTACTTTTTGAATACAGAAAATTTTGATATATAGAACATAAGTGACTTCTTCAAAGTCACACAGATGGTGGAAGTTGAGAGATTGGAAAATGAAATAGTCCAAAGCCTAGGCTCACTTAGATATCTGTGACTCAGGTGTCTGTACATAATGGTGTCCTGTTTAAAAGAATAAATACATTTTTTGTTTGTTTACTGTTTATTGTGAATCTTTTGATGTCTATTGCCTGGTCTTGATGACATTTCATGATTACAACAGCTGGTGTGCTTTTTCCATGTGGGTTTGTTGCTTCACTGTTGGATGGCCACTTATCCTAACTTCTAGCCTTTAAGACCTCAGACACTATATCTTTGACTAGCCAGGCACTATCTTTTGTCTTCACCACATCTGCTTATGCACCCATTTGGTCTTCAGTGATCATTTTGGGTTGGTGGGATAATATCTCTGATCTCTTGAAGCCTGCTCACCTCCTGCTATCATGACCCCAGTGCTGCTTCCCAATCTAGACTAGACAGGACCATGTACATGGGTAAAGACAAGAGATAAAACTCACAATACATGGAACCCAGGAATAGGAATGAGAATAGAGATACCAAAAGGGTAGCAGGAATGGGGGGGTTAATGGGGAAGGAGAGGGGTACCAATCACAATGAATGATAAATAATCACACACCCCCATCCACGGGGAAGCATAACAGAAAACAGAGGAGTAGGGAGACAGTGGTTGATGTGAGATCTGAAAATAATTAGCAATCTACAATCTATAAAGCAGCAATGAGGATTGGGGGATGGAGGGGACAGGGGGAGGGATGGGGTCAAAAAAAGAAGAGTTGGGGCTGAGCCCTGATGTCGTAGTGGTTGTGCGCGGGACTGCAGCCCACTGGGATGGAGGTTCAATTCCAGCTCCACAGAGCAAAGGCTGGGCCTCCTACTTCCACCACCTGAGGGCAGTGATGCCCCCCCCCCTAAAAAAAAGAAGAGTTGATCTCAAGGACTCAATGGAAAGTAAATGTCTTGAAAAGAACAATGTAATATATGTATGAATATGTCGGATATAATTGATGTATGGATCATAACAAGAACTGTAAGAGCCCACAATAAAATGATTCTAAAAAATAAAAATAAATGCAAAATAATCAATTGTAAGCCAATCCAATGTTTTAAATTACATTTATAGAATATTATCAATAGGGACCACAGGAATTATCATGTTTCTGGAAACTCCCAATTTTACTAACTCACTTTCTGTATGACTCCCCAAACTTTTCTTCTTTTCTCCTAGTTTCCTACCACCAACACCCCCTGATGGATCTGGCTGACAGAATTCTCCCTCAAATAATGAAATTAACATGAAATAAAAATGAGGTTGATCAAGCCACTAAAGGCAGGAATGGTGCTGTTTTGAGATCATCAGAGATTGTATTTGAGATTTGCATAACTTGAGTTTCATTGTGACCCTCAGAAAAGCACCCAAAGCTGGTGTGCACACTTGTATCTGAAGTATCTCCAGTGAGTCAGCAGGTTGGACTAAGCCAGTGGTTCTCAACCTGTGGAATAAGACCCCTCTGGGGATCAAATGACTCTTTCACAGGGGTTGCCTGATTGATAACAGTAGCAAAATGACAGTTATGAACTAACAACAAAAATAATTTTATGGCTGGGAGTCATCACAACACGAGGAACTGTATTCAAGGGTCACAGTATTAGGAAGGTTGAGAACCACTGGATTAAGAACTGGGTGGGAACTATTGAGAGCAGTATGGCCAAGGAAACTCACATTCCATTTTAGAAACATCTAGAAATCTTGATATTGAAGGCCTTCCTAAAAAACATATTGTAGTATCTGGGTTACATTTTCCTTTCCCTTACTGTTCACTCAGCAATTCACCAGGAATCTATTGAACAATGTGGTTGTCCAAGTTCTTTACAAAACATTGGAGGGGCTATGTGGCGGTCAGGTATATATGCCAATGTCATGATTGAGATATAGAGGTGGAGTCTAGCGTGTTAATCTGGAGATAGCCATTGAGTAGTCAATGAGGCCTCTGTGTAGGCATGACTTTCTCCTGAGATTTCTGGAAAATCTCACAATATTTCCATCATAGAGATGAGAGGGCATCTCCGTAGTTGTTGGGAGCCAGTCTCAGAGACAACGAATTATGGACAAGACAAGATGACAGTGTCTGAAGAGCTAAAGGAACCAGAGGAGAAGCCATTTGGCCTTACCCTGATGGAACCAGACCTCTGAAGCTGGAGAAGTCACGTGGAGACCCCTGTCAGAGATGAGTTGCTTCTACCACCACTGGATGCTGTTGATTGACCCTGAGCTCTGGAAGCGAGGAACCATGGGGAGACCCCTGCCATGTCTGGGATGCCTCAACTACACGTGCTTCATGAATCACAAAGAGACTTTATAGACTGGTATCAGACATACGGGCTAATATTGGACTTATGACTTTGGACTGGGTTTGGATGCTTTCTCAATGTTCCATTCCTCTTGTATATAAACCTTACCCTTATATCCACATGTATGTCTATGGATTTGTTTCTCTAGTCTACCCAGACTGACACATGCTATATAAATTAATTCTAGTCCTTTGTGCCATTGGCTCCTTGTGAACAGCTGGTCTGAATCCTCTGTATTTCCCTCCCAGACTTCTGTTGCTCACTATGACTCTCCTAGCTTACTAGGGAGAGGGGTACTTCATACATTTTCTTGCAGCAATCCAGTGCTGAGTGAATTACAAGTAGTGATGTCATCTCTTTCATGTTTTGTTTTTAAGCTGCCTCTTCATTTTGTTTCTCTCCTCGTGACCACTTTTTGATTTATTAACATGTGCTTATCACAATCCCCAAAGGCAAATACAGCTTATTTCTTAATAATATAACCATTTAAATTCCAAAAGACTTGATTAAGTATCAGGCAAGATCCTGAGAACTTGGCCCATGCCTGGGCTGAACTTTGTAGATGATCTATGGTAGCCAACCTTTCTCATGTGCCCTAGTCTGAGGGTTTTTTCCAGAACGTAGATTGTTTTCCGGTCTAAAACCAGGGTAATCCCACACAAACTGGCATGGTTGGCCACTGAAGCAGTCCTATAGGACCCAGAATCCTTTGCAGATCCAACTCAGCATACAAGTTCTGGTGGAGAGAAGACAACCCATAAAATGTTTCTGGCTCTACTCCCTCCTCTGATGCAGTCATTGTAAGCCAGAAAGGATCCATTCTGAAAACCAGAAAGCTTGTCATAGAGGGTCTCTGTTTTTGTTATTGGCCCTTGGAGCTTTACAGAGCAGATTCTCATTGACATGGAGACCACTGTGTGAGAAAGAGATAGAAACCAACTAAGAAGCTGACAGACCCAGGACAGTACAACTGATTGTGGCACAAGGGTAGACTGAGAGGTTCCAGCGTATCGCTAGGTGCCCAGGGAGTTGCAAATGCAGATGGACAGAACTTATGCTATTAACCTTTGGGAATCTGACCTTAGAATTGAGTTCTCTTTGGGTCAAAAGCTATAGGTTTAGGTCAACTAGACAGGGGAGCCAAGTTTTACATTTTGGCTGTTTGTATTTGAATGACCCAGGAGAAGGCAATTAGTATCTGGTCCCCTATGGTCTGCCCCTCCTTTGTGAAATACAGATGTTGGAATAGATTCTCCTCAGTTCTTTTCTAATCTTGGATGTTGACATGAGCGTCTAAGGTGGCTGGTATGAATTTCAGTACTTCATATGTTTTCGTTCATGGAATCCCTGCACCAGACCTTCAAATAGATGCTATCAAGAGAATGAGATCATTATCTCTTGGTGGTTCAACATTTCCTCTCAAGACCTATTCTCCAACCCTCCCCCTTCCTACTACAATACTTTGGGTGCTTGCAAGATGTACACTTTTGCTCTCTGGCTTCTGTCTTAGGTCTGCCAGCGAGAAGCAGGAAACTGGAAATAAGAAGGGAGAGGGAGCTTGGGAGATGCATTCTCCAGCTCCCTTCCAGTTGAAGCTCTTTCAGACAGCAGCACCCCTGGCCCCGAGGCTGGTGTTTTCCTCACCCAGCCCTCTCCATTCTTTCTTTTTTTAACAAAATCATTTTCTTGGGACTCTTACAAAATTCCATACATCAACTGTATCAAGCATATTTGTCCAGATGCTGCCATTTTCATTTCCAAAACTTTTTATACTTAAGCCCATGGTATAAGCCTCTTCTTTTCCCCATACCTCCTTCCCCTACCCTGCTATTGTCTTGAATCCTTGGTCAATTAGATTTTTTTTGTTATTTTATGTCTAACACTATCCTTTTTCTCCCTTCACCCATCCTCCCTTCTGTCACTGCTTCAACTTTACAGATGTAACAATTCCCGATATTGTTACTTGTGAATGACTACCTTTTGGTGTTGCTTCTTCGACATCAGAAATTAATTCAATAAGCAAAGTTGGACTCACATCTGATTTACGGAAGTCTCTGAATTTGACTTGCTGTTACGTCAAACTGAGTAAAGGGAGGAAGGGAAAGAAAGGGAAAGAAAAGAACACAATATTTTGTGCATCACTGAAATCATTCCTCTACAGTGTGTGCAGAATGAAAGACCTATGCATTTAAAAAAAATCAAGAATAAAATCTCCTCACTTAATTGTAGCACGATAGCAAGTGAGTGAAGCCCCTTCTCTGAGCCTCAGTGTTTCTCTTTGTAAAAGGAGAGAGTTCTATTTCTTGGTCTGCAGCATCTTCTCGGTTTCCTATCTGGAAAGTAAATGATTCTTTGAGATGCTGACCTGAACGGATTGTTAGAGGACCATAAAATAAGTACAATGGAGGCCCTCCTACCACTGGCTCTGAAGATTAAAAGCGTCTCAGCAGTAACTTCCCTTGAAAATGTTGCACAGTTAAAATAAACACTCTGTGAGGAGAGTTATGAGACTTTGTGATTAGAGGCTGGAGGAAAGAAATCTGGCCCCCTGCAAACATGAAACCACTCTGTGCCATAGAAAAATCATATGGCTGCTAACTTCTCTGTACCCAGGTCCACTTAAAGCCCTCCCTGAGTGCTGAGACCAGGTCAGGGTAACTCAAAGACTCTCTCTGTATCCTTCTGGGACTCTCTGCCGCCATAATCCTCTCTTACTCAGGCTTCCAGGCCCTGCTAGCTGGTGACACCTGACATCTGAATGCTCCTCCCTGGAAGAATTTCCAAATCCTTTATGACCTTAGGGAGTGGTGTGTAATTGTTGCTATAAAGCAAGGTGCCGCAGTAACCTTGGGAATTTGAAATCACTACAGGAAATTGAAGAGTAAATTTCTCTTAATAAAGCAGTGCACAGCGAGATGCCAGGGAGCAAGAAATTAACTCGGGCAGCACTCGTTGCTTAGCAGGAAGGAAAGACTATCAACTGCCAGAGCCTGACAGGTTTGGCTTGGGATCCTTTTTTTTTTTTTTGCACAGCAGCCCCTGCCCTGTTCCAGAAGGATTATTGCATTCTGAGTGCAGAGCTTTCTGAACAGAATAATTCCTTGGGCTTAAACCACCGCAGCAGCCAGCTCGGGATTATAGACTCCATGAAGGGAGCTGAGCCCAGGGATCCCCCTTGTGATTTGGTCTTAGCACTGGAGACTGAGATCAGGTCCTACCAGCCTCAACTTCCCGAGAACTAAGTCCAACATTGGAATGCACAAGGACTTTTCTCTGCCCAGTATCTAGAGAGAAAGCCAAGGAGGTCCTGAATGTGGGACGCCTGCCAGAGATAAAATATGTAAAACTTGGGCAGGGAAGCACTATAGGGACACAAATTACAATGTTGCTAGGATAGCTGTGGTTCCTGAAGCACCGTGTATGTGTCCCTTAGTCTTCACTGACTGATTTCTTTCCCATTAAAAACGGGGAGCAGACAACCTGTCCAGGTAAAACACAAACAAACAAACTCACTGACACAGAGGCGGTGTTGACTCATAGTGGGCCCCTGTTGGTTTCTGAGCTGTAACTGGTTAAGGGTGAGACAGCTCAGGCAAAAGAAGGCGAAAACATAATCTTGGCAGAGCACTGTTTTAAAAGGACATTTATGTGTGGCTATCCCAGGCATATTTATTTAGTGATTTGAATGTGTTGGGGCAAAAGACGCAATGCTATGGTTCTCTGGGCTTGGTGGTAGCCATAGCTATTCAGGGGAAGACACACTATCACTCCCTACCCACACCACTCCTATCTCCAGCCCAGCACCTCACTACAGATTTCCAATCTCTCCCTCTTTGTCAGTGCTCCTCTTTTCCTATTCCCAGTCTTTTCCGCCCTCCCATCCAACCTCTTGTTTTGCAAGCCAATGATGATGAGAATGATACAGGACTGAGGAGCTTGTTACTCTGTCAGAACCAACTCGACTGCACCCGACAATCTGAACAGCTAGTGTGCAGACCAGCTATGGCCAAGTCTCATTACTGCCAGCTACAACCATGCTACTTAATTTCACCAGTCTCGGTGTTCTCACCTCTAAAGGCATTTTAAATGCTTCTATGAATGTCAAGTAAAAGCCTGCCACGCATGTAACAGTGTCCCACACACCATGCTGTCATGGTTGCTAAATGCCATTGTGTTGGTTCTGTCACAGAGTGACCCAGTGAAACGCTGCCTAGTCCTGTGTCACCCTTAGAATTACTGCTGTGCTTGAGCCCATGGTTGTAGCTCCTGGGTCATTCGATCTCAAGAGGCTTTTCCTCTTTTTCACCAACTGTCTACTTTGCCAAAAGTCTACAGGGACTGGTTCCTTCTGATAATAAGAGCAAAGCACATGAGGTGCAGGCTCATGATCCTCCCTTCTAGAGACCCTTCCAACAGTGCTGCTTCCCAGGCAGAGGTACACACTCCTTGGTCCCTCCCTGTAATAGCTACCATTCTTCCTCAATGCCCTCCGGCAGATGCAATTAGGATTCAGTTGCCCAGCTCTCTTCAGCATGTGACACTATTGAAACAGTACCATTGCTTGGGGCAGGATCCCTTTTATTCTTAAAGTGATAGCTTGGTGCTTTCGCCATTTAAAGGGGTCTCAATCAACAGATTATTCCAATGCTGTGTGCCATTGGAATTCTTGACAGCTGCTTTCAATAAGCATTGATTTTCAATACAAGTAAAATGAAATTATTGACAACTTCAGTTTTTATCCAGTTCCTATTGACTGGCCCATGAGAACAATCTGAAATACTAGTATATTAAAAATTAGTCACTATTATTTTTGTGGACTTTTGTCTGGACTGGGTTCTGAGTTGTTTTGTATAGTATTCTGGATGAAAGGTCATCTATTATGCTCTCCCTCTCCTCAAATAATCTAATAAACTCTTAACCCAGAGAAAAGTGACTTTCTAAAAGCTTTCTATACTAGTGTGTCTTTGTGTTGTAAGATAGGAGACAGTGATACTCATTCCTTTCCCTGTGCTCAGTTTTCTGGTCCATATCTTCTCAGGAACCCACTACAAGATGCTATGAAGAAAGGGTGTTTTCCCAGTATAGCCCAGATGACAACCAGAGTCTTATCTATTCTATAATACATAAATGACTTTTATTTAATAATTTAATTTCAAATTGTACCTCATATGAAATTATTCTCAAGCTCTTTTACAATTGAAAAATCTTATCCTTGATGTAATTGGTCTATTTATAGCATTTCTATGAGATCAAGGAGGCCTGATGGCAAAGGGGTTACTCCTCAGACTGCTAAATTCAATGTCAATAGTTCAAAACTACAAGCCACTCTTCAGGAGAAAGACAAGGCTTTCTTCTCTCATAGTTACAGTCACAGAACCCCACCTCCTGTTCTATAGGGACAGAATGAGTCAAAATAGAATCTATAGCAGTTACTTTTTATAAATACCAAAGGTATTTCCATTCTGACTTTCCCAAATAAAGTAAGACTCTTACGTCTTTTTTGTATTTAAAAAAATGTCCCCGATATTCTATGCATTTTCTCATGAAGTATTGATCTCATTAAGTTTTTTATATGTCACTACACATGGTTGCCTTATGTTCAGTTTCTTATCCACAGAAATCCCCAGGTGGAAATGTTAAATTTCTTCCAGTTCTGCATTTGCACAGTAGATGCAATGAATTCAAAAGGCAAATACCTGAATTTCAGTCTAACTCGATTCCAGATTATTAGATCCAGAAATGAGACTTTCAATTGGTGAGGATCTTTGTGAATAATGAATTGTCAACTAGCATATTAGCTCTCTGTTTCAGTAGTTTTCATCCACAAATTTGATGACTCCCCTTTCATTTGTGACTAAGTTCCACTGACAACATATTTTAAAGAGGACTAAGGAAAGAGCCCTAGGGCATGCCATTAGAAGTCTTTTTTCCTATCTGTCCTCAAACAAGCTCTTTTGAATCTATTTGTTCACATTAGAGCAACAGAAAGACGGCCAGCCAGAGGGGCTCAAATGAGTGTTTACAGTGAAAATTGAAAGAATGATGGAAATTAGATTGAATAGGGAGCTTCCTATTCCTATTACAGAGATTCTTCAGAAAGTTTTGGGGGAAATGGATTTAAAAGATGGGGGGGAGGGTTCCCATGAACTTTTTGAAGTCCTCTTATAGCATGCCTGGGGTCATTGATTTAACCCAGTAGCTACTTTGAGGGAGAAACAAAGGCTATCTGCTCCTTTAAAGATATCTAAAATCCAAGCCAAACTTACTGCCATTGAATTAACTCTGACTCACAGTGACCCTATAGGACAGGGAAGACATGGCCCTGTGGGTTTCTGAGATGGTAACTCTTCACAGAAGTACAATATCCTGCTGCCCTCCCAAGATGTCACTGGTGGTTTCTAACTGCTGACCGCTCCACCACCAGGGCTCCTCTGTAAAGATGTACAGGCACAGATAGATAGATAGGGCCTCTATTGGTCATAATCACCTTGATGGCAGATAGTTTGGGGACTATGTTATAAAACTGCAGTGAAATGTCAATGGAAAAGTTTAAACTCATGGGATGGACAAGAGCTATCTTGTGATTTTAGAAGATTCTCTGGAGGGCAAGAGCTGGCGTAGAAAACGAGGCTGCTATTATCTTCTTCTAGGTGAGAGGTGATGCCAGTCAAGCCTAGGTTAGTCATCATCAAGATGGAGATGTGTGTCCAGTTGTAAGGAAGGAGCTACAAGAGGACACAGCAGGAATTGGAGGTAGGTTCAATTTGGAGAATGGAGTCCTGGGGTATAGTAGTGCTAGCTGGCTTGCGATCCACAAGGTGAGCAGTTAGAAGCCAGTAGCATCTCTGTGGGAAAAAGATGAGGCTTGCTACTCTCTTACAGAGTTATGGTTTCAGAAGCTCACAGGAGCAGTTCTACCCTGCCCTACAGTGTCACTATGGGTCATCATGGACTCCATGGCACTGAGCTTGTTTTTTTGGAGATTTTGACTTCCAATTTGGATAGTGACAAATAAGAGAAATCAAAGATTTAAAATTTGAGCATCAAATGCATGCATACCATCACAATGGGGCCAATATTGTTCCCAAAGGGATTGAAGTACCCTTTGTGAAGTAGAGAAAAGAATGTACAGCACCTGGCTGAGGTAATTGACTCAAGCTAGACAGAAACGATTTCCTGATGAGTAAAGGTTTTAACAAAAAAAGAGTAAGACAAGATTCCTCTGAGGATTCTCCCTTCAGTGACTATGATGTGGGATCTCGGAATGGATTGAGGGAGTTGATCCTGAAGCCTTAGGTAGCCCATGTTTCATGGACCATTGTCTCTCTTGACTATGACAAGTTTGTAGTTGATGAGAACCTGGACCAGAATGAGTTAGCTTCACCCTGCTTAGTTATGGTAGTATCCTCTCTCCAAATGAAAGTTGATGTCAAGACCCTACATGAAGAAGCAAAAACAAATGTGCTCTAGTTTAAGAGAACTCCTTTAGAGAGTTCTCAGGTGTTAAAAGAGGTTTCACCTTAGATACTTCTGGAAAGTCTCATCCCTAAAAATATCTCCAAATCTCGTGTTTTTCTCCCCATTTTGGCTAGCACCTGCAATCATGACTAATTTTGAGTAATGAGGCTAATATGACTTGGTAACAAAACTAAATTACAGATGTCTTGTTCATAAAATGCAATTTTATTACTCGCAAGTAGAGAATGTATTATAAACCAAGTTATAAATGGATGTTATTGAGCTAAATTGAATAAGTTTATGCAAAATTATAACTCACAATAGGCCTACATAACGTGGTGATGTATCACAAACATGTAAATCTTTTGACACAGGCAAAATAATTGGTGTGGTTAGAAATTGAAGGCAGAGAAAAAAGGTCTTTAATTTACTGCCTCTGCTTTGCACAGCTATTACTTTTAATTTGAATGCTTCCCTTAGTGTAAGGCCAGGAGAAATCAAAGATAGAGATATCATTTCAATATTTACTTGCAAAAAAAGACAACAGAAAATCTCAAGTAACTAAGGCTGGAGACAATGAAATGCCATTGTGTATTTAGACCTGGGTTCTTGATGTGTTTATATGTTGGACTATGATTCCCAAGGTAAGAAGTTTGAAAACCACCCACTGCTCAGCAGGAGAAAGAGAGGGTTTTCTTTCTCATCAAGTTGAAATCTGAGAAACTCACAGGGACAGTTCTAGCCTGTCCTATAGGGATGCTATGAGTTGGTATTGACGTAATGGCAGTGAGTTTAATTTTGAGAGATTTGGTCTTGATGATAGTCAAATATAATGCATTCAAAGAAATGAACAGATACTGCCTTGAAATATCTATATGGATATGAGGTTTGGCAGAAGTTGAATCAGAGCACCGCAACATTTAAAGTGCATGTCTGTGATCCACAGATCACATTAAAAATATAGACTCTCATTCTTTGGTTTTACAATGAATTATCTAAATGATGCTGATGCTGCAAGTCTACGGATAAACATTGAGTAGAGAACTTCTAATGTGCATCTAGGCTCTCCGTGAAAAGTTTAATAGATAGAGTATACTTATTCAATTTGTACACTGGGTAAATAATTCGAGAGGCTGGCCTGTGGGAAGCAAAAAGCAGAGTCAAGTTTGGGAGGAAGAGTCATTAATGACCTGACATCAGCCCATGACACAACTTTACATGCTAAAAGTAAGGAAGATTTGAGGTACTTGCTAATGAAGATCAAAGAGATCAGATTCTAGTGTCGGCTACACCTCGTTGTAAGAAAAAGTTCCTCACAATTGGATGAATAAATAGCATAATGGTAAACATCAGAGAAAATGTTGAGGGTATCAAGAATTTCATTTTCCTCGAGACTATAATCAGTGTTTTTGGAAACAGACATCAACAAAGCAAATGATGTACTGGGCAAGTAAGCTACATAAACATCCTTTAAAATGTTAAAGAGCATAGGTGTCACTTTGAGGACTTACCTAAATTAGGGTACTTTCACCTGGTTCATTTTCATGTGAAAACTGAATGACACATCAGAAAGATTGAAAGAGAATTGATCCGTTTAAATTGTGGGGGGGGGGGAAATGTGGTGTTGGCAAAGAACATTGAATGTGTCTTTGACTTCCAGAAGAACAGACCAGTCTATCTGGGAAGGATGGCACCCAGAATGCTCCTTAAAAATGACATGAAACTTTGTCTCACATATTTTGGACCTATGATTAGTAGGGACCAGTCTTTAGATAAAGACATCAGGTTTTAGAAACTGGAGAGTCATTCTATCAGAAGAAAGTCTCAAGGGTTTGTATTGACACTGTGACTTCAAAACCTGGCGCAACCATGGCAACGATTAGGAGTATGGTCCAGAACCAGGGAGTGGTTTCTTCTGTTGTACATATGTACATCAATCACAACAAAGCACTTTTGGTATCTCACTGTTGATATTTTGTGGGAAAGGGGAGGAACATATTATGATTATTTTCATCTTAGTATTTTGTATAGGATTTACCTTTACAAAGCACCATCTCATCTTTTTTTTCTTTTTTACCAATACTTCCCATAAGTAGGAAGCGTTAATTATCAAATATTAAGCACATCACTTAAAAAACCTAATACTGATATTCATAATTCAAATACTCTAATATTGGCACAAAGAGTCTTATAATGGCTCATTTTAGATGTTTTAAAAGCTAATTCTATATAGGCACATATATTTTTATTATATAATGTCATGTAATCAATGATTTTTCCTGCACATAAGGTGTATGGTTCATTTCTAACATTCGGAAAATGGACTTGAAGGGTAATTGAATTTTGCTTTCAACTTTTGAAGTTGACTCATACTTTTCAGAAAATAAGTGGAATCCCTTTAAGTATAAAACTAAAACCTTTTCTTTAGGTTTGCAAAGTCCTAGAATTTAGGACTGGGTGAGTTCTTAGAATGCATATTCTTCTAACTTTTGTTTTCCAGGAAAGAGATGATAGGGACATTGTATGTCCAGTATCCCATCCGAAAGTTCCAGCAGAGACAGAATTAATACCAATGTCTTCACTATGTCTTTGAGCTTCTAAGGAAAAATATAAGCCTCAGTGCCTCTTGAATTTAAATTCATAATTATGCAATACTGGTTTATCAAAACACTTATCAAAATGTACATCAATATAGTGGTATAGAATGGACAATTAATGGGTTTACTCATTTGTGAAATTGTCCTATTTTTGAGATACAAAAGAATTTTTGCCT
Organism: Nesogale talazaci; assembly: GCA_004026705.1. Classification (NCBI taxonomy): domain Eukaryota; kingdom Metazoa; phylum Chordata; class Mammalia; order Afrosoricida; family Tenrecidae; genus Nesogale; species Nesogale talazaci. Next base: position 43,754 of record PVJH01001844.1, on the reverse strand, counting down.
TGAACTGTGTTAGAACGAGAGGTTTGAAAATATAATGTCCAGTAACTTCTTTGTAAGTGTCCATTTTTATGTGTTGGGTCCACATGAACCTTTGATCCCAAGTAGCTACAACAGAATGAACATATATTCTCAGACAGAGGTGTGCTCAAGGGAGATGTAATTCTGTTTCAGGATCACAGACTTACACAGCCTCTGATTATTGTCCACTCAGGGCACAGGACATCCCCAGTAACCTGTGAAATATGTAGAAGGCAAAATCTTCAGCTTGAGTTGCTTGCCACTTAGCCCCAGTGAGCTGGCTGGTCTCCAACTCAGGTAATTGCATCCTGTCTGCTCAAATTTCGTTTGCAATTTCAATCAGATATGTTATCTCCCTTTGCATGACTGCCCAGAATGGTAGTTCAGGATTCCTTGACAGCAGCTAAACAGCTGTTGCATTCAACCCAAGAGGTGACTGTGTTCCAGTGGTGGGCAGAATGATTCCTTGTTATTCTTTTTTGCTTTTACTGGGGCATTGTGAGGCTTAATTAAGATGTGTATAGTTTCTGAGGAGCAAGTTGTCATAAAGACAGAAGATATTCGCTATTAAGCATTAATATTTTTTTGCTATTAAGCATTTTTTTAAGAGTTTTGCATCTGCCTTTATATCAAAGTGGAATCTGGGCATGATAAAATTCTTACACTATGATTTAGCCTGTTAAAGTTTAATAAGAAAATGCTTATTAAAAACTGACATTGAGAGAATTTATAATTACAGAACCTATTACTTCTTTTCATTACTTTAAAAGATTTTTAGTACTAATGAAGCAACCAGCTCATTTACAGCTACATTAATAAACTTTTCATGAATGATTCCATGCTACTAAAGGTAGATATTCTATGGGAGATCTTGTGATATAGTGGGTTGCTGCTAGTCACAAGGTCAGTGGTTCAAATTCACCAGTCATGTGACAAGAGAAAGGTGAGGTTGTATACTCCATAAATATTTATAATCTCAGAAATCCAGAGAAGTAGTTATTCTTAGAGAGAAGAGTCACTATGAGCCAGAATCATCTTGATATTCGTGGGCTATGTCCTGGACCTTTTTTCCAGTATTTTTTCCATTATAACACATGATTTTCTATGCATTCACTTTCCAAAAATATGCTGAGTCAAAGAACCACCCTAAAATTCATTGGCATCAAACAACTACCATTTCATTGGATGATATGATTTTCTTGGTCAAAATTTTGGGAAGAACTCAACTAGCCAATTGTTTTGCTCAATGTCATTTCATAGCATTCAGCTGGTGTTGGTAGGTCTAGCTACCCTAAAGGACTTGGGTAGTTTCATTTATATACCCTGGGCCTGGACTGTGCTAAGGAAAAGACTGGGTTCAGCAGGGTCGCTGTTCTTTCCGTTCCTAGTCCTTTCTACTGGATCATGGTGTTTTGCCTTGTCTTAGGGAAACTATATAATCATATCTGAGATAAAGTTTATGATATTTGACATGGGCCTTTTTGTAGAAGCATTAAGTGATCTGGCATAATATGAGAGTAAAAATATAGTGGGAGAAGTACATGTAAATGTTTTAATAAGTTTGGCTTTGGTCAAGTGGGTATTGCTAGGTTTCTCATGGTCTGTAACTTGGGAAGCCAAAATTAGAGTTGAACTCACTAAGATTAGTCTTTAAGTCTCAGCAGGAAGGATGGGAGTAGCTCAATATTCATCCTAAGAGCTGAGATTTGTTTTCTTAATTTTTTCAAAAACATGAGTTCATTGCAATGGTCCAAGTCAAAGACGATAATGGTAGTATGATCCCATTATGTACCAAATCTTGGTTTGTGTGTTGGTTTCAGGAGTTACATTCTTAGATTGTAAACTAATATACTAACACTAGTACATGGAATTTTTCTGATATTTAGACAGTCATCAAGTTTATGCAGAAATAAACAGGAATCAGTTTGTACAAAAGGAAGATGGAGAAGTTCAATGTCATGAATCATAACAAGGCAAAGGGTTAACTTTCATATGCAAGTTTGAGCTTAAGATGAAGAAAATTAAAAACAAGTCCATTAGAGTGAAATAGGATATTGAGTATAATCCATATGAAATTTGAGATTCTTTCATGAATAGAACTCATGCATTGTCAGATACCAGCAACATCATATATATAATTTAAAAATTACCTAAGATGGCCATTAATTAAAAAGGCATGGTAGAGAGAAGAGACCAAAATGAATGTCAGAAGAGATGCCGATGTTTACTTTTTATTGTAGAATACCTAAAGCTTACAGAAAAAAAATAAAGATGTAAGCTGCTGAACAGAAGGTGTCAGTGGGTAGATAAGAACACATGGGAATTTATTATAATGAAACGTGAAAAGGCCTGAAGATAGAAAATCAAGAATTCATTCAGTGTCTCTCATTTGAAGAAGAAATACAAAGAAGAGATATAAGCCTTGAGAAGAGGTAATGGAAGATTTTAAGGCAAATCATTGAACAAAACAGGAAGAATCAAAAGTAGATGAAATACACAGAGTCATGGTATCAAAAAGAACTAGCCAAACTTCAAGGATATCACAAGGCAGCATATGATACCTTCAGTTATAGGACTGAAGGAGGAAATTCAAGTTGTGCTGAAGGCATTGGTGAAAAATCAGACTTAAGTAATTTACCTAGTTTCAAATGTTTCAACAAATAAATGCAACACTGAAATTCCTCATGGGTCTACATCAAAATATATAGGAGACAACTGCTTAACTAATTGATATAAGCCAGATATGGGTTTATTCCCAAGAAAATGGAACAGAATGTGGAAATTGTCCAAAAATGATTAGTATTATATGCAATTAAAATAGAGCTGAAGATAATTTTCTAAAGGTTGACATGGAACTACCAAAAAATCCAAGCCACATTCAGGCGAAAACATGAAATAAGGCATAGCATTGCTATTGTCAGACAGATCTTGGTTAAAAGAATATAATACCAGAAAGATGTTTACCGGTATCTATGCAAAGACATTTAACTGTGTAAAAGGGAATTCCAAAACACTGACTTGTGCTCACGTTAAACATGGTCATAGACCAAGAGAAATAATAGCTTTAATAGAGCCAGTACAGATTATGCATTTAAAAATCATGAAAAGCGTACATTGGTATTGTACCCTTCATTCATATTTACACAATATGCTTGTTCTTGTTGTTAGGTGATATTGAGTCTTTCCTAACCCCAGTGACTCTATGTACAAGAGAAAAGACCTCAGACACTCTGTCTTTTGATAGCTGGGCACCATCAACTTCCTTCACCACATTTTCTTATGCACCCATTGTGTCTTTAGCAACCGTGTTAGGAAGGTGAGCATCACAGAATGCTGAATTGTTACAACAAAGTGTTCTTATGTTGAGGGAGCATGTGAGTCAAGACCCAATGTCCAACTGCAGCCTTAATTCTTAACATATAAATATAAGTACATAGTTCTATTGCCCTCTTATTTTAAACACACACACACACAGACACACATACATACATGCGTGTATTTAGCTCTCCTTTGCCTCCTGGTTCTTTCATCTAGTCCTTTTTACTTTCCTGTTATCCCACTCTAATGTTTGGCCTTCATTCAGGTTTAGTAAGTCCTTGCTACTACATTGCCCTCAATAAAGACCCACTAGGCAGGCATACTATGATCTTCCCTTCATTGAGTTTAGTTCACTTGTTGTTCCCTTTTCCCTCAGTTGCTTATAAATCTTAATGGAAGCAGCCTCATTTTTTTCTCATGGAGCAGCTTGTAGGGAGTGCACAGCTGCCCCTGCACTTAGTTATTCAATGCTTGCCTCATATTATCACCAGAGCTCTGGAAAAGGGGCCACAGACAGCCTCCAAATGGAGGATCATTGGATAGCAAAGAGCTAAAGATTTTAATGTTTAATTAACCAACTGATTTCCATTTATGCCTCTTTAAACCTGTTCTTTGATCCATTTGCCTAGGTGCTTCCATTCATGGTTTCAATACATAAATCATGATCACAAAAATGATAATACCGAGTAATAAACCTAAGTTTTTATTAATAGACATTGTACTTTAAATCAATAATTTAAACAGTCATGTATTATTCATATCAGGTTGTAGTTCTAGAACCTGAGATAGAAAAGGTTAAATAAATATTCCATTTTCTCCAGATCTGTGACAGGATCTCTGGTAAGGCGATATGAAGCTCTGGGCTGCAGCTCTCTGAATGGCTGGCAGTTTAGGTCAGTGGTGTACACTCACCAGCAAATACACAGAACATAGAGCTTGAAATTTGCCCCTGTGAAGATTACCCTACTGCACAGTTCCATTCTGATCCATCAGGCCACTGGGAGTGTGAATGGACTCAATGGCAGAGAGCAACATCAATAAATACCAACCAGCTCTAAGAAAATATCTGGGACTCTAATGAAGCTGCCTAACTCAAGAGCTTGCATAAGTTTGATAATAAACAGTCTCCCAAATCCAGATTCTGTACTTTGGTTCCTGGGCTTCTCTAAGAAACCTTTCACTAATATATAAAATAAATGTGTATTATAAATAAGGAGGTACTCTCCCCAAGAAACTGGAATTAGGAAGCATAGATTTGCAGTATGTATTTTTCCCACTAGGTAAACATCCAGCAACTCACTCTGAGTTAGGGCACCCAGTGGTGTTGCCTGGGAAGGTTCTCTCTGGATACAATGACTTTTTCATAAAAGCAGTTTCATTCAAACCTCATTTTTTTTGTGATGGCTAATCTAAGGGAACAGTTTGTGACTAGGAAGTTTTGTTTCCTGCTCATGCAAAAGACTGCAGAAACTTGTTATGTTGGACATAGCTTACAAGGACAGAGCTATGGGAAAAACTCAAGTGACATGTGGTTTTCTCGTTCAAACAAAGGTGAACTGTTGATTGATAGCAAACCTCATTCTGGACAACCATCATCTTCCCAAAGGGTTGAAAATGTCAGCTCACAGTACAGGTGAAATTCATTCCACCAGGTGAGACTGGAATCAAACTCTCTATTGAGAGGTTCTGGAAAGCTTGTGTAACTGTGTGCCAAAAACTGCCTGATTTGTGGCAGGCGGAAAACTGGTTTTGCCTCCAGGAGAATACACTTGCTCACTTCTCAGTGCACCGGGTTTTGGCAAAACACAGCATGCCTCTCTTGCCCCACACAACTTATTCACCTGACCTTGCTCTGTGCCACTTCTTTTTGTTTCTGTGGATGAGGAGGGACAAGAAAGGACAATGATTTAACAATTTCGAAGAGGTGAAGGTGAAGAAAATCTAGGGAGGTGTTGTCAGCCTTCCAAACAGATGTGTTTGAAAAATGATTCCAAGAATTAAATCACATTTCATTTGACAGATGTATTAAGTGTAATCAAGAGTACTTTGAAGGTGATAAGGTTGTCTGGTGAAAAAAAAATTTAAATATGTAACTTTGAAAAAAATTGCTTTGGGGTAGTACCCCCTTAGGGTGAAAAGTGTCATATATATATAATGTATATACATTTTGGTGAAAGGTATCATATAGAATACACATGTATATACATTATATTATATTATATATGACACCTTTCACCAAGAACACTGGTGGCATAATGGTCATGCATCGGGCTACTCACCAAAAGTTGCACAGCTTGAAATCATGTGAAATAAAGCTCCCCAGGAGAACGATGGAGATTTATTATACAATAAAGAATCACAGTCTTGCAAACTCAGAAGGGCAGTTTCCCATTCCCTAGAGGTTCACTGTGATTTGGCACTGACTTGATGGCCACGAGTTTGGTTTTCATTTGGTTATGCCTTTCACAAAGAATACATGCATGCACACACACACATGTGCACACACACACTCAATTTCACCATCATCAAGTCATTCCAGACTCATAGAGACCTTTTAGGACAGCATCAATCTAGGCCTGAGGATTTCTGAGACTATAGCCTTTATGACAGTAGAAAGACTCCTCTTTCTCCCACAGAACCACACACACACACACACACACACACACACACACGCAAACCTGTATCAACTTTAAAATAGTCTGCAGTGATGTTGCTGTTATGATCAGGTACCCTGGGTTGGTCAGACTTGGTGAAACCCTGCCATTCTGCACCACCCTCAACATGGTTATATTTGAGCCCATTGTCACTGCCACTTTATCAACCCACCATTGCAAAGTTCTGCCTCTGTTGCGTTTCCTTGATTTTATCACGCATGAGGTCCCTTTTCAAGGACACTTCTACAAAGCACCTAACGTCTCTTCGTTGCTTCCACAAGACAGCATTCTGGTAGTATTTCCTCCATGACAAAGGCAGACTTTTCCAGCAGTTCAAGGTACTTCCTTTATTCTTGCCCAACATCACAAATCAAATGCATCAAATTTGCCCCATCTTCCTCATTCATTGATCAGCTATCAAATGTAAACCAGTTGCTGTATGCATTGTTGCTAGTGCTCCAATTCACACATACACAGATTCATTCCAAACAAAACATACTCAAACACATCTCAGCGATCAGTGGCTGGATTAGACTGGCGCTCTCTCATTAATACTCTTATCTCAGTCTTCTTTGGGCGCCTTTAAAATGAAAGGGTCTGACCAAATAGTAGCTTCCAAAGCATTTGTGTGCCAGTGAAACTTAAGTCACAGTAATCAGCTCAGAAGGCAAAGGGGACATCCTTCTTGGCATTCCCAAGGCTATAATCTGGATAGATTGTCTTGAATGATACAGGTCAATCACATGGGCTTGTAGCAAAGGAATTTCAAGTAGGGTTTCTATAATTTTTCAACACAAGCTCTTGAATTAATCTCATGTATATGAGTATATTACTTCCTTTTTATATTTACAGATCACATGTTTATGTGCTACTTATGGATATATATATATATAATTGATATACAAGGAGGCTTCAAAGATTGTGTGAAAAAAATGAAATTTAAAGAATTTAAAGACCCACAGACACAAAAACCCACACACACATACACACTGAAGCTACATTCACTGCCATGAGGTAAATGCTAATTCATAGAAACTCCTCTGAGGGATTCTGAGGCTATAGTGTTTACTGTTTCAGGCGTAGGATGCTCAGGCTTTAGCCTCTACAGCTTCTTGATAATTATATTTATATCTATGTATCTATATGGAGAGACATATATCATGATGTGTATATGTATATACACCCATATGTATATCATGATTATGGCAATCATGTACTCATGTCAATTTCAAGATTGGCAGTGTAGGAGTGGAGCCTAGCCTGTCAATCTGAAGATAGTCAATGAGACTTCTGTGTGGGCATAGCTTTCTCCTGGGAATTCTGGGAAGTCTTGCGGTAATTCCCCTTGGAGGTGAGAGATGCACTGACTCAGTTCCTTGGAGATCCTCTACTAACAAGACACAAGACTCAGTCCTTGGGAAACATTGCAACTGACAAGACACGTGGCAGCATACTGATATACTTTGAGTCCTGGAAACTGGAGGAGCCACGGGGAGACCTCTGCCAGTGTTGAGATGCTTCTTCAGCCGCTGGATACACAAGACACTGCACCCACTGACCTGTGATTGTCCTGGTGTCTATGCACATGCTTCATGAGTCAGAAAAATACTACCTAGACTGGTATCGGAGCTATGGGATAATATCAGACTGATGACTGTGGGCTGGACTGGGTTGGGGTGTTTTCCTAATGTACAATTACTCTTGCATATAAAATTATTTCTTATACACATATGCATGTCTATGAATTTGTTTCTCTAGTCTACTCACACTAACACAATGATATATATAATGCATGTAGGGTGTATCATGACACACATATGTTTTTCTATATGTAGCATTGTAAAGAAGCTCTGGTAGTGCTTTTGGTTATGTGATGGGCACCAAATCATAAAGCCAGAGTTTCAAACTCACTGGTTGCTCTGAGGGAAACAGATCAAGCTATCCACTCATGTTCACTCATGTACACCGTCTCAGAGACCCAAGAGGGCAGTGCAACTTTGGCTTCTAGGGTCACTAGGTATCAGAGATGACTCAAGGTCATTGAGAAGGGGGCAGGATCTTTATAAATAAATAGACCTAGCAATCGACTCCTTTTAGAAGACCTAATCTAAATAGGCATATTTGATTACACATATTTGGGATATAATTTAAGGATGTTCTACAGTTTAAATTATCCTACGTTCTTCTGAGATTAACATATTGAGTGGCAAAATGGGAACTTGAAAAGCAGCAGGTGGAAAGAATCCAAACTCCCTAATCTAAAATGAGCCTCAGATTTTAAAATCCCCACAGAATTTCTTCCTTCAGCAGCTGGCTGCCAGTTACAGAGTAAGTTTACTATAGTCTTGCACAAGATTTAATGGGGTAATTAAGAAGTGTACTGAGCATTTGGCTCAAGAATTGAATCTGTTTTTGTTCTGCAGATTTTGTGTTGGTGGAAGAAGTTCAGGCAATCTATCATTTGCGCTTGGCAATGCTAGTGACACCCGTAAGTTCTTGGAATGCAGTAAGTAGCAATGGTAACAAGAGGGTAGCCAAGGTTTGGGAGTAACCTACAAAGTCTTTAAGGACACTTTTGCTATGGTTAGTGTTCCTCTAGTATGACTGGTCTCAAAAAGGGACACTGGGAATATGGCTGCTACTACTCACTCTGCCAGGATTCAACACTATGTATTGGCTTTTTAAAATTATATTTATATGTACACCCACTTATAAGGCAGCTCAAATGATATTTGAAATCTGATATAAGTGAAAAATAATACCTTAAAATTCCTGGATGTTTATAAGAGAGAAGGATCACCATTCCAAATGTTGAAAATTCACAGGTAATTCTATTTCCCTGAGCTCTGTTTGTTCCATTAAGCCCAACAACCTGAAGTGTTACACTAGAAAACCGAAACTCATATATAATGATTGTGGAATTTTAAATTAGTACAGCAATATATTAATATCTATTAAAATTTTTAAAGTCTCACACCTACCAAGTCCTCTCCTACAATCTCATTTGCAATATAGCATAAACCTTCAATGCAATTCTGTAGAAAAAGCCATAAAGCAGGAAAAAACTAAATATTTATTAATAGATTCCTGGTTAAATAAAATATGACATTTACTTCTATCCATGATGGTGTAATTGGTGCAAACTAGTTCTACATCCTTAAGTACTTGTAAAACTTGACTAAATCTATACAGTGATACTGCTTTAAACAATGTCTCAGGCTAGGTTTATTAGAGCATAGAATCAGTGATAGTTAAATATGTGTATGTGTATATACATATATGTGTGTTTTCTAGGTAAAAAAATTTATGAAGAATATCTATAAAATGGCTCATACAATTTTAGAAGCAGGCAAGTCATAGTCTAAGTATTTCTAAATACATGGGTCTGATGTAAGTTTGGAAAGTTTTTAATCACCCAGCTGCAGGGGTAGATGAGCCCAAGATTGGTAGGGAGACCACAAGCAAGTGGTTGCAGAAGCAAATGAACCTAAAGTCAGGGCAAATGAAAGGCTGCTGATAGCTCTCAAGGTCAACAAGTAATTTGGCAGACCATTGGCTCAAGTCCAAAGAACTTGGTCCGTGAGCCATATATAGGGTCCAAATCCAATAACAAAGAAATCAAGCTTTCCACAGCATTCATGTATACTGGAGGCAGGCTATATCCCTAAGAAAACATCTATGCATGAAATGTATTAGGACTGTTACCTCAGTAGCAGGCTGCCCAGAGTAATCTTTTTACAACCAATTAGTGATGCCTACACTGTGTTATGTTATATTATGGGGAATTACTAGATTTTAGCTGTCAAACCACTGAACATCCTGGCTCAGGCAACTTGATCCAAAAGCTAACTATCATATACAACAAATAGCACTAGATAATAATTCTTAAGACTAAAGAAACTCATGAGTGGAGATCCATTTTTGGTCTACCTTTATCTAAGAATACCTTTCTGACAATGGTGCAGAGCATTGGACTTCAAGTATTTATGACAAACTAATTAGTTGGGAAGACAGCGATCGGATTTTGGGACAGATGAAATGTTTAGCCTCTATAGGGTAGATAAGGTAGGAATTATCTAGAGAAGAACTCTCACACAATCTACAGAAGAACTACATGTACCTCTCTACTATATATGAAAAACTATGAATTACCTTCAATAAAGATAATCTTTTGCTTCTGAGGTAAATGGCTGCTTGTTTACCTTCAAGCCTTTAAGATTTTAAATGCTGTATTCTTTGATATCTGGGCACCATCAGTTTTCTTCACCACATTTGCTTATGTACACATTTGTCTTCAGTGATCATGTCAGGAAGTCAAGCCTTGTGGAGTTCCAATTTAACAGAGCAAATTATTCTTGCATCGAGGAAGTACTTGAGTGGAGACCCAATGTCCATCTGCTGCCTTAATGATAACCCTATAAACATATGTATGCAGATCTATTTTTCCACCATATGTAAATATATTTACTTATATACATGCCTGTATTTAGACTTCTGTAAATGTTCTTTGCCTCCTATTTTCTTTCCCCTTTTTCTTTTTACTTTCCTCTTGTCCCACTATCATGCTCAGTCTTCATTTGGGTTGCAGTAATTTCTCTGTTACATTACTACTGATCAATCCTTACCAGACCTCTCACACCCTACTTGCCATTATTTTTGGATCACTTGTTGTTCCCTTATCCCTTGCTTGGTCAACACTACCTCCTTTCCTCCAACCTCATGTCCCCCGTGCCATAGATCCTGGTGTTTTCTCCTCCAAACAGTTCATCCAGTCTATCTTATCTAGATAGACCTGCAGAGATAATGATATGCACACAAAAAAACAAGACATAGCAAAACAAAGCGAAAACAAAAGGATAGTGACAACAAAAGGACAGTGACAACAAATAAATGAAAGTAAAGCCAGTAACTAGCTCAAAGTCTGATTGTCGACCTGTAGATCCTCTGGTCAAGTCCAATAGGGTGCCATGCTTTGTTCCTAAAGTCTATCCTTGGCAGTCCCTTAGGACCTCCCTATGCTACATGGAAGAAGCACACCAGCCTATGCTACCATGAGGTGTCAAAGGGATCAGGGATCAGGCATCAAAGAACAAAAAAAAATCATATCATTGTGTGCATATCTTCCCAATATGATCGCTGAAGACAAATGTATGCATAAACAAATGTAGTGAAGAAAAGTGATGGTGACCAGGTCTCAAAAGACATAGTGTTTGGGGTCTTAAAACTTGAAGACAAACAAGCAATCACCCAGCTCAGAAGCAACACAGCCCACATGTAAGAAGCATACCAGTCTCTGTGATTACAAGATGGTGATAGGATCAGGTATCAGGCATCAAAGAACAAAAAAATCACATCATTGTGAAGGAAGGGAAATGCAGACTAAGGATCCAAAGGCCATCTGTAGGCAACTGGACATCCTCTTATAGAAGGGTCGCAGGGAGGAGAGGAGCCGGTCAGGGTAGGTGCAGTGTAGCAATGATAAAACATACAACTTTCCTCTAGTTCTTCCCCTCCCTCTGGTTCTTAAATGGTTCCTCCCTCCCTCCTTTCCAGATTCAAGTTGTACCTTACAAATCCAGCTAGACCAGAGGATGTACAGATACAGATAGGAACCAGAAACACAGGGGATCCAGAACAGATGATTCCCTCTGAACCAAAGTTAAAAGTGGAAATACTGAGAATATGGAGGGAGAGTGTGGTAGAAAGGGGGAATTGATGATAAGGATCTGCATATAACTTCCTTCTTGGGGGGCTGACAATAGGAAAGTGGGTGAACTTAGACATTGAGCAGTGTAAGTTATGATAAAATAATAATTTATAAATCATTAAAGGTACATGAGGAAGAGGGAGGGAAAATGGGAAGCTGATATCAAGGGCTCGAGTAGAAAGCAAATGTGTTGAGAAAGATAAGGGCAGCAAATGTGCAAATGTGTTTGACATACGATGGTTGAATGTATGGATTGTGATAAGCATTGTATGAGCCCCCAATAAAATAATTGAAAAAAATAATCTTTCAATAAAAGTTTTTAAAAACTATGGATTGAAGATCAAAATGTCCTTCATAAAAAAATACAAAAGTTTGGCTGAGCTCCAGTGGCCTAGTGGTTGTGCACAAGACTGCAGCGCACTGGGATGGAGGTTAAATTCCAGCTCCACAGGAGCAAAGGCTGGGCCTCCTATTCCCACCACCAGAGTGCAGTGATGCCCCCCCCACAAAAAAACAAAAAAAAGTTCCAACTTGTACAAAAAAATACAAAAGTCAAAAATTACATACTTATTTGTAAATATATTACATTTATACACTTATATGCTAAAAACAATAAAATCATTATTGAGAGATATTAAAGACTATTGAAAAACAAAGAAACATGCAGGTAGGATGAAAATACATGGTTAACATCCATAAACATAAGAGGATAGAGACATGAAACAAAATTCAGACAAAAAGTGCTATGAGAAATAAAGAGAAATTCTATGAGAAGATAAGCAATTGCTCATAAGGATGAGGACAGAGTAAGTATAAATGTGTATGTGTGCTCAATAACGTGTTCCAAATTTCATAAAGCCAAAATGTAGAATCATAAAGAAAAACAACTGCTCAATAATACTGGATATTTTTTACACTTCTCTTTTATAGTAGTTGGGAAACTTCCTAAAAAATCACTAAGGACACAAATATCTACACATTCTCAAATACCTTGAAATTATTGATATTTATTCAACTTTAGAATTAAAAGATGTGAAACATACTCATCAGGATAAGCTATTAAACGTATTAATAAATTTGATAAAATTGAATTCATATAAAATATGTTATTAGATGAAAAATTATACCAACAATCAATAATAATATATCTAAGAAAATATCAAATATCCAGAAAATAATCAATATATATTAACTACTAATGAGCCAAAGAAGAAAAATTGGAAATACCGTCAACTGAAGAACAATAGACATATAGCATATTAAATTTTGTGTTATTCGCTAACACACCTAGAGAGAGTTATATCTAAATGTCAATATGAGAGAAAGGCAAAGAAATAAATTTAAAATCAATTACTCAATGTTTCTTGTTAAGAGGATACATTAAAAAAAAGAGGATTGTAAGCCCAAAGTAAATAGAAGAAAGGTAAGAAACATCTTAATAAATGTCAACAAAATAGAAATTCACAACAAAGAACTGAAGACAAAATGGCAGCATCCAGTTGAAATGCTGAAGGATTATATGGGAAAAATATTGAATGATGCAGGCAGCATCAAAAGAAAATAAAAACAAACAAACACAGAGTCACTGTGTCAAAAAGAATTGACTGACATTCACTTAGTTCATGAGGTAACATAGGATCAAGATCCAATGTTATGGTAGGAAGAAGTCCAAGCTATACTAAAGGTGTTAGCGAGCAAAAAGCCAGACTCCAGAAATTAATAAAATAATGACTGAAATAATTCAATGAGTTGGTGAAGCACTGGAAGAACCCATACATTTACGGCAAGAAATTTGGAAGGCATCTATCTGGCCAACCTAAACAAATGCAGGGCGGAAGCATGCCTAGCCTCTGTCTAATGGATATTGGGTTTGAATTGCTATGGAGATGGATTATCTCTTTTGTTTAGCTAGAGGACATCAGATATGACCTCCAAGAGGGTTATTCAGTTGGTATATGGAATGAGATCTCTTGCAATGACTCCAAATTCTTTATGAGAGAAAGAAGGAATAGTCATGGGAAGTAAAGCTTTTGATTTGTGCACAATTTAAACTTCAGCCATTTGGAGAACAGCCTCTTTTTGAGTTCTCTGTATTCAAAAACAGGCTGTTTAAAAAAGACGCCTGAAAGAAGGTCATTGAATTCACCCTTGCAGAAGCCCAGGACTATATATATAGAAATGGAATAGTCTAGAGATGAGAACACCAAAATTGGATGCTTTTAAATCATTCTGCTTAGAATAATTTCTTTAACTGACTCAAGGTTTACATTTATTTCTCCTGCCGTAGACATAATGTGCGAGAGAAATTAATGTAACAAATTATGATGATCCGTCTTAGAGGAAATACAGCCAGAATACTCCTTAGAAGCAAACACAGTGAGACTTCATTTCACATACTTTTGAACATGTCGTCTAGTGTGATCAGTCCCTAGAAAAGGACATCACACCTGGGACAGGTTCAGAAATAGATGAAGAGTCCCACCCAGATGGAGTGACACAATGGCTGCAACCATTGGCCCAAACAGAACAAGGAAGAGGATGGTGCAGGATTGGGCTGGATTTAATTCTGGTATACATGGGGTTATTGTGGATCAGAACCAGTCCATGACACCCAACAACAAGAACAATATTAAAATCTCATAAATATGTATTAAATAAGTACAGATAAACATCCTTCATGAAGTTGGATGCAAATATATATTAAATTCAAATATGTGCACATATATACATGTATATATTATTTATAAACACACACCTATATATAATAGATCATCTTCAAATAAGTTTTAGCTTAGGTATTGAAGGTTAGTTTACCAATAATGCTTGAAAAAAGTAATGAATTAAAGAATATTAATTGAATAAAGAACAAAACTGATGCACTCAAAAGACATGCACTCAAAATGCACTTGGAAAAAGCTAACACTACACTATGATAAACATTCTCATAAAGTAGGAATAATTGTGAATTTGCTCAAACTGATAGAGGCCATCTGTGAAAAACTACAGACATCATTCTTATGATAAAAAGAAATTGGAACCTGAGATCTACAGCAACAAGGAAATGAATTTTGTCAACAGTATGAATGAGACTGAAAGCAGATGTTTCCCCAGAGCCTCTGAAAAGGAATATAGTCCTGCCAACACCTTGATTTGGGTCTTGTGGGACCTTCATCAGAGAACACAGTCAAGCTCTCCTAGATTCATTACCCACAGAACAGCAAGATTATGAGTGGGTGTTTTATTGAGCCATTGAATTTGTGGTATTTGTTATATACATCAATAGAAACTGAGTAGAGACACCCTTTACAAAATGAAAAGGCAAGTCCCAGGTAGAAGAAATTTTTACAATAATAATCTCAAACAAAGGACTTGGAATATATATACAACTTTTGAAATATAAGTGTTCCCTGTGGGTAGGATGGGAGAGGAAGGGTATAAAGGGGGGCTAATATCAAGGAGTTCAAGAAGAAAGAACATGTTTTGAAACAGATTGTGGTAGCAATTGTACAACACTGTTTGATGTGATTGGACTATGGAAGGTTATAATATCTGTAAGAGCTCCCAAGAATATGATTTAAAAAAAAAGAGAGTCCAATTGAATAAGGGCAAAATTCTTAAGCAGAAACTACATAGAAGAAGAGAGACTTATGGCTAACAGGCACATGAAAAGATGCTCAACATCATTCATTAGTTATTGGAATCCAAACTAAATCTATAAAGAGTTATTCTTGAGCATCCATGAGAATGACTAAAATTTCAAAGACTGGTCAAACAAAGAGGAGGACAGCATACTTCAAATGGAATTCTTATACATTACTGGAAGGAAAACTAAAAAAAGTATATTGTATGAGTTTGGTATTAGTCTTCAAATATATATATATATATACACAAATCTCATATGTAGCCATGCTGGTGTGTGGACCTAAGACAACTGAAAAAATATAACCACACAAAAATGTACAAAAATATTCATGGAAACTTGATGATAGACCAAAAATGAGAAAAACTCAAATACTTAACAATAGTTGAATGAAGAGAAAAAAGATGCAAAAGGTAGTATATGTGTGCAATCGAATATTTATCAGCAATAAAAGGTATAAGTTACAAATACATAAAACAACCTAGAGTCATCTCAAAAGCACGATGCTAAATGAAAGACAGGATGCCCTGTCTCCTCCCACAAAAGTACAAATCGTAAAACTATATTTACAAGAAGTGCAAATTAGTGACAGATGCAGGTCTGTAGTTACTTAGGGTAGGGGATAAAGGCAGAGATAGATTATGAATAAATATGGGGATGTATTTGTCTATCTATTTGTTTATTTACCGATTCTTTTATTTACTCATTGACTTTTTAGTTGCCCACCAGCCACTTCCTTTGAAATGCTGCCTCAAGGGCTCAGGAGATTTAAATGTGATATTTTGCCCATTTAATGGTATGTCCGTACCAGAGGCTTATAAGTCACATTCCTATCAGACCATATTGCTGTTGGAGAAGCTTGCTCTACAAGACTCAGCTGAGCTTTTTAAAAAAAAAAATCAATTACTCATTTGATTGGGGCCTGTTACAGCTCTCACAACAATCCACACATAATGGAGCTATTTTTCGAGTGATAGACAATGATTTTAATTGTGCTGATGTTTTCATAGGTATATTGTGTTGTTGTTGTTATTTGTTGTTGGGTACCATCAAGTCAGCTCCGACCCCTAGAGACCTTGAGCCCAACAGTTGAGACACGAAGGGCCTTACGTCCACCTCATGATGGGCTCAAACGCCTGAGCCCATTGATGCAGCCACTGGGCCAGCCCATCGCGTCGAAGTTCTTCCTCTTTTTGCCCTCTCTTCCACTTTGCCAAGTAGGATATCTTTCTCCAGCGTCTGGTCTCAATCCTGACAAGACATCCAAAGTATGTCAGACTAAATCTTGCCCTCCTTGTCTCTTTAAATAGGCAGTTTCTTATACTTCAATTACGTCTCTGAAAAGTGGTTTAGGCCACTATAAAACCTGCAAAGCACATCTTACAAATGTGGTCCAACACATTCATTAATCACAGGCCAATGTTAACATAAAAGCCAGTGAAACACAGTGTATTTTCTGAAATAATTAAGACTGTGCCACACAAATGATCTCTAATGGGGTACCTCTGAGGAAAAACTGAAGAATGGTGAATTTTTCCTTCTTTGATGTATTTATATTTCTGATTTAATGACAAATTTCTAACATCAACAGGTTTTCTGTACCTGACTGCCTAAACTCACCTATACCTAATTTTGCAGCACTGGCTTCTGAAAAGTTCAAGGGGTTTCTCAGGACAAAGATCTTTAGGATGCTAAACTATATCCGTCCTCCTCCACTGCTGTCATCAGCCATTGTGTTTGAGGCCATCAGTGGTGGCTGATTGGATTAGCTGTGGACAAATCTCAGGGGTTCCCTTGGTTTTACAGATAAATCAAATCCCAGAGGAATTCTGCAGCCAGCTTAAGAGAAGCAAAATGAGTTTATCAGATCTGAGATGGAAGGAAAAGTGTTCAAATCATATCTTTTCAAAGTTGAATTCTAGTACCCACTTATAGGTATTCAAACCAATGTAGATGTTGCCTTAAATGGCTAGTTTTCTATCTCTGGACTCTCAGGAAGAGACCTGACTTCCGGGGAGAAAGCTAGGAAGTAGTAATTCAGCAGAGAATCTGATTTGTTGTGATAGAAGCAACCACAGCAGATTGACCTCCATGCCTCCTGCAAGGTACTTCAGCCCTGGCCTAGGGAAGAGGTAGATGCAGAGATCTGACCCTCTCTGCTGGGAGAATTGGTGCCAGTTTTGGAACAAAAGAGGACACAATCTTGTTTCTGTCAATAGTGGCCATATTAAAGGAACCTCAGGTAAAAGTCCACACCAACTTTTTAAACCTCAGCTATCTTCTGGAAAACTTCTACTCCAAAGAGCATCTTATTGCATCATGTTTAGAGCAAATCATTTCTGCTTTCAGTATCTCACTTTTCAGTAATTCATTAATTCACTGAGGATGTCTGCCTACTCTTCATGCATTCATTCATAATGCATATAAATCAATGCTAAATTTAGATCTAGTAGGACTAGATGCCTTGTGTCATAATGATAAGCATCCACTTTTGTTTTTCACCAATGATACGCACCTGTTTGATTGCACTAATTATTTCCTTAACGGTGCAAGCTACATATTATCAGTTTACAACTGACCAAACCAAAGCTAAATGATTTACCAAAAGCCACCAGCTTAGTAATCGTCTCACCTAGAATTTGAAAATAAATCCAGAAATATCTCAAACCCATGAGCTTTCACTTTATTAGGCCTTACAGTAGATTATAGCCAGTCTCTTAAAATAGTGATAGTCCTGGCACAAGCAAGTTCATGTCTCTGGCACATTCCAAGAGTGGTACAAGAGAAAGGCAGATAACTAGTTTCACAAGCCATTAGTGGGTTCCCAAACCTGTTTTGGGCTTTCAGTTTGGGGGCAATGGGCCATGAGGGGGCCACTAGTAGAATCAAATAAGAATAGGGAAGCATATCAGCAGGCAGGTGGAAGAAAACAGAGATGACAGGCTATGGTTCCTGAGAGAGTTTGGAACTCAATTTTATCCATTGTCAGCAACTAACTTGCTAAAGCAGAGAAATCTTATATATAAATACAGATTGCCTTTAATTACTTAAAAGGCTAAGTCTGTCCATCAAGTAGAGTGGAATGCTGGATGAAACACCTCACACATCCCACAAATGTATAACAAGTGTGTACTCGGTGTCAGGCATGGTTTTAGTTTTTAAGAAGGTAATGCGTAATTTCCATAAGGGCATGCTCTTGTTGATTATTCTCAGTCCTGAAGGTTCAGATTGCTTGTTTAAAAAAAAAACACAGCAACCAAACAAAGAGCAGACTTACACTCTAGGGGTGGTGCAGCTTTGACTACGCAGACTTGAAGGTGTCTTGTGTAGTGGTGACACCTTGGGCTGCTGTCTGCAATGTCAGCAGTTGTAAACCACTAGCCATTTCACGGGGGCAAGAGGAGGGTTTCCATTGTGTAAAGAGTTACAATTTTGGACATTCACAGGGACAGCTCCAGTCAGGGTCTCTAGAAGTCAGAATCAACTCAAAGACAGTGAGGGGTAGGGAGGGATCAATTAGGCGAATTGTTGTTTCCAGCACAGCCCAGTTAATGCTGCAGTTGGCTCCCACAGCTCTCTAGAACTGATTGAAAATTTTGAGAGCTGGCTGGTGCCACGTCCATTGCTGGAAATCATTCGTGGTTAATACATTGATACCATGAAAATGAGCAATGCTCTAAGTAGAACTACTTCTCCTGTCTCCTTACCGACTGTCAAGAACTTGCCAGTACATCAGTGAATGGATCTGTAGACTGTATCAGAAATGACTTGATGGCAGTGAGTTTGATGAGGTTTCTAAAACCTGTGGTTAAGTTTAGTGGTTATTAGTGTTGGATCCGGGAGATAAGCTTACCCGAGAAGCGCAGAAAATGACATTCCAGATGCAAAGGAACAAAAGAAGTTTATTTTCTAGCGTAAGCTAGGTCTGGCTCACACCACTACCCAGCGCAGTGGTTCTCCCATAGTCCTACCCCAACTGCCCCACAAAGCTAATTTTTTATAGTTTCATGTTACAAAAGGGGAGTGCCCTTTCCCGGCTTCCCGCCACAGAGTCCCATTGGAGGGAAGGTGGCTGTTCTCTAATGGCGAACTGCTTTCTGTGTCCTTCTCTGGTTGTCTGTTAGGGACTTGTTGAATTTTAAATGTCTCTTCCTGGTTCCTGGTTCCAGGTGTTGCATTAGCTTCAGGGAAGTCACAGGTTTTCTCTGAAATAGAAACTTAAGCCTATTGTGCATTTTGGCTCTTTGGGAGCCTGTCATGGTGTTTCTCGAGTTTATTAAGTATGAAGAATGGAAGGTCCGACACGAGCAGAGATACAAATATTGGAAGGGGTAGTACACTAGCCATGGGGAAGGTGGCCAAACAGAGAAGAGGACAAAAATGTAAAACACATGACTGATTAATAACAAAGAAAAGGGGAAAAAAAGAATGACCTCCAAATGAATGAACCAAGGAAAAGTTTCACAAAAGGCAGTGTATTTAAGAAATTCCCAGAAAGAATTATCCCACTTTGCTATATTTAATCTTTGAAAACTATTGCCTGATGTTTAGAAAGTGTTAAGGAATTTTGGCCTCTGGAGTTAGATAATGAAGTTGGATAAAATATTCTCAAAGAATGATGGAGAATGAAGTATAGGCAGGCTCTGGGTCACCAAGTTCAACTTATAGGCAACTTGTACTGGCCCTTTAATGGGATGTCAGTGTGCCTCACTTAGAAATGAGTGAACCAATCCCTACTCACAACAAACCCTTCCTATCACCTTCACTTGCCATATTAAAAGGTTTCGAGCCTTTTCTTGTGCTAAAACACTAAATAGAACTATCTTCATCTTTTCTGATTTACCTTGAATTTGCTTTGACTTAAAGACACAGTGGAATGCATCTTGTTTGTAACGTAGGACAGCCTGCATGAAGCCAGACACAGAAAGACAATGAATGCATGGAGACTATCAGGATACTGCAACCTGCAGCTCATGTCTGAAGGCTGGGAGCCTTCTTGCTTGCAAAGAGGAAAGCAGGATAGGCTCTATTCAAACATCACTCCTCAGGTTCCTGTTTTCCCTTTTGCTTCCTACAGGAAATTCTCTCTTGTTGGCACATTATTTCTTTACAGTGAGATGAAAACAGGTAAGAGTATTAGCTCAGCCTAACAGCCATATTCTCCTAAGACAGATGGCACTCAAATGATCAAACCTTGAAGTTCAGTTGATCATTGTTAAGGGTAAAGTTCTCTACAGATATCTAGGTTCATTTGCTGCATGTTATATTTTCTCCTAACTTTCTGCTCAGAGGATGAGTTAAATTCCATGTTTAGGGGATACCTTGCTCTTATCCTATGAACATAAGTTGTAGAAGGGAATATTTTCTCTGCTATTTTTTCTCTGCTAATTTTTAATTTATGTAGAGATGCAGCAGGCTTGCAAGAGAAGGGAAAGAACAAGAGACTATGTTATGTCCTTTATCTGCTCACCATTAACCTTCCATCATTATCTCAGAGAAGCTGCTTTTTCCATATCAGAGCTTTAAACTGGTTCATGTAGGGTTCATACACTACTGAGAATTTTCCTTTCTACCCCAGATTCAGTATATCTTTAGAATCTACAATTTAACAAGATCCCAGATGATTTACAGGATTCTCAGAGGGCATGTCTCATTATATGTTGTTTTCCATGTCTCAGGCAACTGGGCTAGGGACCGACAATTTCTCAATAGATAAACATTAAAAAATCTGGCCAGTGGCAATTATAAATCTGGCAGTGTAATTATTTTTAAAAATAAAATTATTTAAAAAATAATATATTTTTAAAAATATTTCTTATCTTTAAGACTTTTCTATAAGTTTCTCAGTTGACTCCATGCAATTCCAAGAGTGTGGTCTGAAAAGAATCTTTCTGCTATCTGGCTGGAAGGGAGCCATTCCACATTGAGATGCATTTCTAGGAAAGGTGATCCAATGGAATGCAGAAATATCAAACATTATTACTAATAGCATACAAGAATAAAGTAATTATGAAAATAATCAAAAGACTTTTAGCAGTACAGCAGGAGCAACCAGATAGTTGGGCTGGATCCAGAAGGAAATGCAGAATAGGGGATATCATTGTGATAGCAAGTGAATTTTGGCTGAAAGCAGAAAACACCAGGATGATGTTGATTTTTTATTGACTAAGCAAAAGTATTTGATTGTTCAGGTCACAAAAAAATCTGTGTGGATTATAATAAACACTACGGAGAATGAGAATTTCATAATATTTGGTTGTGCTCATGCACAACCTGTACATGGATCAAAAGGCGGTTGTGCAACATGGAGAGTATCATGAGAAGAAATAATTGAAGTCGTCAAGAATTTCATTATATGTGAATCTGCAATCCACACTCTTGGAAGCGAAAGCAGCAGTCAAGAAATCAGAGGACATATTTGCACATTGCGAATCTGCTGCCGAACACAGCTTTAAAGTATTAGTGAGCAAAAATGTCACTTGGTGGTCAAAGGTATCCCTCATTCCTGATCCAGACCTTGGTATTTCCAATTGCTCTATATGCAATTGAAAGCTAGATAAAGAATGAGGTGGGATAGGAAAGAATTGATGAATATCCAAAATAGAATAGTCCTTATAAGTAAGGATAGTAAGACTTCCTTTCTCACACTGTGGTTATGTTATCAGGAGAGAATAGACCTTGGAAAAGAACAGCATACTTGGTAAAATAGAGCAGGCTGAAAGAAGACCATCAAGATGTATGGTCACCGTGGCTGCAACAATGGGTTCAAGTATTACAAGAATTGTTAGGATGATACAGGACTGATCATGTTTCATTCTGCTGTACTTTGGTTTGTTATAAGTGAGAGCCACATCCTTGACACCTAACGATGGAAGACTACAAGGAAAATTAATCAAAATGGAGAACTGAATAGCAGGTAGGGAGATAAAGTCAGAGACGGTATCCTGGGGCGCCTGAGAGACAGTGGTGTGGCCTTTAACTGGACCTTAAAAAGGCAGATGCTGGAAAACAGTAAACCAACGACAAGGTCCCACCTGTAAAAATAATTACTCAAGTTCTCGGTTCACTACAGCAAAGTAGTTTTCATTAACATCAACACCAGTCTCATCTAAGACATCCTGGATTTCATGAAAGCAAATTAGTGCCTTTGACAACCAGCTGCTAAACTATAAACCAGGTAAATAGAGAATAAGCCTTTAATTCTCAGAGTTGGAAACAGAAAACACCCTGCGCTAAGGGTTGTTTCTTAGAATTAGTTATAGCATACTTCATAGAGTCGCATGTACAACAGAATGAAATGTTATCCATATCAGCACAATCACCGCGATGTATGTATACATTATTGCAGTTACTATGTCAATCTATTTCATTCAGAGTCTTTCTCATTTATCCTCTGCTTTAACAAGCATGTTGTTCTTCTGTAGGAAATGGTCACCCTTTATGAGATGTCCTAGGTACTTGAGATTGGTCTCACATTTCTTTTTTCCAATGAGCATTCGGACTGTGCAAGACAGAATCATTTTTTCTTCTGACAGCTCATGGTGTATTTAATATTCTTTACCAACACCACAATTTAAATGCATCAATTATTCTTTGACTTTTTGATCCATTACCTAGCTTCCACATGCATATTGATAATTAAAAGCACCAGGGGCAGGGTCCCCTTTTTCCTCACAGGGATCTTTTTGCTTTTTGATACTTGAAAGAGGTCTGTTTAATGCAACCCATTTTTTGCTTTCCCACTGTTGTTTCAATTAGTGTTGATCATAGAACTAAGCACAATGAAATCCTTGACAACTGCAATGTTTTTACCATTTTCAAGATGCTACTTATGGGACTAATGAATTTTTTTTTTTTTTTTTGCAAAAAGGAGAAAATGAAGATTCAAAACAGCTGTTAGAGCCAACCATTTATTGGTAAACATCTCTGCGGGTATTGTAAGAGAAAGCTAGACTAATGATCAATTGGTAGACCAAGAGAAGCTAGGATACACATAGCTGGTTTGCAGTAGTCACAGCTTATTTGTACTTAGAATAATTGGCTCAGCCATTTCAATAATATAGATCTTTTTGTGAATCTGGTAGAGTGGTTAGTTTCTGTCTATAAGGAGGCCACGGTCTGAAGGCTTCATCGTGGCTTTGTTAAAATGAAGGTCTTGAGTTGGTTTAGGTAATTGCTATAAAATGCCAATCAATTTTCCTTGAGAGGGCCAAACCAAGTTATAGGAATAACGCACTGACGAGACACCCAGATTCACAGTCAATGAATGGGCATTCAGCTGAACATGAATGGCCCCATATAATCTTCAGGTGATAACATGAAGCACTTATTAGTGTTATTTGCATTGTAAAATGGAAAGAAACAAAGACTTAGGTTGAGCCACTTGCTCAAAGTCATCAGAGATGACAGATGGGATGCTGATATTGTGACTTCATTATTACACTATGAGGGAGGCATTGTGGGGAAGATGTTTTTATGAAAGTTAAGCCAGACCATTGGCTACTACAAGGAAATCAATTCACCTTCTGAGTCATTAAGACCATTGAGGAGGATATTTGAACAGAAAAATCTAGAAAAGGCTGAATTTAATGAAATAAAAATAATGTATGAATATATATTTAATGAACCTATATTTATAATATTGCCATCCCAAATGATAAGTTCCATACAAATACACAATTACAGGAATAAACCAAGTTCATTAAGGAAGAGAAAAAAGAAAGGAAGGAAGTACACAGCACTTAACAGCAATTGTTGCTGAAAATGGTGAGCTCGTCCTACTTAATTAGCAATAATTGAACAAGGTAATATGGCAATGTTTTCTCCAGCAAACAGAGATGTTAGAAACTTTTAATTAGCAAGAAAGTCTCACAAGTTGTGGCTCATATCCCCTCCCACCAGGCAAGGGCTCTAAAAAAGCATTTTGTGCAGGGATGGAAGCACACAGTTAAAGAATGAAGCCGCTCTCCAGTCCTTGGGAGGGAAGCAGGGCAGCCTTTTAAAGTATTCATTTAGTGTTGACTGGAGGGAAGAAAGAGGAAAAATATATAGGCCTTCCATTCACACGCCAGATGTTCCAACTAAACAATCACTTTCAGGAAAGCACAGCTTGTGTGGATGATAATTATTTTTGAGATTCTGGGCTGGGCAGCCATAGAGGAGCATTTTCAGAAGAAGGAGGGCCAGTTACTGTGGGAGGCCATAGTGCTGTGGCACTGGAGAGCGGGGGGGGGGTGCTGTACTATGCTGTACCTCCTATGGCCTACATGTCCTTCTAGCTTTCAAAAACTGTCTTTCAATCTCAGATATGTTGAGTTGAGGGATCCTATTCCCTTAGGGTGGTGTCTTGGGTCAGGATTCCGAGGCACCTGGTTGATGAAATGAGTGTTTCAAGGAATACAGACATTTTAGAAAGTTTTGGATAAAGAATTAATGTAGTTTGTTTAGAGCAAGTCAGTCTTACAAGAAATAAGACCAGGCTATTCCTTACTAGTAAGGACAGTGAGATTTTGGGGGGACATCATCAGGTAAGATCTATTGCAAGAAAAGAATGTCATAGTGACAGAATAGAGGAAGAGTAAAAATGAGAGGAATTCTTGATGAGGCGCATTGACACTACAGACACAACAATGGATTCAAATACCCCAGTGAACATGAAGAGAGGTCTTTCACTCAATTATACCCGACGTCAGCATGAGTTGGTCCCAATGCCATGACATCTAGGAAGAACCATTAAGTAAGGAGAGAAGAAATGAAAAGGGAAAAGAGTTGCATGTTGCGTTTTCAGTCTTCACTGATTTGCCAGGGGATTCTAACAGGATTGCCCAATATGAGTTCAGGAGCTGGTCGTTTTATTCTTGCATCCTATGACTGTGGGACCTAGAGCTGTTGGAAAAGGTAGGTTTTAACAGAAGTTGAGTATGCAGGAGGTGACTCCCAGCAGCATGGACTCTTCTGAGGAAAGAGCATAAGAAGCCAGCATTTATAAGCAGCTGGGGTTGGGCATACTGCCTTGTTAAAATAAAAGCAAACACAGGTGGAAGGGTAAGCCAGGAAATTGCCTTCACTGAGCTCATTGTTGTGGCAGCTCAGAGACAGTATATTAAATTCCTTTCATGCAGGGTTATCTCATTTGATCCATATAGTCACCTGATAAGGTAGGCAAGGCTGACATAATTTCTCCTCCATAGTGACTCTTATTTTATAATGTAGGAAATGTGCCACATAGATGGAATTGCTAGCCTCAGTTCATCCAGGTAATATGAGAAGAGTGGGAATTAGAACTTGGGCCTTCTGACTTTAAGTTCTATGCCCCATCTGCTAAATACCTCTACCTTCCACACAACAAAATAACAGAAATATGAAAATGTGATTCCAAGAATAGACATAGTAGCTAACTATGCAAATGCCTCTTGACAATGAAGAGCAAGAAGGGTTGGGTTGACTCCCCGAGAAACACTTGTTGGGGAAGCATGTCTCCTGTGCTGTTCTATTCCATAATGCTCAGGAATTGACAGGGATGGAAACAGGAGAACAGAAAGATTCTTAATATATTTAAGACACAGTAGAGGGACCTCTCTAACTGTAAAAACAAAACAAATCTCACTGCCACTGAGTGGACTCCATCTTGCTTATAGAATTGGGTAGAACTACCCCCTGTGAATTTCTGAGACTGTAACTCTTTAAGGGAGTAGAAAGTCTCATCTTTCTCCCTCTGAGCACCAGGTGGTTTCAAACTACTGATCTTGAGCACAACTCATAACCATCACACAACCAGTGCTTTCTTCTATCTGGAAAGGGACTACACTTTTATAAGCAGTACACGTTGGGGAAGCTCCTCAGTCTCTCTAGCTTATTCGCTACATTGTTTTCTTTCTATATGTCACCCATGCCTTTCTCTACCTTCTAAATTTAGTTGTATTTTATGGTTGTTGCATTAGCCTGGGTTCTCTAGAGAAGCAAACAAGGACATTTATGATTATAGATAGATAAATGAGAGAGATCTATACAGCATGAAGGAATTTAAGAGCTAATTAATCCATATAGTCATACAGAAGACTCAATTCAACTCACTTCTGTGGAACAGTTCATCTCCTGGAACTCCTTCAACTCACAAGGGCTTCTGGGTCCAAGTTCAAGGAAGCAGACAGCTGAGCCTCCCCTGGGCAATGCAGACAGACGCCAAACACAGGCAGCAAACAGCAAGGTGGTTTACCAACAGTCAGCAGCTCAGGAGCTTCGCAACGTAAACCCAGATGGGATATCACACTAAAGCAATGCAAGGCGACAGGACCCATGAACTTCAATCTCAAGTGACATAAATACCAGAAGCACGGCAAAGCAGGTCTCCAGCAACCTCCAGTTCTAGCTGTGTGACTCACAGACCGACTGTCCCACAGGTAGCATAGCTCACAAGTTGAAGCAGAGACCAGCTAAAGCAGATGCAGGCTGCTCTGATCATCAGAGAACAAGAGAAGGAGGGGTGGGTCTCATTTATCTCTTTGCATTCCAAGCAAATGGCGATCTGATTAATTCCACATGTTGCCCTTGGCCAAGTTGGCATAATATACTGACCCATCATGCTGATGCCTAAATAATGGGTGGTCAATGAAAAGTAGTCAGAAATTTCTTGAACTCCGTCAGATAAACCCCACCAAACGTATGAAGTTATGGTAGAATAAAGGTGGTTTAAGAGAAGTCAAATTATTTTTAAAG
This sequence comes from Nesogale talazaci, assembly GCA_004026705.1. Taxonomy (NCBI): domain Eukaryota; kingdom Metazoa; phylum Chordata; class Mammalia; order Afrosoricida; family Tenrecidae; genus Nesogale; species Nesogale talazaci. Next base: position 16,702 of record PVJH01001844.1, on the reverse strand, counting down.
TGCCAAATACTTAAGTTAAACCACTGCCATCCCCACTTACGAAGTACTCGAGAGTGTCAAGGGGAAAGACCAAGGGAAAGGTGAGAAAGAGAAAACCCTAAATCTTGGGCTGTAAATGATGATGGAAAATGTTTTGCTAGACCTAGGCTAGAGAATGATGAGGGCTGTACCCCAGCCTTCTTTCTCATGTCAACTTCAACGAGTCATGAGATCTAAAGAAAGGTTCTAATTCATAGACGTAAGAACTGAAAGAATGTTCTCTGCAGAGAGATAGGTCACCAATGGAACCCAGTCCACATCTTAGAACCCAAGCAGGCATATATTTATCTCTCCACTATGAAAGAAGTGTGGGCAATGGCACATGTATGATATTTTTTTATTAATTTTGGGTTTCTACATCGTGTGATTGTAGAGACATCTAATAAGGATAGTATAAGAATAGCACATTGGAAGAACAAACCTATGAGACAGAAAACCTAGATCTTCTCTAAAGAACCCAAATCCTATGACACAGGCCTAGTAGTTTTTGATGGAAAAGAAAGAATTAATGAAAAGTAGCAGATTGGGGGACCTAGTGCTAGATGTGAGAGCTAAACAGATGGGGCCGAAACTAAGGTTTTTTTTTTTTTAACATTTTTTTAAGATCATGCTCTATAGTTGGTTGAATGGCAGTTCCTCAAAGTTATGTTTATGCAGCACCTTTCAATGTGGACTTATTTAGAAATAGGGTCTTCAAGGATATAGTTAACATAAAGACCTTGAGATAAAATCATCCCGAATTAACTTAAAAAGAAACAAACAAAAATATTAATTGCTCTCAAGTTGATTGCTACTCATAGCAACCTTTAGGACAGAATCGTAGGATTGCCCCTGTGGCTTTGAGACTTCAAATCTTTAGAGAACTAGACAGATGATGGTTTTGAATTGCTGACCTTGGGGTTAGCAGTCCAACTCTTAACTCATTATGTCACGAGAGCTCCTCTGAATTAACTGTTCCCGCAATCAAATGGCATAGGGTTTGACAAAAAGGAAAGGTAGACACATCAAGGAAGGGCAAGGGAACATGGAGACAGAGTTTGCAGTGATACAGGTACACACCAAAGAAGGCCAGAATGTTCAGAGAGAAGCTATTATCCCTCAGAAGCTTGACGAAGGAAAGGATCCCAATAATCCCTCACTCCCAGGCTTCTGACTTCTAGCACTGAGAGTATAAAGTCTTTCTCTTTTTTAGTCACTCTCAAACAAGCAACCAAACCCAAACACCAAAAAACCAAACACTCTGCCATTGAGTAGATGCATATCATAGTGGCCCTACAGGACAGGGTAGAATGGCACCTGCGAGTTTCTGACTCTCTAACTCTTTAAGCCTGGTCTTTCTCCTATGGAGTAGCTGGTGGTTTCAAATTGCTGACCTTGCAGTTATCAGCCCAAACTCATAAGCATTATGCTACCAGGGCTGCTTTTGAGTCACTCAGTTTATGATCATTTGTGGCAGCATTCCTTGAAAATGAATATTCCTATCGTCCTACTTGTTATTTCTTAGAAATATTCTTAGGCTGAAAAATGGCATGGATATGTGAACCACTCAGGTCCAAGTACCACAGCTATCAGAGAACCAGACCACCAACCAGTACATTAAACTACGTGGAAACCTGGAAACTTCCTGGTCTCCTGAGGTTGTGGACCTCACCCAGGATCTTCTGCCCTCTTGACTCAGCAGCATCCCATTACATTGGACTTGAGTGCCTTTCAGCCCCTGGGAAATGTGCTCAAATGACAGAACTGCTCTCTTTTAGGACAACGTCTTTTATCAAGCAATGTAGAGCATTCCCATATCATGATGAAGACACAAACCGTGTTAGCATTTGTTCAGCGAGAAAGAGAGAAAGAAAGAAAAATACCACAGCTTGGTATACTCAGGGACTCACTAGGGTTTCAAGCTTCATGAATCTTATCAATAGGCAGCAAAGTGCAATTCAGTCTTCTTAAACTCCGTGATATAGATTCATGTCAGTGGCTATAAGATAAAGAAAAGACTATAGTGTGTGTGGGAGGGGGAGGAAATGAAACTTCCAATGAATAACTTGAAGACCTTTGACTAAAATGTAAATATTTCGTCCCCTCCGCAGGAGTGATCCCAATTCCTCTTTTTTTTTTAACACTTGTCATTGCATTTCTTTGATAGGAAAACCAATCTGGGAGGGGAAAAAAGAGAAGAAATCGTCTCTCTTGAAATGAGGCAGGAGGGAGAAACAGAAGGGAACAGAGCCAGGATGCAAAAGGGGAGGAAAATAACAACATAATGGAAAGATCTGAAAAGATGCAAGGGAGTTGGCACTTGGTTGATGATCACCATAATAACAAAGTTAATGATGGGCTTTCAGAGAAGACCTTACGTGGTCTGGGATTTGTGATCTAGAAAAGGAGCCGTTCAACTGGCAGGCAGGGCTGCATGGAGAAATGCAGCCTTCATCTTCCAGTAGCATCCAGTCACAGCATGGACCTGGCCACCTGTCTTCTGCACCACCCAGCACTAATTTTCCCGTAGACAGTGGTTGCTATTGTGACCCTTCTCTAAGACTCAACAAAGGGATGGGTGTGACCATTGGTGGGGCGGGGAGAGTTTGTTCAATAGCTCTTTCTCTGCATTCATTTCCTAGAGAAGAAAGGGAAGGTCCCACCAAGTTTTTGGATTGATATGGTCATAAGGGGGGCGGAAGGAGCAAGCTGGGATAGGAGCATTTCTATTCTTCTCTCTTCTGCCTGGCCACACCGCTGTCTGAGTGAAACATCAAATAAGGAAGGGGTGGAGGAAATGCTGCTCATTTGTGCTGAACATATTTTGTGGTTTAAAGTCATTTTATATTCTTCACAAGTAAAGAAGAACAATTTGAGGCTGGGGAAGCTTAACAACTTATCCAAGACCACAATGTTAATGAACACAAAAGCTGAATTTAGATTCAGATGGATAGACATTAAAACACGAAGTCTTGGATCAACACCATGTCCTTGCCCCTACAGGCAAAGGAAATACCCTAGATGTGGCTGGAGTAGAGAACAATTCCTTAATTCTGAGAGGTCAGAATGGGTAAAGATTCATTTGCAGTAAGGAAGGTGGCATGGAATCAGTTGATGGCTGGTTTGATAGCAGTTCTCAAGTCAACCGTGCCTTCAGACCATCCTTTGTGTGAGAGATTGGGGCTTTGCCCCCTCAAGGTTTCAATGAGGGATAGTTTAGAAAGAGATCTACAGACCTTTCGACAGAAACACCAGTGGGTGAACTAAGACCCAGCTTTGTGGTTAACTGCCTACTTAACCATTTATATCACCCAGAGACTCCTTTGATATGAGACTCCATGAGAGGATAAGCATTCTTAAAAAAGCACATGCAGAAAGGGGGAACCGATTACAAGGATCTACATATAACCTCCTCCCTAAGGTATAGACAGCAGGGAAGTGGGTGAAGGGAGACATCAGATAGTGTACAAAATCATAGCAATTTATAAATTATCAGGGTTTCATTAGGGAGGGGGGAGTGGGTTGGGAGGGGAAAATGAAGACCTGCTTTGAGATTGATGATGGCAACAAATGTACAAATGTGCTTGGTATAAAATGGGTGTATGTATGGATTGTGATGAGTTTATGAGGCCCCAATAAAATGTTTTTAAAAATAAAAAAGCATATGCAGTAAGGAAGGAATTGTTTAGAGAGCTCATTTTTCCTTTCCAAATGCTAGTGGGAACATATTTGAGAGTACTCACTTTGCAAACCAAGTCTTCCCTGGTGATCGCATCCAACCAGTGGCTTCCAAATTCTGACTCTCAAGCCAGTCTTACTCCAGAGTGCCAGGTAATTGCTGAAGCTACAGATTTCTTCATGAAACTATCCAGTTTTCTTCTTTTCAACTGTTTCCCCCAAGCTAAGAAGTGCCTTCTTCAAGCTAAGTCTTTCACCTCACACGTCATACAGAATCTCTTGCCATGTTTGATAACCACTTAAAACCTTAATTGGTGCTGCTTTGTTCCAACATTTGTTAACAATGGTAAATTACTTACGGATGAGCCATTGCCAGCTAAATTACTAAACAAAAGTTTCTCTACTCTTGTGAAAGAAATAAAAGAATAGCAGAGAGCCACATAAGAGCCATTTCCTCTGCCAAGAATCCTGAGTAATGGCTTCCTGTATCGTTAATATTCATTGTGAAGGACCTGAGTAATTATAGCTTCTTTTTCCATTTATAAAGACCAATAAACCATCCTCCAGCAAATATTATGTTACCGCAAGTCTCTTTTGAAATTATTGTCCATCTTTGACCTCTGAATGTTCCTATTTTAACTACACTTAATAATCAGTATTGCAGAACAGTCTCATTACATATTTTTAAAGTTTATTAAAAAAGACTCAAGGGAAATACCCAGAAATCCACTAGGTCTAGAGAACCATTCTGGACACTTGATGTGACTTTCACTTTATTCTTTATAAGTATGAAATGAATGAATGCTAGTTACAGAAACTGAATAATATGGAAAATACAGACGTTGTCATGTGCACATGGGAAACTCAATATTTTTCTAAACTCTGAACCTCTAATTTTCAACTTTTGTCATAGCCACTTTTCCAGCTCATGGCTAGCAGCCGTCCCATTCTTTCTTCAGTTCTTCCATTCCCCGACTTCCCAGTCCCCATCATTTGACCAAAAAGAAGAGCAAAGAACATGCTAGATAGGGAAAAAAGTGTGGGCACATGCCGATGTTTCTTTAATTCTTAATGAAAGTGTAATTTCTTAGGAGAACTCCTTAAATTCTACCACCTGTGTGGCTTGGTGTGGGAGGGGTGGAGCACGCCTTCCACTTTATTACCTTTCTCCAAGTGTTAAAAAAGAGGTGGTTTCCTCAAACCATAGTGGAAGTGTAAAAGAAGATTAAGCAATACTTTAAAAGAATGCTACATTGAACCGCAAGATTTGTAAGGGCAAAAATAAGGTCCCTTACATATATCTGAAATTCCAGAAGCTAAGGGCTTCTCAATATATTCCTGGAATATATTGAAAGAAGAGTGTTTGAAGAGGTATTATTATGCACATCCAGTTTTTGCCCAGGGTTCCATTCGTCCTCCATAACCAGTCACAGGGCTCCTTCAGTAAACACACATCTTAATCCGGTAGATGTCATCAAGGAGAAAAAGGAAGATCTCAGGCCTCTCTTCTCACTTAATCGCCAGAGCCATACTTAGAGGCTGGTTCCCCTGGATCATTTTCCTTTCTTCCAGAACATGAGCATGTGGCCTCAGCTGGGTCCCCTGGGGGATTTATCTAGAACTGATAAAAGGTACAGAGAACGAAGCAATCATTGGCGTTGATTCATTGGAGAGGCAGCCTCTGATAAAATGCTGTCTCTCAGGAAAACATTCTCTGTGCTGCTGACTGTCCATCCCTCCACAAATGCCTCAGTTGCTGATTCTTTCCCAACTACCCAGTCTTCTGAACTTGATCTCCCGATCTCCTGGTAGCCTTCGCATGAATTCCTTCATGCTCTGGCTACTCAGGAGAGGTGTCCATTTTCTGTAGCTGAGAATGCTAGTTCATACAATACTTTAAGCATATTTGGGGGGCGGGGTGGGGGGGCGTATCACTGCCTCTGGTGAGCCGCCGCAGGATTTGAACCGCAAAGCCCGCGGGCTGCAGTTCCGCACTCAACCATTACGCCACCAGGGCTCAGCCCCACTCCAAGTGTATTTTTAACAATCAGGTGAAGCTGCACTCGCTAGCCTCTAAGGCCTGCATCAGACCTCTGAGAACTGCAGAGCCGACATCTCCATAAACTTACATCTTCATTGCAAAGCACTGGATTTTCACTCATGCTTGGGGATGGAAGAGCAAAGAAGCAAAGCGAGCATAATGAGGACATGGACATAATCATGGGCGTCCTGCTTCTCCTGGGCTTGCAAGTGCAGACTGTCATAGCAGGGAATTTGCTAGAGAGTGTCCAGTTTCCTACCTGCTTTCTCAAAGTAATTATTATTAGGGCTGCTCTCACCCCCAAATGCCTCCCTTTGCGTAATATAAAATATAACCACACTATGTGAAGTGTGCGAGTCCTGGCGGCACGCTGGATTACAAATCGGGCTGCTAACCACAAGGTCAGCAGTTTCTAAACCCCCCACAGCAGACTTTCTAGGACTGTAGGAGGCACTGTCCTGGAAACCCAAAGGGGAAGTTCTAACCTGTCCTAAAGAGTCACTGTGAGTCAAAATGGACTCAATAGCCATGAGCTATCAACTGGCGTTTTAATCATGGATGCATCCTTAGCGTCCAGAACAGAGTTTGGCAGCGGGAAGATTCTCAATAAATATTTGACATAAAGAGCAAAATTGATGAATGAATAAAAGATTTTGCCTCATTATCAGCCACCGATGTGCATTTAATGAGTTCCTCTCTTGCTACCTGCTGCCGCTTGCTGTGCTGGTCTGATGAAGCTTTTGGAAGGACAGCGTTTCATGATAGAGGGTCTTGTGCAAAAAGGAAACATGCCTGGAGACCTGCCCCTTTCCTGTGAGCACCCATGGAAGTGGTGGCGGCCATGCTAAAAGGGGTGCCTGGCAAGGCATGGTGTGAAGTCCACCTGTTGTTAGAAAGTAGGCCCAGAGCTCTGGGCTCAGAGACCATTCTCTCCCAACTGGCTCTCTCCATGCCTACTGCCTGGGTGAAGCTCCATCGTGATCAGCAGCAACCAGCACGGCCCTCATTAGAAGGCACAGGGCATAGCAGAGGATGATTAGCTCGTGATCAGCACACGCTGCCTCGAGTTGCCTCGTTACTCTTATAAATAGATGAGAAAACCGGGAGCATCTGCATTTTCCCCTCGGAGAGAAGAATCTGAAATTGACAGGTTGAAACGGGAATGCGTCAAGTGGAGGTTTGTAATCGACCAAGAAGTTGCTTTATTTGTTTTTGACTCTTCTCTCCTTATCTTGATACCACGCCTCCAAAAGTCTCCGTGCCCGAGAAAGCAGCCCAGCTTTCCTCATTGACCCTTCAGGTTTTGGAAGGGCGATGCAAGAAAACCAGGCTAGCACGTCAAGGGCCAGGTGTGTTCTTTATGAAGACAATTGTTTGCTTCCCAGGTGACGCGACCTAGAAACCAAGACAGATTAGTGACAAGCAAAAGCAGTTCTGCCTTGTCTCTTTCTACTGCAGTACTGGCCGCGTAACTCCGCTCACACGCTCTGATTGGACAGCCGGTTAATTGCAGCCAATTCCTGCGAAAAGGAAGGCAACAGTCCCTTGCAAGAAATCGGGAGAAACCAAAGGTTCTATGTAGAAGAAGAGGGGGCTTTGGGGAGAGGCCTTCCCGAGGGAGGGAGAAGCAGAGGTTTTGTGCTCTTAAGAAATCCCTGGAGCCCAGCAGGCTTCAACACTGGGGGCGGGGGGCGGCATTTGAAGTACAGATATTCCAGCTGAAGAAATCTGTGTTCTTTGGGGACCAGACCACACACTTTCTCAAGAGAAATCACCGAGGGCCTCACTTTATCTGGTTCATTTCTAATAGCTGCAAGCAGCATGATTCCCCAAAGACTAAGCTATAATGACAGATGGCATGTGTGCTTGTCACCATCTCTTTTCTTCTGTCTTTGCTGACATTTTGAAAGGAATCTGCATCTTGTGCATACTCTCTGTGCTCGGGCGCCCTGTGAGGGGGTACCAAAGCTGAAACACAGCTGTGGTATTTTCAGATTGGGATAACTAGGTAGCTATCTATCTAGGTAGCTCAGTAGCTATCTTGACTGGTTGACTGACAGACAGGTAGATGACAGATGATTGATAGATAGAGATATATAGAATGAGATATAGACAGGTAGATTGATTGACAGGTGAAGTGGGGGCTTCAGAAGATCAGTGGGGAAAATTTGATACCATCTATACTCATGGATAAGCCAAGTTTTTCAGATTCCTTTTTTTAGAGCACATTTTTAATGCAGTTTTTGGGGTGAAATTAGGTGCCTCTGCTGATATTTGGGTCAACTTCTACTCGAGTGTATATGGTATATTTAATTTCATTTTCTTAAAAACATTTGGATCTGCCCAGTATGCACATAGGACATAAAGTTTAATGAAGATAAAATTATAGACAATAAATATAAAATACATTTAAAAAGTCTTTCTGCATGAGCACCACTTTAAAGAGATTAATTTTAGGACAAAGTTCTTGAGTAGTGCCAAAATTTAGCATCATCTCTGCTATCCAGTAGGGATGGAGGGTGCCATCTGCCCAGGTACATGAGGGGTCTAAGTACTGCTGAGTATTCAGCCAGTATTCAGCCCTGTGGAGCATATATTTACAATGACATACATGACAACACCATGACCCAGGGTTGGCTTGATGGCCATTACTAATAGGTATTTTTAGAGCAATTCTGGATTTATTGAAAAATGGTGATGGAACTACAGAGTTCACAGGGGGCCTCTTTGCTCCTATACATCGATTCTCCTATCATTAACATCTTGCATTTCCATGTTGATGCATTTCTTATAATTAGTGATCAATACTGATTCATAGATCCAAAGTGGATCTTTGGGTACCCTGTCTGGGGCAGTCCTATTGGTATTGACACATACATAATATCACATGTTTACAAATCCAGTATCACACAGGATTGTGTCACTAATCTGAAGTCATGCAGTGCTCTCCCTACCCCTCCCTCTTTCCTGCCCTGGATTCCTGGCAATCACTGCTCTTCTGTCCTTATTCAATCTCTAGATTGGTCTTTTCCCAAATTCTATACATGAAATCACACATATGTAGACTTTTCAGACTGGCTTCTTTCACTTAACAATATGTATTTAAGATTCCTCTGTGTCTTTCTGTGGTTTGATTAATTGCTAACTAATATTCGAGTGTAGATATGCACAGGTTTATCCCGTCACCTATGAAAGGAACTCTTGGTTGCTTCCAAGATGTTTACAATTAGAGACTAACTGTCACAAATCTGTTTGGGTGGCTTTTAGATGGATAGACAGATGCATGCTTCCTGGTCTGAGTGGTAAGCTTAGCCTCAACTTTGTGAGAAATCCCCTATGCTAAGATGCCTGTAGAATTTTGCATCCTCCATTGCCATAACCAAGTGCTCTATGCCAGCATTTCATGTGACGTTTTTGTTTTACCAAAGGTAGCTTACTTTAACTACTGTTCAATGTGTGAGCATGAAATTATTCTAGACAATGATCCTCAGAGAAGCATTAAGGGACCACAGAGCCTGGAACTACACCCAAAACAAAGCAAACTCATTGTCAAAGAGTCTATCTTGACTCATAGTGGCTCTCTAAGACAGCAAAGACTTGCCCCTGTGTGTTTCTGCAACTATAACTATTCATTAGGTTAAAAAGCTGAATCTTTCTCCTGAGAGGAGTAGCTACTGGTTTCAAACTGCTGACCTCGTGGAATGCAGCAGAATGCCTAGCCACTATGCAAGCAGGGGTTACACCAGTTATCTTAAAACATTGTACAAGAAGCAACTTAAGGTGTAGATATCAGAGCCAAAAGAACAGAAAGATATCAAGGCAAATTGTCCCAGATGCATGGCTACTCCAACACATCCTTCCATGGGGTTGGGACTGTCTCAGAATCTGGAAACATTAAGTCTTTTGATTTTTAGGAATCATTTCTGGTGGTCTTGATGAAAAGGGTCAACCTCTTTTTTGGTATACAATGTACTATTGATTCCTCTCTCAATGAACCTATATTTCATCATGATGTATCATCTGAAAACAGAAGCAGAGGACATTCTGAAGGACAACTCTGCAATAGTAAAGTCAGTGGTGATTAAAATAACTTCAAGGGACACAAAAATGCAGTAGTAATTGGGAGGTGTTGAGCTACAGCTGGTCTCATTGGCAGGACTGTTGGGAGCCGACAGGAAAATTTGGCAGGATGTGATCTATGTTGAGAGGCGGCATTTCCCTTGTTCATGTCTGCTGTCTGGCCTTCTTCCATCAGAACAGACCAACCACATTGAAGACGAGCAGCTTAGCATAGGCTGCTAGGACCAGACAGATGTCTACTGAGCAATTTTACTTCAATCTGGGGGAAAGCAAAGGCATGAAGCCAAGTGAACAAGTGGGTCAGTAGGACAATGACAAAAGGAGGGTTGAGAGTCACTGGACAAAGAATAAACCGGGGAAATGAGGGTATATGATGTGCTGGACATTGTACATACAGGGGCTATGGTGGCCTAACCATCGAGCTCTCCAAAAACTCTCAGTGATGCGCAGTTCAGCCAGTTTTGCTTATATTCAGGAGATGTACACCAGAAAGAATACTACCCTATTACAAAAAAAGGCACAGATTCTAGCTTTGGCTCTGTGCCAATTTGCTGTGCAAACATTGCCAAGTCACTTTCTCTTCTGGATCTCGGTTTATCTCTCTACTGAAGATCAGAGTTCTCTTCAGGATTTTCTGCATTAGTATGATCCCAATAAATCAGAAATTGCCAATGTGACATTATCATCACATCTCTGGAAATTATAATCACTCTGTGGGATAGGCCATAGACAGTGTTTTCTTTTACAAAGAAGTCACTCGTGGCCCATGATGACTTGTTGAAAGTTAGAGATATCCTGGTCTCCTGGCTTAGTATTCCTTTAAGGACCCCATCTCCCACCACCTTGAATCAGAAGTATGCTCTGTACCAGACAACTCAAGGGAACTCACCCAATTTGCAGCCGTTGACCAGGAAAAAAAAAGTAAAAAGAGCCACTTTGGAAGCTAATCACACATCATCTGCAGATGAAGGCTCCTTGTATCATATGACAGGATCCAGGGGAGACAGTTATAACACAGTCCTTCTGCATGACCTATTGTAGTTGTGGTAACAGCAATTAGTCTTAAACTGCTGTTTCCCAGAGAGACCTCTGAGACCTTGTGTAAAATGGTCATGTGCTGGGTCCATCCCCAGTGTGATTCTCCCAATTCATTACTTGGTTTGGACTTTCCAGAAAGATAATACTTTTGGTGGAAAGAATTATTCTCCCCCCCCCCCATTTGAGAGGCCCTGCACTGTAAGTAACACCAAGTGTGGTAGAATGATCACTTTCCCTGCGAAGGAGTAAGGCACCAGTGCACCCCGTATATAACCTATAAACCTTACCCACAGCTAGAGTCCTCTGTCCGAGCTTTCTTGCGCATTGCTTCGAGGACTAATGTATGTCTACACAAAGACAAGCTAAGAGGAAAGCATCTTCTTTACTTTTGAGAAAGTAGAATGGAAACTCTATGGATTATAAGAGAACACGGTTCTGTTGGTAATGCATCACGGGGATCTGTTCTCTTCCTTCTGCATTAGATTGCCACACATTCATGCTGACTCAGTCGTAGCAAACAATAACAACAAAGCCAAGTCCACTCCCTGCCGTCTACTGGCACCTCATTCTACTACCAAGAAAGCTGAAATACGTACTCACTGATGATGTATAGATAGAACAATGAGGCGTTGTGCTCCTGTAAAAATTGATAGCCTAGGAAACCTGCACAGACAGATTTATTCTGTTCAGTAAGGTCACTGTGAGTCAGAATGGATTCAAGGTTTTTTTTGAGTTGAGGACGGGAGAGAAGAAGTTATATTCTTAGTCACGGGTGGGTGCCTATAACCTGATTCAGAATGTTTTACTGATTTATGTGAGTTTTGTCTTGTTAATCTGATGGACAAAACTTTAAACATAAAACTAACATGGGAAGAACTCAGCTCCAATTTAAAAGTAAAGTCAAATGCACAGAAAACTCATCATTGATGTGTGACAAGATGTTAGTTACACTGCATGGTATGTATTTTGTCTCCTGTACTTTTGGACATGTTAGGAACAGACCCTGGGAAAAGGACGCCGTGCTTGGTAAAGTGGAGGATCATCCAAAGAGAGGAAGACATTCAAGAAGATGGACTGCCACCATGACTGGAACGATGGACCCAAAAACAGCAGCAATGGTGAGGATGGTGCGGGACCAGGACCGGGTTTCATTCTGTTGTGAATTTGTTGGATATGAGTAAGTCCAAACTGGACCGAACCAAACAGTAACAACAATGTTATAGGAGAAGCCCCGAATCACGAATCATCCCTTAAAGAAAGTATAAACCTTTTGTATTAGGAAACATCAGTTTGACAGAAAAGCCTACTGATAGCATTAGTAATGATTTATCCTCAATATTTGAAGAAGGTACTTGTAATACTTTTAAATGACTCAAAGGCAAGGAAGTTACCAAGATGTCTGCTCAGAAGTCCCAGTCACAAAGAGTAGCTTGGATAGTGATAGGACAAAGTGATCAGACGTCCTGCTTTTTAACAATTTAACCATGTCCTGCGGTGTTTTAAAATTAAAATAAATATATATTACAATACTATTTTTGCATTTTATGAAAAATTTTGTTGCTCCATATAGACCAAATTTTTAATCAAGGAGCCCCGCCCCCTGCAACTCCCAATCAATGGTGTCCCGCTTAAAATCTGGTCACTTTATGATAGGCTCAAGCGGGTTACATATTGTAAAGACCCCCTGTGTCTGTAGAAATTGAGTAGATTGAACACATTGATTCTTCCAGTTTTTCAGGCACTCCCTATATTTGAGTTATATGTCTAGAGTGTTTGCCATGCGACTCAGCAGTATCTCCTCTCAGAGCAACCATAGTCTATTTCCCTACTGTTGGACTTGGCCAGTGACTCACCTTGATCAACGGACTGTTGGCCAGAACAATGAGCACGATGGTCCCGGGTTGATAAAGACTCAGAGAGCAAGCCTGAAGTACCCAAAGCTGGCAGTCCAGATCGGCCCAGCAGAGCCTATGGATTCCAACAGAGTTCAGCTAAATGGTAGGCAGCAACTTCGAAACACTAGAGTACATTATGAGCACCGGTGCCGATAAGTCCTTCAGACACTGGGTTGTCATTGTCACATAGCACGATTGCAGAAGGATCTGACAGATGGGGGAGGAAAGACACGCTGCCCAGAGAAAGAAAGATCAGCCAGGTAGATAGTTTTGATGTACAAAAATACATTTATTTTCAACAATTTCAAAACCACTGTCTTTTTTTTACAGTAGAAATATTCAAATGGAACAATAAAACCAAGAACAGTATATGTACATATACTGTATACATAGATATGACTCATGCATTTGTATTCCAGTGTTTAGTACAAGTATTGCAATTGTCTGCCCCACTGAACCCTTGAAACAACACAAAATAACCAGGACCTTTAGAAATGCTGTTGCGATTCCTCAGTATCGCCTTCTCTCTGCATCCAACACAGAAGAACATAAGCAATAGCTCCCCCAAAGGCACAGGTACAACACATGGCCTTTCCTCTGTATATATACAGTATATAATTACTGGTACTCAAAAGAAAGCCCCAAACAAAGACGTGTGTTCAGACAGAGCCTTAAAAGAAAAAGAATGTGTAGCGCATGGTTAAGTGTGACCCTGTGGGAAAGAATTGATGTGTGTGAAGGCGTGAAGGGGCTGGTCCGGGTGCTGGAAAAGAGAACGTGAGCTTTGAAAGTCACCCCCCCCCCCAACACACAAACCCCACCAGAGGCAAGAACTATCGTAAGGAACTGAAGGCAGACATTTGACTTCAAGGGAGTTGTGTACATAGGACAAGCAAATCGCACGGCTTTGTTCAAATCTCTTTTGACTAATATCATTAAAGGCTAGAGTCCTATTTGGTCTGCAGGAATTCCAGGGACTCATGATGAGTTCCCAAATGCTACCTGTTTCTCTAACTCTCCCAAACCAAGAGGCACTCGCTGGGCTTCGAGCAGTGCAGACCTGGCAGACATTCCTGGGCTAAAGAGAGGCGGGGAAGGTTTCACGAGCATTGCTCATTTCCATGCAATCTAATCAGAAAACAGAAGCCTTGTGATTTCTAGATCCATTGCCTTCTTTCCTCTAGAGGGAACTCTATCTCAAGCTGATAATATTGCCTTGATGTATTTTGGGGAAAGGTAAGCTTGGCTTTCCCATCTAGGTCTCAATTTGGAGAATGGACTAGATTTCATCTTGCAATATCTTCCGTGTCTTGGATGGAACCAAATGATCCTCCTAGTCTCTGATTTCTCTACCATCTGTCCTGCATCAATTGCCCCAAAGAAGCCCTCCCCCCACCCCTTTCCTACATACATAAGAAGAAACCAGCTATGGTGTGGACATGGGGCTGCAGAGTTAAGTGTGACAGACAACTGGTGAGTATTCAGAACCCAACCTGTCCACCAGGCCTGTGGGGTGGTCAGCTCCGAGGATGAGTGCGGAAGCCAACACACACCTCTTTCTTTTTTATGTTTTCTTTTTTACTAAACATTAAATTATTTCTTAGGAAATAAAAAGCTATTTACATTGTAATTATATACATTAAGCCATCTGTAGCCTCACTACTGACATGCACAAGGCAGGGCCTCTTTGATACAGGTGTGCATGCTTTCTGCAGCTGTGTCCACTCGCCTATGTCCTGCGATCCAACTAGAGGATGATTCATGTTGGGTTTGTATGTGTTCATGTGTGTTTGTGTGTGTGTGTTGGGGACAAGGATGAGGAAGTTGAAGAATTGTAAGGAAGGGGATGTGAAATGAACAAAATAGCCAACCCAACATAAAAACAAAGGAGAGACCACAACCAACCCCACCAAAGGCAGACTCAAGCCAGGAAGCTGTGGGACACTGTGCCCTTTGCCCTCAGAGCAATGCAGTCAATTTTCATATGACTGCCCCCTTGGTAGCGAAAAAGAATACCTTTTCCCTTCCTAAACCTAGCATTTGCCTGCTATTTATGAAGGGGTCCTTTGTAAACAAAAGGTTAAAAATAAAAAGAAGCCGTCACCATTTTCCATAATAATAATAACAAATAACAATAATAATAATATTAATAGGAATCATCAAAAATGACAAGTCAGAAAGGCGGTTGACCACGTGGCTCATTGACCTTAAACACTAGTGCAGTTGGGGATCTCCTTTGTGCTTTCGCTGTTTGCGATGGTGGCAATGCCTCCTGCAGGAGAGAGAAGACAGGAGGGGAGAAGAATATAAGTTCTGCAAGGGTATGGACCTGTGTCTGCGTGATACACACAGTCAAAAACAGGAACATAACTGGAATAGAATATACATCAATTCCCCCCTCAGCTTACTTATGCCTGTGACTTCTGTCAAAACCCCCAAAACAAATTCCTCCTTGATATCCACGAATTCACTCACTGCAATCTGATAGGAAGAGCAGGCCTGCTCTTCAGGATGCCCAGGGCTGTAAATATTTATAAATAGCCTCATCTTCTCTAGCCCATGGTTAAAGGGTGCCACCCCTCACACTAGGATGCAAGGTCAGGTCCATTGATATTAGTTGTGGTCTTCTACTCTACTGACAGCAGTAGTCATAGCCGACATGTACTGAACACTTACTAGGTGCCAGGCCCTTGTCATGATACTCCTAGCAGATGGGACTAGTATTAACATATCAGACATAAGAAAGACTAGGCACAGGGGTCACAGAGTTAGTACATGAAAGAGCAAGAGAGTGGGCCCAAGGTGAAAAGACTCTGGAGTCCACACTGTGTGATCATTGCTAAAGACATGCGATGCTTTTACTGTGCAGGGAGGGTGATCAAGCTGTAATGGGTAATTGCCTTATAGCTCCAGCACAACTATTGTTTTCAACTTTGATTTTTACAGGGAAAAATAATCTGTCATTTGGGGGTGGCTAGAGGTAAAGGCAGATTTTCAGGCAGGATTATTCACTGCGGTCAGTTCTTCTCCCCTCACCCTTCAGAACACAACTGTCTGAAGATCACTGGCTGACAGACCCATGGCAGGGAGGAGATAGGACTCAGGCGCCTGGAGGAGGCGGTGCAGGTGCACATACCTATGACTCGTGTGTCCAGCTCTTTATCCATCAGTTCTTCTGGTTCAGTGAAGTCACTGAGGGTGATTTTGGGGGCATTTTCACTTTGGCTCACAGATCCAATCATTTCCTGCTCTTTATCATGTTGGACTTGCGCATAGATGTTAATCCAAGGAATTTTCCTACATAGATGGGAATAAATAAAGTTAATTTCACAGGGCACTTTTGCTCTTGGGTAACTGGAAATCTGAGTGTCTGAGAAGTAACTATTAAAGAGAAGGGTTAGTGTTAGGAAAGGGGCTAGTCACCCAGAGATACTGTTACCATAAAGGCAATGAAGATAAGGCCGGAGACCCAGAAGAACATAGAGATGTGACTTCTCCAGATGTAGACAAAAGAGAAATGGTGTTTGGTGATGCATTTGTTCTTGTTAGCTGCTAACAATGGCAGAGTGGAACTACACCTGTGGATTTTGTAGACTGTAATCTTCCTCTGAGCAGATCACCACGTCTTTCTTTCATGGAGTCACAGGGTGAGTTCCAACCACTAATCTTTTGATTAATAGCCAAGTGTTTAATGGATCATAAGGCCACAATTAAAAGCTGAAATCTGAGACCCATGAAGTTGCAGGAGAATGGAAAGATATTTTCTAAGGTTGCCTCCATTTCACCAATTGGCTTCTTTTACAAATAGCTAATCAATAATTGACTCAAATCCATCACTACTATTTGTAGAGAACCATTCATAAGAAAGGCTACACTTTAGCAATTCATTACCTCATCTGCCAGTTGGGCCCACAGTAGCTTTTTTTGAGCACCTTGAGAAGTTAAACAACTC
>PVJH01001843.1:0-190083 GCA_004026705.1 Nesogale talazaci | reverse complement strand
AGATTTCCCAGGAGTCTCAGGTGAAAGCCATGCCCACACAGAGGCCTCTTCGGCTCCTCAATGGCTATCTCCAGATTAACAGTCCAGACTCCACCCCTACATTTCAATTATAAAATTAACATAAGCACATGACTGCCACAGCCAGGATGAAGAAATGGGGTCAAGATTTACCCTGTCGGACACAACCACATCAACGCAAACACTAAGCGTGTGCAACAGAGTGTGGAGCTCCATAGGGAGTGCCAAGGATATACTTTAGGGCCAGCATATGGCACCCCATCCAACTCAACCAGGGGACACCCCAGAGGTCCACTACAGACCTTGAACTTTATATAGCTTTTTATATTGCTATTATTTTTATTATTCGTTTACATATATGTATAGCACATTGAGGGGTTTTCTTGCTGTGGTTATCATTGTTTTATTTGCTTCAGTTACTTCATTTTAGGAGGCCTTTTTTTGTACATATTGCTACTTCTGCAGATCTATCTAGACAAGATAGGCTGGACAAAGAGTCTGGAGGTGAAAATGACAGGACTGCTGGTTCTGGGGTAGAGGACATGGAGGGGTGGGGGAAGAGGTGGGAAAGGAGGTGATGTCGACCAGCCAAGGAAAAGGGAATAACAAATGATACAAAATCAGTGACAAGGTGGGTGAGAGAAGTCTGATAGGGATTGATTAAGACTAACAGTGAGAAAATACTGAAACCTAAATGGAAGTTGAGCATGATAGTGGGACAAGAGGGAAGCAAAATGGAAATAGAAGAAGGAACTGGGGGATAATGGACATTTATAGAGATTCAAATATAGGTATGTATATAGGTGCATATATTTATAAGTGATGATGGGGAAATAGATCAATATGCATACTTATAGGGTTAGTAGTAGGACAGCAGATGGGCATTGGACCTCCACTCAAGTACTTCCTCAGTGCAAGAACACTTTGTTCTATTATATTGGCATTCCAAGATGCTCACCTTTCTGACACGATCACTGAATCCAAATGTGTGCATAAGCAAAGGTAGTGAAGAAAGCTGATGGTGCCCAGCTATCAAAAGAGGTAGTGTCTTAAAGGCTTGAAAGTAAACAAGCAGCCATCTAGCTCAGAAGCAACAAAGTCCACATGGAACAAGCACACCAGCTGTGGGATCACGAGGTGTCAAAGGGATTAGATATCAGCCTTCAAGAACTAAAAAGCATAACATTGCATGCTCACTTTCCTGATATGATTGCTGAAGACAAATGTATGCATAAGCTAATGTGGTGAAGAAAGTGGGTGGTGCCCGGCTATCAAAACATATAGCGTCTGGAGTCCTAAAGACTTGAGTAAACAAGCGGCCATTCAGCACAGAAGCAAAAAAAGCCCACAAGAAAGAAGCACACCAGCCTGTGTGATCACGAGGTGGTGAAGGGATCCAGTGTCAGGCATCAAAGAGCTAAAATTATATCATTATTAATGAGGAGGAGTACAGATTGGGGACCCAAAGCCCATCGATAGGTGAAGCTACATCCTCTTGCAGAGGGGTTGCAAGGAGGAGATGAGCCAGTTATGATACAGGGTAGTAGCAATGAAATATGCAACTTTCCTCTAGATCTCAAATGCTGCCTCCCATCCATTATCATGATCCCAATTCTACCACATAAATCCAGCTAGACCAGGGGATGTTCAGTGAAGTTGGAAACATGGGAAATTTAGGATAGATGATCCCTCAAGACTAGTAATAGGAGTGGTAATACCAGGAGGGTGGAGGGATCATGGAATAGAAAGGGAGAACCAACTTCAGGGATCTGAAGCCTCCTTTCTGGGACACAGACAACAGGGAAGTGAATGTTGGGACACATTGGACAGTGTACAGTATGAAAATAATAACAATTTGTAAATTACTATGGGTTCATGGTGGGTGGAAGAAAGGGAAATAAAGGGAGCTGATACTGGGGGCCTGGATGGAGGGAGGATGTTTTGAGAGTGATGATTGTAATAAGTGTGCAAATATGGCCTGCATACAATTGATGTATGTATGGATTTTGATGGGAGCTGTTTGAGCCCCCAATAGAATGATTCATTAAAAAAAGGAGGGAGAGAGAAGGAGGAGCTTATACCAAATATTTCAAAATGAATATGGTAATATGTGTACAAATATGCTTGATACAAATGATGTATTGAATGTTATAAGAGCTGTAAGAGCCCCAAATAAAATAATTGGGGAAAAAATGAAAAGAATATTAATTGCCTCATGCATAGCAGGGTAGGATGGGATAAAAAGGGGAGTTAACAGCAATGAGCATGAGAAGAAAATGTTCTGAAATTTATTGTGATGATTGCACAACGCTTGTTAATGTGATTGTACATTTAACTTGTTATGATACTCAAAGGCTATAGCAATAAAGCTATTTTGAAAGAAAAAAATAGTTGTTGATGGGCATTTATCCTCCTTCGCCACTGCTTGCTCCAATGATCATATTTTCTACTTTTGTTTAAAAATGTCTCTGTCAAATTGCACCCCGTCTGATCCCACAACACTGAGGCAAGACACTGAGGGCATGCAATAGAACTGCCAGGGAAGCATAGCAAGGAAGTCCCAAACATAAACTTTGGGACCAGAGCATGGCACCCCATCAGACTTGACTGGAAAACACTCCTAAAAATCAACAAACAGACCTTGAAATATTTACGGGCTTTTCTCTTTTTTTTGACATTGGTTTTTTTTGTTGTTGTTTTATTATCTTGTCTTACTTTGTTTTGCTCTGTCATGTTTTGTGCATATTATTATAGCTACAGATGTATCTAGATAAGATATGTGGGATAAAAAATCTGGAAGAGCAAACAATGGGAAAAGAGGAGGTGGGGGGTCGGGCAGAATGGAAGTAGTGTCAAACCCAGGGACAAGGGAACAACAAGTGATCCAAAATCTGTGGCAAGGAGAGTATAATAGACCTGATAGGACTTGATCAAGGGTAATGTAAATGAGAGGAATTACTGAAACTCAAATGAAGACTCAGCATGAGAGAGGGACAAGAGGAAAGTTAAAGAACATAGAGAAAATAAGTAGGAAGCAAAAGTCATTTATACAGGTCTAACTACAGACATGTACCAATGTAGATATATTTATATATGATGACAGGGAAATAGATCATGTGCATATATTTGTAGGTTTAGTATTACCGTAGCAAGTGGACATTGAGTCTCTACTCAAGTACTCTCTCAAGGCAAAAATGATTTGTTCTATTAACCTGGCACTCCATGATGCTCACTTATCCAACACAATTGCTGAAGAAGCAACAAAGTCCACAGGAAAGAAGCACAACACTCTGTGTAATCATGGGGTGTCAATGGGATCAGGTATCAAATTACAAAAAATCATATCATTGGGGATGAGGAGAGAAGACTCAAAACCCATACCCTTAAGAAAAGTTGCAGGGAGAAGAGAAGACAGTCAGGGTACAGTGTAGCAATGATGAAACATACAACTTTCCTCTAGTTCTTAAATGCTTCCTCACCCCCACAATCATGATCCCAGTTCTACCTTACAAATCCAGTTAGACCAGAGGATGTACACTGGTACACATAGCAACTAGAAACACAGGGAATCCAGGACCAACATTAAGAGTGGCGATACTGGAAGGGTGGCCATGCCAGGAGGGTGAAGAGAATGGAGGAACTGATTACAAGTCTACATATAAGCCCCTCCCTGGGGGATGGATAATAGAAAAGTGGGTGAAAGGTGACATAGGACAGTGTAAAACAGGACAAAATAACAATTGATAAATTATCAAGGGCTTATGGGGGGTCAGGAAAGGAGGGGTGCAATTAGGATCTTCTATCACGGGCTCAAATAGAAAGAAAATATTTTGAGAATGATGATGGCAATAAATGTACTTGACACAAAGATGGATGGATGGATTGTGATAAGAGTTGCAAGAGGCCCCAGTAAAGTGATTTTTAAAAATTAAAAGGTGTCCCTGTCCCTTGGTCAGCAGGACCTCCAGCACTACTTGCTCTTACATTTTAGCTTCAGCTTCAGTTTTCAGCTTCTACCAGAATTTTCTCCAGATCTCAGCTGGGATTTTGATAAAAATTTGGATATTTTGTTCAGCATTTCAAATTCCTTTTCATGAACAGGATCTCCTGATTATTTACCCTATCACACTCCTAGATAGCACTCAGCAAACCAAGACTATTCAGGTCACTTGAGAGTATCTTAGGATGTTAGGTATTTAGATTGACTAGTGGGACTTTAGTCAGACAGAAGGAACCCTGGTGGTGTAATGGTTATGCATTGGTCAGTAGTTCAAAACCACCAGTCACTCTGAGGGGGAAAGATGAGGCTTTCCATTCCCCTAGAAAGTGACAGTCTCAGAAATCCACAGAGACAGCTCTGCCTTATCCTGTACAGTTTCTATGAGTTTGTGATCCAAGGACTGTAAATAATATAATAGAAACGCAAAGGAAGAAATGGCACCCAAGTTTAAATTATAAACACCTCCTTTGGAGAAGTCTACGATGACAGTGCAAGTCCAAAATCATTATCGGGGTCCACTCCTGCATCATGCTCTGGTGACCCCCCTCAGACCATTCTTGAGGAATGTGAGTAGCCATGGCATCCAGCTGAAAGCAGTGTAGACATGATGATAGTAGATATAGTTAGGGTAAAGTGTAATGCCTATTTGATCTCCCTTTTGAGTGATTTAAATGCCGTTCCAGTTTAAAAGAAAAAAATGAAGGGAAAATACATATGAATTAAGCCTTTCATGAAACCTCTCTGAGCACTAACCAGGGGTATGGCTAGCCTTGCTATCATGCAGCTGTGCTTTGGAAAGTGGAACATGTAGTTAGGTAAAAGATTAGCACCTTATTATTTGATATCCCTTTTAACTGTTCTAAAGTTGTTTCAGTTTTTAAAAATATTTTCTGCTTTCTTTTGATTGAGGATTTTCTCTATTTTGTTATTATTGTTTTTGTGGCATATGAAATCCAGAGCTCTGAACCTATACAGAGAGTAAAGGGATTCATGGTTTCTTAGCGGTATGGCAGGAGAGATTGGGGGAAATGTGTTCATAACAAAGCATAAAAAATGAATAAAATGAGCTACAGTTGATTGCAGTTGTGATTGCACAACTACTCTTGATGTAATTGAACTACTGAATTGAATGGTTGGTAGATTGTGCTCCAACAAAACTATTTAGGGAAGGAAA
This sequence comes from Nesogale talazaci, assembly GCA_004026705.1. NCBI lineage: Eukaryota > Metazoa > Chordata > Mammalia > Afrosoricida > Tenrecidae > Nesogale > Nesogale talazaci. Next base: position 184,891 of record PVJH01001843.1, on the reverse strand, counting down.
ATGTGGGTTGGCTCCTCAGAAATTCTAAATAAGCCTTGTGTGCCAATCTATCTTTGTAAACAGACAACCCATCTCCATTGCTGTGGAGTCAATTTGAAAAATGAGTGGATCTCATTCATGGAGTTTCCAAGATGGGAGGGAATGTTAAGCCACATTAGCAGCCAAAGGTTGAACTGCTGTGTGCCCAGGACTCTTCTGAAATGGCAAGGGTTACTAGATTTAGTAGATTCAAGAAACTGACCTGGTGCCATCCCGTAGAGCTTCATGTTTCTTGGCATAAATCTTCTCAACACAGAGACCAAAGGTCCAAAGGGCCCACTCCTTTGTAGGTGTTTCTTGGTGACAGAGTTCCTCTTCCTCCTTTGTTTGCTTTCCTCTCCCTTAATCTCTTATAAAATATAACGCATGACTCAAGCAAGACTTGGACTTGGGTAAGGTGGACTTTGAGAAAGATGTAACTTGAATTGTGACTTCTTGAACTGACCCAAGATTCAGCCCACGCTCTCATTCAAAAACCCAAACTCACTGTCCCCTGCCATTTAATTGATTTTGATTCACAGAGACACAGAACTGTCCCTGTGTCCCTGTAGGGCACAGAACTGTCCCTGTAGGACACAGAACTGTCCCTGTGTGTTTCTGGGGAGCTACTGATGGTTTGAGGTGCTGATCTTATAGTTAGCAGTCTAATATGTAACCCACTACAACACCAGGGCTCCTAGATCCTGTCGTATGAAATTGAAGATGATTTAAGGAATCACTTAGATACAACCTTATCATTTAAGAGGTTTCAGATAAGTCCAGAAAGTCAAATGACCCACTCAACTTCACTCTTAACCTTAATGAGTAGCCAGGTTCTCTATCAAAACAAAACCCGCCCCTTTGCTATCAAGTTGATTCCGACTTAAAGGGATTCTATAGGAAAAAATGGAACTGCTCCATTATGTTTTCAAAGCTGCAGTGAAAGAAGACCACTGCATCTTTCCTCTGTGGAGGGGCTAATGTGTTTGAGTCACTAACCATTTGCTTAGCAGCCACGTGCTTCATGAGTGCACCACAATGACTCCCTGGGCATTCTCTATAGGACTCTGTTTAAGAACATCTCCAATTTTGGAATTTAAGATCTCAGGGTCCTTAATATCTTAGGGTCCAAACTGAGAAATGCTGTCTTAATGATGACTCTGCCATTTTACAGGATCCCAGGGTGCTAAAAACACACACTAGTGATCTATCAACTGGTGATTCAGTAAACATGCTTTGTTCCTTATTGTCAGGCTTCTCACTAGTGGGCGAACACAAAATTTGTAATATTTTTTGAGAAGATAAAGGACCCATCAAAATCTCTGGAAGTCACTGATCTGTGTCAATTTCAGCACTGGTAATGTAAGCGTGGAGTCCAGCCTGTCAATCTGGAGGTAGACAATTAGGATTGTGTGTGGCCATGGCTTTCTCCTGAGAATTCTGGGAAGTCTCATGGTATTTCCCAATTGGAGGTGAGAGACTTGACTCAGTTTCTTTTTTTTTTTTTTGACTCATTTTCTTGAAGATGCTCTACTGACAAGACAAGATGGCAGCATAGACCGTGAGTCCTAGGAACTGGAGAAGCCGGAGAAGTCACAGGGACTTACCATGATGGAACCAGACCTCTGAAGCCAGAAAAGCCACAGAGAGACCCCTTCCAGCACTGAGATGCTTCTACCACCAATGAATACTGCTGATGGACCCTGAGCCCTGGAAATGAGGAGCCATGAGGGGACCCCTGCCAGCGCCGGGATGCTTCCACTGCCACTGGATATACAAGACTCTGCACCCACTGACCTGTGAGAAGACTTTATAAACTGGTCTTGGACATATGGGCTAATATTGGATTTATGACCTTGGACTGGACTGGTTTGGGGATGCTTTCTCAATGTTCCATTCCTTTTGTATATAAACCTTTCCCTTATATCCATATGCATGTTTATGAATTTGTTTCTCTAGTCTACCTGGACTAACACAATACCCATAGTGCAAATTTTCTAAAATCAAGACTTTAGGAAATACAGATAAGAGAGCATGCTTACGAAGAGGCTAACGCTTTACCTTTGGTATACTCCATGATTAATCTCTTCCTTTTCTCTTAATGACATTTCGGGGAAAATGAAAAGTATCCATACTTCTAAAAACATACTTCCATACTCTTCTGATTCAAGATGGTGGTTACCTGATCAGCAGTCTCTGCACAACCCAGACCCACTGCATTCATTTACCTGTCAACAAGATTCCTCAAGTCACGCTGAACACATGTCAGTTCTCAGCAGCACTAGGTACAAAACCAGTGTTAACGCCGCTGAGGTCTCAGTAGGGAAATGAGACAGTCCACTTCTATACAGGGTGAGGCTGGAAAGCCTGATGGGCAGTTGTACTATACAGTCACTCTGAGTCAGAATTCACTTGATGATAGTGAGTTGGAAGTTTTCAAAGAGAACAGAACATATTCTTAAATTCCCTGACATCCCCACTCGAACAGGACTTCTTGAATGATAAGAATGAGACTACAGACCTAGAATCAGACATATCTGAATTCAAAGCCTATCTCCTTTACCAATGACTGTATGAATTTGGATAAGTTCTCTAACCCCTTTGAATGGCTGACATGGTGATAACAATGGATAATTTAACACACACAAAGGATTTAATCATTACTTGATGAATGCAAGTTTTTCTAGTAAGGATCAGGTGGCACAGTGGTTAAGCATGAAACATGTTGGTAGGTCAAACTCATGCAGCAGCATTGTGGAAGGAAACACTTGATCTTCTTTCATTAAAAAATGATATGCTGAATGAAGAATGAGACAACTGGTACAATTAAAAAAAATGAGGAAAGATTTTGATAACATGTGGAACCAGGTTGAATGAGGAATGTAGCAAAGGCAAACAATAGCCTGGAGGGTATACCGGTGTTAATTTGGATAAAGGGAAAACTAGAATCCTAAAAGACAGAGATGGAGAAAGGCACTAGGGGGAAGGAATAGGTCAAGTCATGTGGAGGGTTAATAAATTGCTTAAGTTTTTGAATATAAAATGGTGGTATAAAAATGATCTGATACATACAACTAAAATAAAAAGCAATATTGACAAATTGCTTGGAATAGCACTTATTACATAAATAAAAGACAGATAAATAAAACCATCTGTTTGGCACTGCACTGCTATTGAGGCAGAGTGGTGCTTGTTTAAAACTAGCATTTCATTAAATAGTAGAAGCAACAGCCAACACTTGCTACCAACTTTAATCAGGCTAAGAAATTTATATATACCACCTTTTATAATCTTCCTCACAGTCTTATGAGGGAAGTACTTAGTAGATCAAAATTTTTGTTTTGTTTTGTTTGGGGGGGGGGGGCATCACTGCCTCTGGTGGTCGTGGGAGCTACCCAGCGCTGTTCCTGAGAGCCACCACTGGATATGAACTGCCAAGCCACCGGGGTTCAGCCCTGTAGATCAAAATTATGCCACCGGGGTTCAGCCCTGTAGATCAAAATTTTATAAATCTCTTTGATTACTTCCGATTTTTCAGTTCCTAGATTTTAGAATCAGTCTGTTCAGAGGACATCAAACCTGCAAAGCTATTGATAAGTACTGGTAAATAGCTTGCAGGAAGGGTTTCCACAAATATACATTCCAAAATAGTATAGAGAGAAGGACCACGATCTCATAATCAGTCAACACTGGAAATTCTCTGATTCTCCAAATCTCTTATAAAAATTTATTATTTTTCAGGAATAATTATCACCTAGCTAAAACAATGGGCTATAAACGCTGTTGTTTCCTAGGCAACAAGGAAGCCAGAGATGATAGAAAAGAAAGACCTTTTTTTTTTTTTGGCTTAAAAAAATGCTAAATCTGCAATACCTTTTAACTGGATAAAATTTAAACATGTTATTCCATTAGTACTGAGAGTGGTAATATTTCCTCTAAGAATAATCTGCTTTTTAATATACTGACATGATCCAGCACACAGAAGGAAAGCAGAAGGGGATCGATATGTTTGGGAGCATCAAAAGAAGCTATAATACTCATGACTCTACCAATTGGAGGATGTGTTTCTACTTCAAGTAGCTTCATTCAATAAAACTGGACACTCACATTTTCACTTAAACATGTAAATGGAAATGAAAAGCTTCTGACCTATGGTTCCTAAAGCTAACCTTGATAGAAAACTAACCATCTATCTAACTGAACAACACACTCTCAGTTCACCAAATTTTCAAGCATCTCTTATTGATGCCTGGGAGAACAATAAAGACATATGACTGCATTACTGAAGACATGAATTGAGGTCCCTATGATTTGTAAAACAGTTAAAAGCTACAGGCATATGTCAAAATTCCACAGGAGACAATGTAACAATCCCCACAAGAAGGTGACACAAAACACAAAGAAAAAGAAAAGACAGCTTGAAATGTCTTAGAATTTAAGCAAACATGAGAGTTCTTGCAACATTTTTATACAAAGGGGAAAAGAAACACAACAATTTTTAGTAAAGTAGATTAAGTCATCAACCTCTGGTGTCACAAAAGAAAAATGTTCAATTGTTAACAAGTCAAGGAAAATCCTGCAGCTTAGCTATTTTTAAGCAGAAAACACACACACATTTCAAAATTCCAGCAGGTTTTTAATAAAGGACTCAGTAAATTGGTTAGCTCTCATTGCCACTACACCAATGCACACGAGTGCATCGATACAGGGGCTGCAACGATGGCTGCCAACGTCACAATTATGAGGATGATGCAGGACCCTGGTGTGTCTCCTTGCATTGTACACAGGGCGGCTAGGTTCTAGAACTGACTGGATGGAACCGAACGACGACAAATATAAGCATCGCACATATATTCAATACTTGCTGGTTGTCCGTCTCTGACATCACTTTTCACTGGCTCCTTCCTTTTCCACAAAACTATTCATCATCTGCCAACATATCATGGTGTAACTAAAGTTTCCCTTGAACTTGCTCATGAAAGTATAATTACTCATTTAGCAAATAATTATCCACACGAGGCATACTTTTAATATGATTCTAGTGGTGAAAAACAAGGATCAGGCTCCTGCCACTCAGGTCTCCATCCAGATTCAGGATGCACCTGCACACACAAAAGATCAAGGGCCATCAGGCTGTGGGAGTAGGCATACCCTGGTGCAGGAGACAATGGCTGGTTTGCTGTCCATAGAAAGGGTATCTAATATTTCAGTTGCAACTGAAATGATGAGAAAGGTGTAGAAATATCTTAAGATAGTAGGTTGCATGTGGGGGAATCTCTAAGGGCCAAAGGACTCAAAATCTTAGGGGAAAGAGAACAATACTGTTGAGAAGAATTCTGAAAACAAGACAGAGAGAAAAGCAAAGAGTTGGATTCAGACCACGTCATGGAATGTCTTCTTTGGTGTTCCTGTCAATAAGCAGTGACAAGCACAAGATGACAGTGTGTTCGGTGTCCAATTATAACATTTTTATAAAAAGATCTTCACTGAAGCAATTAAAATAATCTCAGCCGCTAAAAAGAAAAATGCTGAGATCCAGCTCCAATTATTTGTTTGCTGTGAAGATCATTTTTGAGATGATATTCATAAACTCTTACTGTTTACAATTCAGTGTTGCCATCCTTCAGTTCTGAAGAACACTCTGGCTTTGCTTCCTCCAAGACTGATTTGCTTGTTCCTTTGGCAGGCTCTGGTACTTTAAATATTTGTTGCCTACACAGTAATTCAGATGCATGAATTCTTCTTTAATGTTCCTTCACCATTGTTCAACTTTCACATGCTTCTAGGGTAATAGAAAATACCAGGGTTTGAGTGGAAATGTGAGTGCAGATCTCACCAGGGTGGCAAGGTAATGACAAGGAGCAAAACATGAACAGAGAGGTCTCTACAGGGTTGGCCTCAGTCAGAGCCAAACTGACCCCCTCCTAAAAGTATGTGTTTCAGAGTACTATACTTAATGTATAAGTTGGGGAGAGGGACTGGCCTGCTGTGCCTGCCTGGAAGCAAACCAAAAACAAACAGAGAGAGTGAGGGACTAGACTCCACACTGGCATACTCAGCCTTGAGGATGCCATCTCTGCACAGAGTTCATAAGGCACAGAGAGGACTGTGGGGCCAACAATAGCTCAAAACATGATGTCCCCTCATTGAAGCATACTGAGACAGGGCACAATACTGAGGACACACAGCAGAGAGTAAGTCTGAACTGACCTTCCCCCCAGGGACAAGCCAAGAAGGGAACATAACATATCAATAACAGGAGCCAAGTCAAGTCACAGAGCCCTCAGAATTCCCCAAATAGACTTCAAGATAAGAGGGGCAATCCCTGGAAACTGATAAAGGTACTGATACTGATAAAGGTGAGCAGACAGAGTTGAGATTATATAGGCTTTTCCCTTTGTTTCTTTTCCTCTTTTTCTTCAACCTTTTGTCTCTGTTATTGTTATGTCTACCTATAAAAGCTAGACCAAGGAAGCAAGCCCAAGGAGAAGCAAAGGGTCCCTGGACTTGAAGGGAGGAGGAGGCGGGGCAAAGGAGCTGTGGGTAAGCAATACTATAGACAGTGAACAAGTAGTGAATTGAAGTCAACACTGAGGAGAATGTAGAAATCCTGGTGCTATTGGAGGAACAGCCCTCTGTCTGGGCGGAATGACCAATAAGCAGGAAAAGGGAGAGCATGTTTGTGGGGCAGGAGGAAGGTAAAAGGAAGCAGAGTAAAGATCTAGGAATCAAAGCTATGGATATAATTAAATACATAAGTATGTACATACGTAACAATATTAATTCACAAAAATAGAGGTATTGGCCTATGTACACATATTTATATGGCAATGCTTTGAGGAAGTAGACAGATTTGGGGCCTCTGCTCAAGCCCTCCATCAGTGCAAGAATATTTTGTTCTAACAAGCTGGCATCCTGTGATTGATGCTCACCCTCCAGACACAGCCACTGAAGACAAAATGGGTGCATATGCAAATGTGGTGAAGAAAGCTGATGGTGCCTGGCTGTTATAAGATATATTGTCTAGGATCTTAAAGGTTTAAAGTTAAACAAGCGGCCACCTTAACAGAGGAAGGGAAGAAGCACACCAGCATGTGTGATTATGAGGTGTTAACGCGATCAGGTAACAGATATCAGAAGAATCAAAACAAAACAAACAAACATATTGCGGTGGTTGAAAACAGAGATAATGGATCAGAGCCTTAGTGTGCATCAGTACTTTCATTACAGCTCAATAATACTCATTGGATAAAGAGATTACATTTTTTTAACTATTCATTGGATAATGGACATTTGAGTTGTTTTCACATCTTAGTGTTTTTTTTTTAATATCGAATGCTTCACAAATTTGTGTGCCATTATTGCACAGGGGCCATGCTAATCTCCTCTGTATCATTCCAATTTTAGTGTATTTGTTGCTGAACCAAGCATCATGTCTTAGTTATTATAAAACTACTATAAACATTTCTTTACAAGTTCTTTTTGAGGACATGGGTTCAATATTGTTAAAAGCTTGTATAGAAATGTTTTCAATTGGACTGGGCTGGGCCACCTTCTTGATGTAAAATCAATTCTTGATTGAAAGTACATATACGAGGATCACTGGTTTTATTTCTCTAGACAACCTGGTCTAACACAATTACCAACATCTGTTTATACCTGTTCCTTGAACTTCTTCCAAGCTTCTTGAACCCTTTACATTCTTGCTATCCCCACTGACCCCAAGTGTCATCTGCTTTATTGATAACTCATCCAATGATACAATGAAAGCCAACTACAAAATATACACCTTATATGTTTAATAGTCTTATCTTATTTTTTTCAAATAGCGAGTGTATATACAAGGAATATTTTGAAATAATTTGTATAGTTATATGAGTGGGCTTCAAAAAGTTCATGGAATTAAAAGAGTTTGTTCCATGAATGCTTTGAAGCCCTCTAGTGTGTGTGGCTTGAAGTGTGGTATAAGAAGTTAGGCACCTAACTGCCAACCATATGGTTGGTGGTTTGAACCCCTTCAGGAGCAACAAAGAAAGATAAGGCTGGTGATCTGCTTCTTGAAGTCTCTATCGCGCCAATCTCCTTAAAGAGTTCACCTGTACAAACCACAGGTCCTCAAATTTCTTGCATTGACAAAGAAAGATATAGAAACCTAATTCTATTTAAAATAAGGTAGTTATAGAAGGAAACATGAACTACCTAGAATAGGACAGTGTATAGAGACCAAATTTTGCTAATAATTTCTAGGAGCTGGAGGGGGAGAGGAGGAGGGAGAGTTGTTACTTAGAGAGCAATAAATCTGTTAAGGTCACAAGAAAACTTGGGAATGAATAGTAGCGATAATTGCACAAATAGCCACAATTCATGTCATTGGATTCTGCATTTAAGAATATTGAAATGTTAAAATATGTTTAAATCTGTATTTTTAGCATCATTAAACAAGCAAAAAAAATGTACAGGGAGTGAAGAAGTGATTTCAGTGTGTTTTATCCTTCAACTCTGATCTTACAGTGTATAAAATTTTAAAGTGCTTAAAATGACATTTTAACAAGTATTTCCTGCCAAACTAAATACAGGTGGTAGAGGTCTCTAATACCAGCATCAAGGCCTTGCATCATGTAGAAAATAAACAGGCTGTGTTTACAGATAACCATCTCAGGTCAAAAAGACAGAAGCCAGGGTTAAAAGAGACCAGATTTCTAAAGTGAAGGACAAGGACTTCCCACTGTGATGGAAGGGACTGGATTCATCCTAACAGTAAAAATAATCCAAATCATGAGTTCCTATGAACTGTGATAACAGATGGGAAATGTTACAGGTATTATCTACCATGCTAAGACAATACTTAAGGAAGAGACTCACAAGTTGAGAGTCAACTTAATACCTCCAGGGATTAATCAAACTCTCATCACCTATCTATTACATTCTCCCCATTGTACCATACCCTTCACACAATCGTGCGCAATCCACTAATGTTTCTCTCCATAGGCTGGATAATAATACTGAAAATGGATGAGGGCCACTGTCCCAGAAAGTTGTGCATGATAAATCTAAGTCAACTATGATTTTTCAGAAATAACCATCTGTTAGCCTCCCTTTATCACATCAGAGACCTATCAAAAGTGAAGACACCTGCGTCTCTGACCATTTTTTTCTTGATGTGTTCTGGTGTATTAACAATAAGAAATGGAGAAATGTTAAAGCAAAATTCCCAAATTGTGTTATAGTTTCAAAGCAAACATTGAAAAAAAAAATCAAAGCTTCCAAACAAATTAATGCAAGACAGCGATTACTGTCTCTCCAAACAGGAAACAAATTCACCATATTTTAACTGAAGTAAAATATCAGGATTTTCATAGTCAAACAATGCCATTAGTGGATTTTTCCTGAAACAACATGGCAAAGCAAGGTATGATTTCAACGATAGCTATGTGTCATTTGAACTCTATGAACTTCTGTTTTATGTGTCCTCCCACACTCAGCCATTTCTTCCAGTTGTGCTAGTCACCTGATACTTGCATGACTTCTAAAACTATTACGTCACAGTATACTAATTTAGAACCATGCAGAGAGCATTCTGCGTCAGTTTTTCTATAATAAATAGATATCGCCACTGTTGTTAGCTAACACAGGTCAGCTCCATCTCACAGTGATCAGAGAACACAAGGGAGCAAAACTCAGCTCAGTTCTGGGCCATCTTCATGATTGCTATGTTGAAGTTCATTGTTGCAGCCACTGTGTCAACCCACCTCCTTGTCAGTCTTTCTTTTATCACTGACCTTGCATTTTACCAAGTATAATGACCTTTTTCTAGGACTTAGTCTCTTCTGGTAATATGCCCAAAGTATATGAGGCCAAGTCTCATCCTCCTCTCTTCTAAGGAGCATTCTGACTATACTTCTTCCAAGACAAACCTGCTTGCACTTCTAACAGTCCATGGTATTTTCAATATTCTTTGCCAATACCATGTTTCAAATACATCAAGTCTAACACTTTTGTCTTTGTTTATTATCTAAAGGCATTGAAATACAAATTCAAGGCCTTCACTCCAAAGTCACTAAAGACTATTCAGCCATTGATCTCTCATAGGTTCACAGAGACAATGGCTAAATAAAATGATAAAAGATCCAATAATGGTGTCTCCACCATGTACTCATTAGAACCCAGCATGGACAGGACTCATGACAACAGCAGACAACCAAAAAAGGCCATCAATCACAGGGTCTTGGAATAGTCCTTCTCAATTTCTTCACATGCTGTGCTATGATGGCCACATCTTATTTTAAATAAGCAAAATAAGACAAGGAGGAAACTAAGACAAGAATTGGGAAGCAATCAAGTCTTAAACCTTCTGGTGGCTTTTACAGTACAGCATTATGCTGGGCTCCATCAAGAACACTTTTGCATTTCACTGCTTGTCATTGCAAATGCTTTCCTGCTTCCCTACCCCATAGATGTATGGGCTTTGCGAGAAGCTCTTGGAGTGACAATTACAAGTTTTTCCCTACCCACCTCTCTTTATTCTACCTCCCCCATTACCTCATTCTCTAGCTGTGATAGGAACTCATCAGGGAATCTCCATCCCTACCCACCTCATTACCTCTTCACTCTATTTGTCACCATTTAGGAAATTCAGAACTCTTAATTATTAGCTTGCTCTTATGAACAGTAATGAGGCTCTGGCTGCCTAACTGGGGAGCATCATCTACACTAACGAGCAAGCAGACTGAGACCCACACCTGAATCCTGTCACGTGGCACCATTGTTCCGTCCAGGTGGGAAGTTTCTATCTACAGGCAAGCTTCTGCAAGATAGCTGGAATTTGCAGGGTGGCTATTATACATTCACTTTGGTCTTATGATTCACACAGACTCAAAACAGCTTTCCTGTGTAGTCATACTCATTTGCATACTGAGTATTACCTCCCTTATAATAATACTTTACTGTTTCATTTTTCCTTGTCCTCTTCTTCATTTATATAAGGGCTTGTTGAAGCTGAGACTTCTCAAAGGGAACACTAATTGGTCATTTTCCTACCACTTTTTTTTTTATCACATCCTAACTTCAAAAGAAAAATGAGGCCCTTATCATTATTTGAGTGATTCGTCTGTGCACAAACTTTCCTTGGCTTCTCCCACAATGACAAACACATTGCCTCAAACACAGAGGTGCTGGACAAACATTACTTGACATAGATAAAGTTTCCTGAGCACTGAGGAAAGACAGACCCAGATTCATAGGAGACAGAAAAATAAAGGATGAGGAATCAGTTGTTCACCCTGAAGCTATAACAATGATTTCTTTATAGTTGACTAGGGAATATGGGACTGACCTCAAATCCATTTCTTCCTGGACTTCAAGTCCGTTAATAGCAGCAGGACGTTACACCATTGATAGTACATCAGCTTTGATTTTGCACTCCTCTGTGTTCGGTCATACATTGGGCATTTGTCCTATATTAGCTCATCGGAAACCCCAACAGTATACACAAGAGTTATAGAAGAGAAACACAGAGAAGTCAAATGACTTGATTGAAGTCCCATTGCTTAGATCCCAAAGTTTTCCTTATGAGATGAAAGCACTCATTAGGCACTATTAAGAAAAGAGTCAACCCCATGTAGGGCTTGGATGGGGAAGAAGAATGACAACACCCTGAAGGTCATGGAAACCAACAGCAGAGATGAGGAATGGTGACCCCAACAAAGTGCGCAACCCTGCCCCCATTGCCATGGTTACTTAGATCCACAGTGAGCAGCATCATGTGCAACATGTCCTGGGAATTATTGGGTACAGGGAAGAACTACAGAAGACTTTCTTTTTCACAGTCCCATAAAGCAAAGAGAAATTGTTTTCTGAAATCAGTAGTTGGAGCTAGCATTGACACATACCATGCCAGGAAAAAGCACCCCCTATGCATGCCCCAAGGTAGAGATGGTTAGAATACTGAGACACAAATATATTTAAACTTGGCATGTATAGGTCATCCTGATAGCCATACTTTAGAACTGGCATAATCATGAAACTAAGTGCTGTATGTAGCTATCATGCTTAATCTGCTCAGCAGCCTGATAGGGGAGGAAGCATTACCATCATGATAATTCCACAGAAGAGAGAAACACAAAGGGTTTAATCACTTGCTCAAGTTCGCATAGCAAGTGAGGGAGCTGTTGACATGTGTATCCAACCAGGAAACACAGAGAAAGGCCTAGGGAAAGAATATAAGCTGGGGCTTCTTCCCATCTTATCTCTTTCTGGACATCTCTTTCTAATGCCCATGTCTGCTTTTAACATGTGCAGCCAGAACGTGGCAGTAAGAACAAAGAAAAAGACGTGAAAATCAGAAAAAGGATTAATTTTCTAGGACACAACTGATTCCACCCAAGAGTCAGTCTCGCTGGACTTCCATAGTTGGAAAGAGACCATGTAGACGTACAATGGTGGCTGTCGGCATTCTCTCAGGTTCACCGACCAGTCAAGGGTTTTACCAAGTTCCTCTCAGCTCTCTAAAAGGCTCTGTTTTCATCCACTCACTTGGTTCATCTGTGACACGATAAAACAAAAAAAACATGTAGGCTTAGGGGGCAGCTATACTACCAAGTGTGTGCCGTTGCTAAGGGTAATTTATGACAACTCTCACTGCCAAGTGGGCTGAGGAGCATAACAGAATAATTAAAATTCTGACAAACAATCACTAATTAAGTATCTAAGCACTGCTGAAAAATGGATTTGGGGGTCGTAGGAAAATGACGAAGTGGATTCTCCCAGGAGTGGGTCTTGCTGCTCTGGGGTCTTAAGGCTCTTGTTTTTAAAATAACACTTCAAATGCTTCCTTCTGCCTTTGAACCCGAACATTTGAACCTTGGTTTATTAATAAATATAAAGAAGGGCAGTTGCTTCTCATAAAAATAACACAGAGAATTTAAGGCGGAAAAGCAAAAAGAGGATTGTGAAGTTTTATCCTCCTTTTAAGGAATCTTGTTTAGATGGCTTCTACCGGAGAGTCCTGCTGGGAACGAGACTTCATTGGGGCAACTTCACTCCCATCTTTGTCACCCTGGCCTTTGTGCGGCCACTGTGAAAGCTGGTAGAAAGAGCTTCTAACAAGACAAAAGTGTGCACTCTAGACCCCACTCCAGTTCTTTTCTCTGAGGGGAAAATGCATTCTGAACCACTCCCTTGTGATCTCCCTGACCTGCTTCCCTGTCTGGTGCACACCTGTAGCTGAATGAAGACACCTTATGGTTCAGGTCAGGGTTTCACTCAGCTTGCCCTTTAGAATTCTAGACAGGACTATTAACTCCTTCTGTCACGCTGTCCAGTAAGAGCATTTTCTCACCATACCCACATCCCTATGATCTCTGATGCACTAAAAAGAATAGAAATTTCTTGGTCAGCTCACTGTCTGTTTTCTTTCCATGTCAGAAAAGGCCCACACCTGAGACTCATGCTTTTGAATCCTCCTCATGCAGCCATGCCAGGCATTACTAATCAAATCTGGCATGTTTTCCGTAGGATCTTCTTAACTGCCTTCAAGCTAGACATTTCTAATCAACGGGAGCTCCTGCAAGACATCCAAAACATATCTTTCGCCCCAGCTTTAGAAATTATTTAAGGGAGAAAATGAGGAGTTGATACCAAGGGCTCAAATAGAAAGAAAATGTTTTGAGAATGATGATGGCAACAAATGCACAAAGTGCTTGGCACAATGGATGTACAAATGTGCTTGACGCAATGGATGTGTGTATGGATTGTTATGCATTGTACGAGCCCCCAATTAAAAAAAATTTAAAGAAAAAATTTAGACCAATCTTCCAAGAAAACCTTTTATGGCAGTCCTGAGATGGTTCTACCATTTCAGGGGAAGAATGTGCTAGCAATGGCATCTTCTGCGACCTTCACCTCTCAATTGTGGACAGGAACAGTAAGTTTCTAGCATTGAAATCACATGTTCTGAGGTAATCCTCTGACTAATCACCTTGTTAATAAATGTCTAAAGACCCCGTTTTTCTTTGGGCTTCCAGCTTCCATGGGAACATTCTGATTTTGACATAATTTTTAAATTAGTGGGTTTATTCATAGCGTTATATTAGTAAATGTCAAGCTTCTTATTAATTAGTGAATTCTGTAAATCCATAGTTGTTCTAATTTCCAAACTATTCAGGGAATTAACATGATGGGGAGGGGTGGGGAGAAATAAAGAGATAATCAGAATGCCCCTAGGGACACTTATTTCTACAAAATTCAGCACAAAGCAAGAAAACATGAGCCTCGGAGGGGGTGAATTTGGGAAAGAGGACAAACAAGATGTGGCCAGCGTGAGAGCCAGGGCAGCCCCATCAGCAGTGGTGTCCCCTCAGTGAAGGCTGAAGTCCTGGGTGACAGACAGCTCCTCAGGGCACTGGTGAGCTCAACTTCCCCGAAACTTCTCTCTTCATGATATTTAGAGAAGAAAACACACCCTAGGGTTCAGGTCCTCCCAAACTGCCCCACGAGAGGGCTCTTGCTCACTGAGTGCTTGCTACTGGCCCCACCTCACTTTCCCCATTGTCCTCTGAGGGGACCAGATCATGACATTCAAGAAGTCAAGGAGAGACATCTCAGGATACAGGCCCCAATCAAGGGCAGATCATTTAGAATGAAGGCTGAAATACAGGCATCCTAGGATGAAGACTCCCAGAGGCTCCAGATCACAGTAAATAGCACCAAAATAAAGGCTTTCACTTGGAAAATGTGGGAGAAAGATGAGGCTATCCACTTCTGTATATAGTTGCGGTCTCAGAAACCCAGAGGAGCAGTTCTACCCTACCCAGTAGGGTCACTATGTGCTGGCAACAGCTCGAAGGCAGGGAGAATATGGAAAGTACACATAGTTTGGAAGAACCCAAGGGAGCACCCAGATAATTGGTGTTTTCCTTTTGGAGGCAATGTTCTTCCGTGATCAAGGCTATTGATATAATCTCTTTAAGGAGCATGCTGCCTTGGCCTTACATATTTAGCATAACACAGATATATTGCAGCAGCTCCTTCATTCTGCTTGTTTGCAGTACTCTGCTCACATTCCTGATGGTACTTCACATATGCACTCTAATTACGTGTTTGTTTCACTATCTCCCATGTTAGATCACCCAGCATCAGTTGCATATTGTACAGAGTCCAATAAGTCCATTATTCAAGAATCTCCATCATTTCCATAGTAGCGGGTTTTCTTTTTCCTACTTCTGTTACCAGTACTGAACAACTTATGGATAATACTGCATGTCATACTGTTGATGCTAACTAAACCAAACTAAAGTCATGGTATACCTTTAAGGCACTGATGCAGATTTAGTAATTAGAGTCCAAATGACCAATGAAACTGAGACCGAGATGGAGCCTATGCAATACCCAATCCAACTTTGAAACAAAGAATAAAGGCCCACAAAAAATGTACCCAAGGCCAAGCTTTCTATAGAACTATTTTTTCAATACACATGGAGTACAAAGAACATTCAGAAAATGTTGGTTCATTTCTTCTCTCCCCTTTCTTCTCCAGTAAAAATGAATTATGGAAGCAAGACCCTCACAAGCTGTGACTCATGGGATAAGAGCTAGTTACAGGAGCACAGGAGCATTTTTTGTTTGCGTGTTATTGTTTTTTTTTTTAATTCCCACCCTCAGTTGATAATGGAATGCTGAGCAATGATATATCAAAGATGTTGAAATGAGCCCTTTGGGCAGAGGACAGGTTCAAATCTTCTCATAGAGATGAAGGAAAAACCACCACAACAACCAGTTCAGGCCATTATCCAGTGTGACTTGAAAAGAGAATGCATGGGCTAAAGTTTGCGATTCTGATGCCATTCAAATAATGCTGAGAACTGGAGCTTGAAAGACCCTTGGTTCATTCACTCTCAGAAAGGTTTGAGCATTTGCTCAGATGCATCAATGGACAATGACTTCCTACCAAAAAGGCACACTGTTTGGCAGCCTCTTGATGCACAGAATAGATTCCACCTACACACAGAACAAAGACCTTTTCCCAACCTCACTGAC
The DNA here is from genome assembly GCA_004026705.1 of Nesogale talazaci. Lineage (NCBI taxonomy): Eukaryota > Metazoa > Chordata > Mammalia > Afrosoricida > Tenrecidae > Nesogale > Nesogale talazaci. The sequence continues at coordinate 168,841 of PVJH01001843.1, read as the reverse complement.
ACATTTCTTAGTAACAAAATCCTCTCCACTTTCTACCACCAAACCATGAGATTCGGAACAATACATTCTGGGGAAACCATGAAGATGATTCTGATTATCTCTCAGTAAAGAAACACCTACTTATCCATTACCTTTCACCCTACTACATTCATTCTCTTTTTATAATTTGCGTTTCATTCATGTATTCTACTGTGTGCCCAGCTCTGCACTGGTACTGGTGGGACTCAGCTTCAAAGACTGAAGTGAAACTCAGAGGCAATCTGCCTTACACCAATTACTTCATGTAATTATACCCACTATTCCATATTATATATATGACAGCCCTGCAATGTTGTGAAACAGGCAAGCTCTTTTCTGTGATTGGAAGACAGAGTACAATAATCAAGTTTTTTTTTTAAGATGATCTTTAGGTAGCTCTCCTAGCTGAGGAATTAGAAAGAAGATAACAGAGCTGAGAATGACTTAGTGGCAACAGGGTAGTTGTGTAAGTGGGACAGTTGCTTGACCAGCCACTTTGAGATCTGGGTAAGGTAGGGAGTCATGTAAGTGCAGACCTGTGGATACATGGTATTAAATCCCTTGCAGTTTGATGATCAGCAATGTTCACATAGCCTTCCTCAACTATGTATATACATATTTAATCCTCCAAAACTCAACTCTTTCAGTTGGTGGAGAATGCCGGCCCTCATTTCCTACTTCCACAGTTCACTAATAGATCCCAGCAGGCATCCCTGGTTTGTTCAAAAAATATCAGAGCAGTCAATTTCGTTGATGTAACAAGATAAATTATTATTAAAAACAAACAGACAAAAAAACTCCCCTGATGGTGCTGTTGGGTAAGAATTGGGCTTCTAAATACAAGGTAGGCGGTTCAAACCTAGCAGCTGCCCCACAGAAGAAAGATGAGGCTACCTATTTCTGTAAAAAACAAAAACAAGGGCTGAGCCCTGGTGGCGTAGTGGTTTAGTGCAGAACTGCAGCCCAGGTGCTTGGTGGTTCAAATCCAGCAGCAGCAAGGCTGGGTAGCTCCCACCACCACCAGAGGGCAGTGATGCCAAAAAAAATAGGCAAATAAGCTGCCATCTAGCTCAGAAGCAACAAGGCCCATATGGAAGAAGCACACCAGCCTGTGTGATCATGAGGTGTTAAATGACTGGATCAGGGAACAGGCATCAAAGAACAAAAAATCAAATCACTATGAATGAGGGAAGAGTTCAGAGTAGGGATTCAAGACCTATCGGTAGGCAACTGAACATCCCCTTGCAGAAAGGTCACAGGGGAGGAGACGAGCTAGTTAAGGTGCAGTGTAGTAACGATGAAACAAGCAACTTTTCGCTAGTTCCTAAATACTCCCTCCCTCTTCCCCCTCGCCACTATCATGATCCCAATTCTACTTTATAAATCCAGCTAGACCAGAGGATGTATGAACTGGAAATACATGAAATCCACAACAGCGTTGAGAGTGGTGATACCTGGAGGGTGGAGGGGGCGGATAGAAAGGTGGAATGGATTACAAGATCTACATATAACTTCCTCCCTGTGGGATGGACAACAGAAAAATGGATGAAGGAAGACCTCACACAGTGTAAGATATGACAAATAGCAATAATTAATAAATTATTAAGGGCTCATGAGGGAGAGGGGAGTGGAGAGGGAGGGGGAAATGAGGAGCTGATAACAAGGGCTCAAGTAGAAAGAAAATGTTTTCAGAATGCTAGTGGCAACAAGTATACAAATGTCCTTGGCACAATGGATGGACTTATGGATTGCAATAAGAATTGTATGAGCCCACTGCCCAAAAAGATGTAAATACTGACACAAAGTTGGTATGTACATATTGTGATTAGAGCCCAATAAAATGATTTAAAAAACAAAACAACAACAAAAAAATCAATTCAGGCAAATATTATAGACAAGGCTAGACAAAGTCGTTAAAAAACAAACAGCAGCAAAGTACTTATAAAGTACTCTCTTATCGTTGATGTTTGGCAATAAGAAATGGATTAAAAATGCTAGATGTTTCAACACTTTAAGTAGTTGACGCCTAAGTATTATAGCAAAATGAACTAAACTGGTCCCTGATGTTCAACCTTTAAGCTTCTACAAAGGCCATTTTTAATGAGTTTCCTTTCAGCTCTAAGCTGAGCTCATCTTTTTGAACTCAATCTTTATTCCAAAAAAGGGCCACATAGTTAAAGGAGAAGTAGCCATTAGGAGGCCGGCAGTAATCAACTCTATCTGTGAGACAAAGCATTTCTCTCAGAAAAGTCACCTTGCTTTCGCTCATTGGATACTCTTTCTAGAAAACACATTTGCAAAAAATCATTATGATCAGGATTCATGCTTTTCTTTCTAAAAACATTCTCTCTTATAATGGCCACCGAGCACTGGAAAACAGACCATCCAATTGCTGACGGCTTTCCTTCTGCTCCCCTATCTAGAGTCCAGACTCAAATATATTTCCTACTATCCTTTAGCTATTTTTACATATGTGTTATATCCAAATTCAGCAGAGGGTTGACAAAGAGCAAGGTAACATTCCAGGCAGAGTTTTTAAACTAGAATTCTATTTTAAAATAGAACTCTATTTTAAGGTTCCAGGATGTAGAACAGTTCATTTTGAATTCCTCACCACACTACCCAGTTATTTCCTTCTTTACACCTGCATCTGAGGATGACTCTGGATGCTCAGCGAGGTCTAGTCCTCCTCATCTCAGTACAAAGGGAATGTGGTCAATATCTGGGATTTTATTCCGAGAGAACTAAAATCTTTGCCAGGCCCAATGGCCAAACATCTTACAAATTAGCCTCAAGGGTTCCATAACATGACATGGTGAAGTAGTGTGGATAGATGGGGAGGAAAACGTTCCCCCTTTTCTCAAAGTGTCTGTTTCACAGATTCTTGTTTGAAGGCAATGGAAACAATAGTTACAATGATGTGACTTCCTGTTCCCAGGGCAGAACAGAGTGTGACAGAGCACCTCTCTGTTCCACAGGCATTGTCATTGGATGATTTCTCAAAGTAGATCACAGGCCTTTCTTCTCAGGAAGCTCTGGATGAACTCAAACTTTAAATCTTTAGGTGAGCAACTGAAAATGTCATATGTTTGCATGAACTAGGGGGTGTTTGAAGGCAACCCCCCAAACGCATGGCTCTTTAACCAATTCCAATGCATGCCAACCGTATATAGGACAAAGTAGAACTGCCCCCAAGGAGTCCCCAAGGCTCTAATCTTTAGGGAAGCAGACTGCCACATCTTTCTCTCCGGGATAGGCTGGTGGATTTAAACTGTGGACCTTTAGGTTAGCAGCTGAGCTTAGCCACTGTGTTGCCAGAAGTCCTCTGGAAGATCATAAGCCAACCAAATCCACTGCCAGCAGGTTTATTCCATCTCATAGCAACCAAGGGGGCAGACGATAACTGGCCTTTTGGGTTCTAAGGCTGTAAGTCTTTACGAGAGCTGAATGTCTCCTCATTCTTCTGCAAGGCACCAGTAGTGTTACAGCTACTAAAAATAGTCCACCTCACAACACACTGTGCCACCAACGTCCCTTGTGGAAGATAATAGCATAGAGTCATTTTTAGGAATTGTGTCAGGCCACATGGTTCTTATTCTACCTTTGCTGTAAGATCTCAGGCAAACTACTTAGTTTCTCACTGTCTCAGTTTCCCTATTTAATGCATGGCAGTGGCTCTCAAATGAGTCTTGAGTGATTTTTATTTACTTAAATAAAATAGCTCTATTGAGCAGAAGTCACCAAATATACAATTAACCATGGTATTCAGAGTGGTGCTTCCATCAGAACCATCGACTGGAGAATATACTCATCACCACCATGGGCTCATGCAAACATTTCAAAACTCTGGCTACGTTGCCGATCAACCAACTCACCATCTCAGAGGGAGAGGAACCTTGCACCAGCACCTAGAGAAGCTGCTTGAGTATTCTACTATGCGCACATGTGTGAGAAGTAATTCAGCATGAGGTTAATGTCAGGAAGACATGGCACATACATCAAATAGCATGTGATTCCTTCCAGAGCCTGCTCTTCCGTAAGCACAGAAGAAGTGGTAGGAATCACCAGACTGAAGGGGACCGTCACAAGAAGAATTACAAGGAAACGTTCATACTCTGGATTAGAATGGTGAATTTTTATGTATCTGGAGCAAATGTCCATGGACTGTACACTGTGAGAAAGTAGCTAAGTAGGGGACCAAGCATTTCAGGGTGCAAAAAGACCAGGAGGAAGTAGGAACCTACAGCGTATGTTTCACGCTTCGAGTAATTATTCAACGTCTTGCCTTTCTGAGGAGCTCCTGTTTATTTTTCAGGATGTCACTAAACGGCCACCCTGCTGTGTCAGCCTTCTTCCTTTGGCCGTGCTCACCTCAGTGCCCAGAAATCTAGACACCTGGAAATACAGCCTGTACCACCAGCTGCACCTGATCCATTTGAAGCTGGCCTTACTCAGCAGAAAGTGATTTCTATGACAGCTTAAACAACACAGAGTATGCTAAAAAAAAAAATCCTCAAGAGGCTCGCGTATGTTTTGACACAGAGCAGGCAAATGCAGGTTGAAGTGAACCAAGTAAATTCAGATCAAAGGCCTCTAACCCCAGGATGAACGGAGAGTGCTACTTCTAAATGTCCTTGGGACACTGAGCAGCCATTGTAAGTCGGCTGGCAAGCAAGACCTGCAATTTTCTGAGGGCCCATCGTGAGGAGTGCTGCTCTGGGTTTCTTGACAACTCTGGCAACTAAATGGCAAAGCCACAAGCTGTTATAAAGCACACTGAATAATGTATTACCAACACCGAGATCAAGGGGAAAAATTTGCCATCCAGGGGGAAAAAAAAAGAAGAATTAATATCAATTAATTTTCTCTCACATTGGTAGACCAGGCAGAACTCTTTTGAGTTCTCAGGATAATTTGAGAAAATGTTACAGTAAGCAGGAATCTTGCATACATGCGGGGAGAAAAAAGCGTTTCCCTCAAACAGTTACTGGGATAATGTTCCAGATGAAGTACAAAAGACAGAGGCATCTCTGTAGTGTGGCTGGATTGGAGTGGGAAGAAAAGAGAGACCTTAGAGGGACTAGAGAAACCTTGTCTTTTCAAAAGAAAGAAAATTACAATTAGAATAGAGCTCTGTGATTGCACAAGAAGCGATGCTGTGAAGGAGCCCCTCCGGACAGAGAGTGTTCTTGGTAAGAGGAAACGAGGAGAAGATCAGACAGCAAGCTAGCAGACATGATTAGATCAAGTCCTCCTTCTGAAGGACCGATTCCCTTTCCTCAGCATCTGCTTTCAAGAATGCTAATTGTGCTTGATTTGTGGTTAGGGAACAGACTAGAGGAGACCTATTTCTTTGGCCTTGTTTTCATTTGTCAAATGAAGGTTTGCACCAAGACAGTGTTTTCCAAACCTATCCTGGAAGACTTAAGAGACTTGGTGGTCTTGTTTAACATCCTCGCTCAGGTAGGCTTCATGTCATGATTGCAGGCTGCACCGTGCTGCTAGGTCCTGTCCCTTCCCCAGGAGGGGCTATGGATTGGACCTTGATATTGACCCATAGGGTAATTGCGACCTGGAAAATAGTCCACATTGAAGGAAATTTGGGGGAGGGTTGAGTACACCAACTGTAATTTAAGTTTTTTTGCTTTGGGTATTAATACTGGCTCTCCAATGGGAAACATAATCTATAGCATTATTCCAATCACGGAATTCTTTGGGGACACAGCAGCTCAAGTGTCCACGCTTTATTGACCTGACATTTAAGAGTCTTGGGTTATAAAGAGTTTGCAGGTTCTGACTAGGGTTTAGTTTCTATTAGATCTAAATTATAGTCACTTGAAACCTACATCATAAGACAATCAGCGAAGAGCCCCTGAGGAAGGTCCCAATGACTATTTCAACAGAAATGAGATGCAGGATTCCCCCTTTCGGTCCAAAGCCATACAGAAAAGGAGCAAATGTCATTTTCTAATATGTTACATATATATATGCAAAATTCCCTCTCTTCATTTTAATTACACCAAGCTGAGCAATAGCAGACTAGATTCACTCTGTGTTTCATAATTAATATTTATTCCATTTATAGGATATGTCCATCATATTCTAGCCTTTAGGCAAGTTTGTAAATAACATAGCAGGGGGGAGTAGAGGGGATTTTGTTGATAACAGAACAGATTAAAAACCACTGGCAATGCTTTCCAAAAGACCACACATACACATACACACAGATCTTATGTACACCATCCTGATATCTAGCTGTGTACTCAGTCAGATTCTCTGGGCATCTCATACTCTGTGGTTTTTCTCTCTACCCCCTGTCTAACTCTTACTATCCCAAGTTCTAGACTATCAAAGAAATAAGACTCATAGGTAGAAAAGACAAAACAACAACACAATGAAATCCAACATCAGGGGATTGGTTTCTCCTCACCTTAAGTCTCACTATCACGGAGTCAATTCTGACTCACCGCAATGCTGTGGGTGAGAGCAGAATGGCCCCTATGTGTTGCTGAGGCTGTCAATCATTACAAGTTCTTTCTCTCATAGAGCAGCTGGCGTGTTTGAACTGCTGGCCATATGGCTAGCAGTCCGATGTATGACCCACTAAACCACCTGGAAGAGAAGGTCAGATTTCCCATGTCATTACTTTTGACCTGTAGCAAAAGTACCTCCAATTAACGACTTGGAAAATGGCTGGGGTTGTGTGTGTTTACAGCTATGATTAAAGAAGGGCAGTGGGAGCAGGCCGGTTGATAGTATTAAGAGAATCATTTCATCACTCTCAGACTCACTGCCTTTGAACTGATTGTGACTTGTTAACCCTTTGGACAGGGTAGAATTGTCCCTGTGGGGAGTTAAAAGCCCCATCTTTCTACCGCAGAGTGGTTGGTGGTTTCAAACTGCTGAGCGTGAGGCTTAGCTACCAAAAGTGTAGCCTGCCTCCCGACCAGCGCTCCTCTATTTAATTAAAACCAGTCATCTGTGCCTCCAGAGGATGGTACTAAAGACACCACCTATGCCAATTCAGTTCTTCCTCTTGGCATCTCTGTGCTGTAGGTCCTATTACTCCATTTTTCAGTCGAAGAAACTATTCCCCAAGACCCAGGGATGGTCAGTGGCAGCCTCACGACCTGTCTTCATCTGTGTCCAACGTGAAAATTCAGGGTCTTCAGCAAAACCACCTGCCTTTGTGCCATAGAATCTGCACTTGGAATTTGCTCAACCAGTCACACACGATGAGGCCTGCCTGGGCACCAGTGTTGAGACCACTGCAGGACATTGTTTCTCAGCTCTCTGATCACATGCACACTCAGCTGATGTCCCCTAAATATTTTTTTTGGTGGGGGAGAAGGGGGAGGCATCATTCTCCTCTGGTGGTCGTGGCAGCTACCCAGCGCTGCTCGTGAGAGCTGCTGCTGGATTTGAACCACCAAGCCCGCGGGCCTCAGTCCCACACTCAACCACTTATGCCAGCAGGGCTCAGGCCCCCATCCTGCATCTTTTCTTCCCACTTCAACCCGTGAGCAAGTCTGAGTAATGAGTATAGGGTTGAGAGCACCACGGAATGGGGAAATCTGTCTAAAGAACTTATGACCCCTCCAACAGCCCAGAGTCTGGAGGGAAGTGCCCCTGCCCTTTCTCAGCCACAGCCTGACCTGTAGGATCCAGAGAAGACAAAATAGACATTCTTTCTCTCTGCTGTTCTCCTGCTAGGGGAGAGGAGGTGGCTGTGTGAACAACTTAAAGAGGGCACAGTGGAGAGTCAGAGGGCACTCATCACTTGGATTCTGACCTTATTCCCCCCACACAGGAAATTGAAATCCTCCCACTGGAGATAATTCACCGCACATTCATTATCTTGTGTGTACTTTTCACTGTTGTATTTTACTTTCTTATTAAAAAATAATTCCAAAAGCTGAAGGAACTAGCCTGGGCCAGGGGTGAGGGAACTCGTCAAAACATCCAGGGCCCTCTCCGTCCCCCCTGCCTTTCACGTTCACACTTTCGGTCTTTTTGTGCAGGGCAACAAGAAAAGCAGATTAAGTGAAGCTACATAAGCCTGCAATTTTGCTCACAAAATGTTAGCCACAGGCACGCTGTATCCCCTTTGCCATCCACTCTGGGCTGTTTCCTCAACTCTTCTTATAGTTTTTGCAAATGGGACAGAGTGCCATTAACCCTTCTGTAACCCGTAAGAAGAGCACCTATACATCAACTTGCAATGGGGTATTGTCAAGGTAAGAATTCAGCCACAGCTCGGAAGGCGGTCTGTGAAGCAGGGGGGAGTTCTACGTCCAATCTTAACTGACCCTTTCAAGAACCATACGGGGTGACGTTGGGAATCTCAGGTTCTGAAGGTTCTGCCCGTACTCGGACAACAATTCCTCTATGGGCTACACCATGGTGTGATATTTCCCTTCGGAGTAATCCATTTTCTGAAGTGTTTGTCCCTGGGACTTCTGATCCAGAGTTAAAGACAGAACTTGATCAACTGACCCTGTTTATGCAGTGATGCTTGTCACCTCCTTCGATTCTTTCTATCTGCCAGGGCCAGAAAAGGCAAGGTAGTCAGTCATTCTGATCTTTCCTACGTCTCCCTCTTTCTTCCCGAAAGAGTGGCTTGCCTTCCATCGGCCAAACCAGCAAGTGAGCCCGGGAGACAGGAAAATGAGGACCAGAGAAGACATCTGGAGCAAATCGAAGATGAACCCAAAAAAAACCCTAAAAAAATAAAATAAGAAAACACCACCTTCGAGTTGATTCCAATTCACAGCAAAAAGACAGGATTTTTGGCACTGTTAAGTATTTATGAGAGCAGATAGCCTCATCTTTCTCCTTACGAGCAGCTAGTGGGTTCGAACCTTTGACTGACACAAGGACTTTGAACTCTTTAACCAACCAAAACCCAACTCATTGCCATTGAGTCATTGCCAATCAGAGCAAGCCTACAGGGCAGGAGGAGGGGTCCCTATGAGTTTCCAAGATTATACATCCTTAAGGGAGTAGACATTCCCATCTTTTTCCTGTGGTGTGACTGCTGGTTTCAAACAGCTGGCCTTGAGGATCACAGTTTATATATATATAAACAATATATATATATAATGAACATACATATATATTGCACACATACATACATATATTACATCATCAGGACTCCTAACCCACATAAGTGGCTGTAAAAAGGAAAGAATAAGTGTGGAAGGTAGGAGAGAAGTTACTTGACAAATAAGAAGATGATTCATAAAAATAAACACATAACACACAAAGTAGTATACGGGTATGGGATATTTTCTAGGACAAAAAGTCAAGTAACTGGAAAAGGTGAGAGGAAAATGAAGAATCCTAGAAAAGGGGTCCTAAAGAGTGCACCAGGATTACAAAATGCCCAGGCTATGGTGTCTGAAATTCTCTCGAGAGAAGCATCAGCAAGAGGGAAGAAATGAAATCTGATAATGCTTGAGGATTCAATAACATGCAATGATAAAACAGTTTCTTTGCCCCCGAGTGCTTGGAGCACAAAGGCATCTTGGACAATCTGCTTCCTGACTACACCAGAAAAGCAGCTTTTCTTTTCCCAAGGTCTGTGGTGCAACACAATTCCATGGCGGTAATCAATTTATTTCAATTGAAAGTGAGGCATAAATGAAAGGTCCCCAATTCGGAGAAGGGCATGAAAATGTGAAGATGTTATTATTTCCAAGTTGAGAGGAGAGGCCAAATTCTCTGTCTGACACATATCAGCAAGGTTCAATCAGCCAGGGCAGGGGAGTAGATTTAAAACAGAAAAGTAATGGGAAAAGGGTTTCCCCCATAACAAGGATGCTGATGAAAAATCATCCCTCTGGAACCACCTCTTCCTAAATACCCATTTTACCAAGCATTTTGGAAACATTGGAAATGTATAACTCTCTCCTTATTTCCCATGGCTTCTGGTTCTAATTATTTATTTATTTCCATATTTATGTGCACAAGTGCAATGTGGAAGAAATACCTGATGACTGATTTGAGAAAAAGCAGCTATTGGAATCCTGTGGGTGCTTTCCTCCAGCATACACAGGTTTGACAAGAGGCACTGTTGTCAGGACACCACTTGGTACCTGTTCACGCTGCTCTCATTGCATCGTGCAAATAACTGAGTATTAACTTGCAGATTAATCTCTTAAAATAGATATTTAAATACAGAAAAACATCTACAGGTTGATTTTTTTTTAATTTAGGGAGACTATGTGGTGGGGGCACATACCACATTCCCCTCCCTGAATCACTCATTCAAGGGATTTTTATTGGAGATTAGCTATCTCACAAACTCTGAGCTTGCTTCAATGTCTGCCCCTCACAATTAGTTCAGGGAATAAGAAGGCAAATGAAGGATCAAGCACATGGGCTTACTAGACAGCTAAAAACTACTCACAGTCCCCACCCCTCATTTGTTCCACTTGCAATTAGGTGCCCCATTCTATCTCCAAAACAACAAAACACTCACTACCAGCGAGTTGACCCTATAGAACAGAGTAGAATAGCTCCTTCAGGTTTTCCAGACTTTAAATCTTTATGGAAATAGGTGATCTCATATTTCTCTCTCAGAAGGTCTGGTGGGTTTGAACTGCTTAATTTGCAGTGAGAGCTCTTTCCATTTTAAACCAAACTGACTGCAATCTGTGGATGTGGACTCATAGCGACCATATAGGATAGGGTAGAAATGACTCTGAGCTTCCAAGACTGCAATAGTGTACAGGAGTTGAGAGTCCTGTCTGTCTCCCTCAGGGCAGCTGGTGGTTTCAGACTGCTGACAGTGAGAAGCAGAGCCCAACTCATGACCACGACACAACCAGTGCTCTTTCATCCTATCAAATGACCAAAAATAACCCACACAGTACACCATCACATGATTGCCCATGAAACATCATGATGACCAGATTCACACGGGAGCTACCATTACTATTTTTGTGAATATATACGAATTATGGCAGCTGGCAAAGAATCTCAATAAAAATGCAGTCAATTGCTTATTTAATTTGATGGCAGAGTCTACTTTTAAATGATTCAAAAATTAAATTTGAAAGAAAAAGGAAACACATATAGCATATGTCCCATTTCCCATTGTGTTCTTAAGAGAATTGTGTGCTCATTTAGACGGTATTATTGCTAAGAGACCATCAAGGGGCCTTCCTCATGTTTTGATTTGGTTTGAAACATGGTTATTTTTTCAAATTAAAGAGGTACATGTAATTGTCATGGTACCCCAGGACAATCATGAGCATGAGTTGTTCTGTCTTTGGGAGTTCAGCTTTGCGGTGACATATGAGTCATTAGATGCCTCATGAACTGCTGTACAAACAAGTGTGCAGTCTTTTCCTTTCACATTTCTGATATTAGTTAACAAAAACTCAACTGCTTCCATAATTCCAGGTAACTTCAAGTTCCATAGAAAACTGTTTTAAAAAACACACAGAAGGATCTCTGCACGTTTCTAAAAGACTGAGATTATATCTAGTAATTCATTTTATAATGATTCCAGCTTGGTATCATGGACTAAAACTCTGGAAAAGAGGAGTAGGTACTACCTCATCTCTCAAAGTCTGTTTCTGGGCCCCAGTAGGAAAACAACATGTAAATACACAGGAAGAGGTAGAGAAAAACAATTAGCTTTTAAGCACCCAGTTTAACAAATATGTATGTTATCTTCACTGATTGCATCATGTGGAAATATCTTATTCTTACAAATTATCTGTATATTTTGATTTGCTGACAATAAAGCAAATGACTATTATAGGTGGAACAGATTTTTTTCCCAGGAGAATAAGACATTTAAAAAATTCTATTAAATGAAAACAAGTTCAGAAGTTTATATAAAACAAAAGTATTTATTTACAAAACAAGTATTTGTTAATACACAACAAAAGTAGATGACTCCTAAAAGAAAATCCATCTTGTGGATGCTTAGGTCAATATTATAAAACAAAAACAAAAACAAACATCTTTAGGGCTGAGCCCCGGTGGCGCAGTTGTTGTGTGCAGGACTGCAGCCCACTGGGATGGAGGTTCGATTCCAGCTCCACAGAGCAAAGGCTGGGCCTCCTACTCCCACCACCTGAGAGCAGTGATGCCCCCCCCCCAAAAAAAAAAACAAAAACAATATTATAAAACAAATGAAATGTTTAATGAGAACCATCATTTTTCCTCACAGCTGAAGATAGCTACAAGAAATCTGTTATGTGGCTGTATTTATACAAGTGTATTTCCAAATTTCATTCTCTTGGAGGAAAGCTGGGAGTTTCTAGATGTCTTCTAGTATATAGCGACTTTGGATGTGAAATGAAGCACAGGCAGAGAAATAAAATCCTAAAAAGAAAAGCGTCCTCATGATCTGACATTGATACAATTTGATAACACTGTCTGAACTTTGTGGTTCTGATTTCCATAGAACTGTGATTACCCATTATGCCCACCACTTTGAGCAGAGGGGTATTTGTACATAAAAATCATCCTGATGACAAAAATGATGCAAATGTTGTGCAAGTTAATACACTGAGGGGAGAATTATTATTTCTTGGATTTTTTAAGCCACTGGATAGAGTTGGGTTGGCATAAAACTTTATATATATATTTATATATATATAGTTAGTATATATACAAACAGCTATCAAGCAATATGTGCAAGTGGGTTTTTCTTTTTTGAATTGACTGACTTGATCTTACACAGGAGATGTCTTAGTGTCCTGGTGGGCTGCTAGTGAAAAAGTCAGTAGTTCAAACACAACCCCTGCTCAGGGGGAGAAAGAGCTTTCTGTTCCTATTGAGTTCCGACCTGGGAAACACAAAGGAACAGGTCTACTTTGATCTAGAGTGGTGCGATGTGTTGCATGGCAGTAGGTTTTGAGAGGTTTTCATCTTACCTCGGAGTCCTTGAATGACACAAAGAATTAACCCATTTGGCAGCCAATCCAAAGCACCTTGGAAGAGAGGTCTGGCCATCTACCTCCAAAAACTCAGTCCTTGAAAACTATGTGGAGCACAATGCTGTGTTGGTATGCATGGGATTGGCATGAGTTAGCAGAGAACCAGATTATAACTTGTTTTTTATCTTGCATTAGCTAAACTACTTTTATGGCTTGAGAAGAATTTGAGATATGAACACAGGGAATCCTTTATTTCATTTGAAGAAGAGGACATTTCAACATACTGTTGTGAGTGGAGATGGGGGTAGAGAAGTGGTCTCTTGATGTCAACAAAACATTCATGTATTGAGGTTTCCAGCAAATTTATGGCCCAGGTAACAAAAGGCCAGAGACTTTGGCCAGTTGCTGACTCCCTGGGCTGGATCTGGCCTCTGTTCCCTGTGATCTCTCCACACTCAATGGAGCATGAGCCATTTGAGTAATGAGTCAGAAAAGGTTTAGCCACTTCCATACAGGATGTGACATTTAGATGTAAGATGTGCTACATCTCAGAGGGACAGATAGTCTCTAGATTACAAGGCAGCTCTCTTTTTAAGTCCGTATGTCAAATTTATACAAAGGGGTACAAAATAAAACAGATTTTTTATCCCAAAGCTTTGTATGTAATTTTAATAAAACAACCTTATCACTTTCAATGTACTCTCCATTACACTGAACACATTTGTCAAATCTGTGCCTCCATTCTTGGAAATATGTTTCAAAGTTACCTGTTTGGATGGCTGACAGCACCTCCCTTGTGTGTATCTTCACCTCTTTTATGTCATCAAATCACTGTCTTTTCATGTCCTTCTTCATTTGTGGAAACCAAAAGAATTTGCAGAGTGAGGTCAGGTGAGTCACGTGCATTGAGCAAGAGAGGGAGGCTGTTTTTTTGCCAAAAGCTGGTGCACTCTGCAATGGTTGCATAAATAGGGGCATTGTCATGGTGGCAAACCCAGTACTCCATCTATGACAAATCAGCCCCCTTTTATGCACTTTGTTATGTCATCTTTTCAGATCCTCTACATATAAACCTTGATTAACAATCTGACCTGGTGGAATGAACTCCAAAAGCACTACAAGTTGACATTTCCATTCACCTGGGAGATATTCAGAATGAGGTTTGCTAGCAATCAACATTTCACCTTTTTTGAAATAAGAAAATCACTTGTAATTTTGAGTTTTTCCTATAGTACTGTCCTTGTAAGCTGTATTCAATATAACAACAGTTTCAGCAGCATTTTCCCTGAGCTGGGAACAAAATTTCACAGCTGCATGTTGTTTCTTAAATTGGCCATCTCAAAAAATGAGGCCTCAGCAAAAATACTTTTTTGAAAAATACACGGTGACCAGAGAAAATCTTCCCAGCCGATGTCACTAGGTGCACTAACTCAGAGCAAGGGATTTGATGCCAAGTAGGGAAAATGCATACCATGGAAACTCTGCTCAGCCCAGCACAATTTCTGTTTTTATTTATTCATTTTTTTGGTGGGGGAGATCATCCCCTCATATGTTTGAGGCTTATAACTTTGGGGATTTCCCATTATTAGGATTTTCATTATTAGGATAATGAAAACCAAACTCATTGCCATCAAGTTGATGCTAACTCATAGCGACCTGGTAAGACAGGGCAAGGACTGCCTCTGTGGGTTTCTGAGACCATAACTGCTTATGACAGTAGAAGGCCCTGTCTTACTCCCAAGGAGTAGCTGACGATTTTGAACTGTGTTCTAGGATAGTGAGCTCTTTTGTTCACTAGGTGAACCACATTTTGGTTTTGATTAAAAAAAATTCTCTAACTCTAGGGAATAGAAGCTGGATCGTATGTCATCTCACAGCGCCTAAGAGTTCTAAGACCCCTGAATACACGCAGAACTGTAGCAAGAGGTAAAGGACTTAAAAACACACATGTAACTCATGTCCTGTCCAAATTTAGCAAAGGAAATGTTCTCTAATGGATTTGGTATCTACTGAAAAAGCAACTGCATCCATGGATGCAGATTTTGTTTGTTTTTAAAGTAGTTCCCAAGATTCATGGAAGTAATAAACATTCTCTTTTAATTTAATATTTTGGTTATTTAGTACTGTTTCCTTCCTTTTTTTGAAACTTATAGTACTTAGGTTGTTGTGACTGGAAATACCATAGTTCACAGCAACATCTATAACTGCTCCCCCTAAATACCATTTTTATATAAAATCTTAATGAATCCCTAAGCTAGTATTAATATTCTATTTCTTACCCTTTTGGCAATAGCAGATAGCTGCAACAGGAATTGCGTGTCACTGAATGCAGTCATGGAATCACTATGAAATAATGAACAGCATCACCAGACTGAGGCTTGAGAGTGGTAAGTATGAATACTGATTCGGCAACTCATGGCCTGTCTTGCTCAGGCAGGTCCCGCCAGTTGTAAGTCAGTCATATGGAGGGCTCAACATCAGACCACTGCAATACATTTAATTTTGTAATAAGTGGAGTCACGTGATTTTTGAGGAAAATCCCAGGTTGAACACAAATGTTGTTTGTGCTCTATGGTAGTTTCTCAAGCAATACAGAAAAGATTGAAATAGTACAAGAATTACCAGAATGTTACACAAAGGCAGGAAGTGAATACATTGGGATTACGTGCTGATAGATTTGTCTGGCACAGGATTGGTAAACCTTTTTAAACCTTAAAAAAAAAGGTATCTGGAAAGTGTAACATGGAGTACACCTGTACCGGCTGTCTTCTCACATGATAACTCTTATCAGTGGGTTGGGACTGCGTGCAGGATTGATGTAGGATCCTAAACAAATGGAGTGCCATAATGGATGACTGATGTGTTCCAAGAAGAAAGGTGATTTTCCCCTGGTTTACCATCCATGGACCAGAGCAATGATGCTCAAATGTGCGCATGAATCACGTGATACCGTTTGTAGCATGTAGACTCTGTTTCAGCTGGTCAGGTCTGGGGCTGTGAGCCTGCATTTTTTTTTTTTTTTAGGCATTGCTGCCCTGGTGGTGGGTAGGAGGCCCAGCCTTTGCTCCTGGGAGCTGGAATCGAACCTCCATCCCAGTGGGCCGCAGGTGAGCCTGCATTTTTATGGGGTGCTGGGGCTTGCTGATGTGGGGGAGGTCTAGGGATCGCTTTAAGCAGGGGATAAAGTCTCTCATCGATTTGACTGACTATATGATCATCTACATACCCACTTCTTATGTCATATGACTGGAAGGGCACGCACCTATCATAGTCCGGAAACCCCAATCGGCACAGTGAAAACATTACTTCACAAAATTCTCTCAGACCACCATGGGGATAGCTGAAAGTTTACAGTTAAGGAAAACGAGACATAAAGAGACTAAGCAATTTGCCTGGTATCTCCCAACTAAAAGGTGCTAAGAACAAGATTAGAAATCAGAAAGTCAAACTCGTAGCCTTGCTCTTGACATCTGTAACATGTCTCACATGAGCACAACCCTAGAGGGCTTATTTGGTGTTATTCATGAGGCTATTTTACATGTCTTATCTTTTTTGCTTTTCATAATATCCCTAGGCAGTACGTCATATTATTTTTATTGCACAGATAACAAAATTAATTAACCTTTCTTCAACTGCCTCAAACTCTAAGAAACTCTAGTGATTCTTATTTAAGTAAAAGATTAGATCAATAAAAATATCTATAATGAACTAAACACAAGAAACAGTATGTTAACCAGGAGAAAAATGGAGCTAGGCTAAAAACCAAAAAAAAAAGCTTAATATGTCAGTCAATATGCAAAAGACACCCTTATAAATGTATGCTATGCAAATACACCTTTGACAGGAGGTGTAGTGAGGGCAAATGCCTTGGTGAAGTTCAGGTGGGATATTATCACAGTCCAAATGACTATGGGTCCAAAACAGAATTCATCAGTGGGATTTACAGTTGGATAAGTATCAGAGATTCATTTCTTATCACTTTCTTTTACTACCTAAAAGATCCTTCTTTATTAGCAAGCTAATGAAATAAGATTGTATCAGTAAATTTCCCTGGAGATGAGACTCCAATGTAAGCAGTCGACAAAGGATGCAGCATAGTTACTTGAGGAGAAAAACCACCACAGTAACAAGGGCACAAGTGTGCTTTGTGCTGATTTCTGAATTCTAACAGGGACTCTCAAGTCTGACTATATTTTAAAAGTAAGGGGAGAAGGGTTAATAAAATGCCTAATTCCTACTTCAAAGTTTCTAATTTAAATGGATGTTCTACAACCTGGGCACCATGGTATTTGAAAGCTCCCTGCCTACCTAATGTGCTATCACGGATGGGAGTCACTTCATTAAAGCAGTGTCTACCCCAACTGATGGGGCAAGTAGATGTCAAGGAATTAGCTCATCAGTGGATGTCAATGTTATGGAGATGGTGAGGGAGTAAAAGAGTCTTTCTATCCTGAAAAAAAAATCAAACTCATCATCACCAAGGACTTACAACCATACTATAGCACAGGGTAGAACTGCCCCTATGAGTTTCCAAGACTGTAACTCTTTATTGGAGTGGAAATCCCTCTCTTTGTCCCTCGGGGATTCAGGTGGTTTCTAACTGCTGATCTTGAAGTTAGCAACCAACCTTGTAACCACCATGGTTCCTTTTCCCCAGAAAGTGTACTTGAATTTCATAAAACCAGGCCATCGATCATGGAGTAGGTTCTCATTCAGGGTCCTCCTGTGCGTGAGAGCAGAACTGTGTCCACAGCATTGTTAGTGGCACGCTTTTTGGAAGTGGATTGCCAGGTCTTTCTTTCGTGGTGCCTCTGAGTAAAGGCAAATCTCCAATCTGTTGGTTAACAGCTGAATTTGCTCACCATTTACACCATCCTGAGACTCCAACATTATATAAGAAGTGAGTTTTTGTAACAACAACCAAAAGCACTTTTTTTCCACAAAGCATTTCTGTAGTCTTAACTCCCCACCAAAAAAACACAGAGGGTGTTCTCCCCTGACCAGAACTGTTTCCACTGGAGTGCAGTCTCCTCTTGGGAAGAAATAAATGGAGACACTTAACCTTATTACAAGACCAAAGGTAAAAATATTGGCTAAGACTGAAACACTTGTATGAGTTTCATTTCAAGACAATTTCCAGGACATGGAGCATTGGGGGGTAAAAAGAATGTGTATTAAATGTCAAGATACTGCCAAATTAAGTGCCTGCAGTATCTTAGACCATTTTATTTTGAACAGACTGACTTGAGTAGATACAACCAATCTGCGCGAGACGAAGCTCAGTGTCAGTGCCGGCTACGTGGGTTTTAATGTATTATTTTAATTTTGCTTACTGAGAGAAAATGCCTTTTTTGCCAGCTAAAATTAAAAGGATAAACTCTTAGCACAATAGTTAAATATCCTTGAATGTACCACATAACACTTCATGAGCCTGGATGGCAATGATAACCAGTGGATGATTCATACATGATGATTATCTGTCAGATCCCATGGCTGTGAGTTGCCATGGCTTTTTCTCTGACTCATGGTGACTGCCTGCATAGGAAAGCAAGGCCTTATCCAGCCCTGTGACATCTTCACAATCACAGCGAGGCTGCTATCCCTTCCCGTATTTCTGATCCTCTGTCCTCAACTGAGGAGGCCCATGGCCCGGGTGGCTCAGGGTAAGACTCTGTTAGGATCTTGGGAATCCATTGCCAGGGCTTTCTGCCTCATCTCCTTTAGTCTGGAACCTGTCTACCATGGGTGACTTTTTCATACTTGAAATACCGGAAGTATCACTTCCAGTTTCACCTCAATATGCAAGTCACCACAGGGTGACATGCTTGACTCACAGAACAATTCTACATGTTACAGGAAAGGATCATGAGATGAAGGATGCTTACCATACATATTCCCCAAACCAGACATCAAATAAGGGACTTCCATCCAAGCTGTCTAAATCCAAATCTGGTGCTTATAACAATGAAGATTACTGCTGTCCTAATGGAGGTAGTAGCAATGTAATCCCCATGCCCCGGAGTTCCCACTCACAGTCACCCTTTACCACTGTTCCAAAGGGAGTGGAGACTGTCATTCTTTGGGGGAACAGACTGATTCATGTTTCTCCAACAGAACAATGGGTGTATTTGAATCACTGACCTTGTATTCGTTGAACATCCATTAAACCTCAATACCACAAGGACTTCTTTGTGCAGTAGGAGTCTAAATCAGTGCATGCGAAGACAGGCAAACATGAGATGACAAGTGATTTCATCAAACCAATGAATTTATCTATTCACCCTACTGTGTGTGTTTATGTTAACATATTAATACTTTTCACAAACTATTGAAGGTTTTCTTCATTTCTCCATGCAACTTCCTTCAATCTTGTCAAGGATGAATTTCACGTTCCTCTTGCTCTCTGCAGCTACTGTACCAGAAGTTGGACTCATTTGTCACATTTCTTCAAAGATTTACTTCTCAGATCACAGGTTGGTGAAGGTTTACAGCAAAGGGCCAGACTGTAAATGCTTTAGGCTCTGCAGGCCCTATGGTCCCTGTCATATCTACTCAACCCTGCTGTTGTAGCATGAAAGCAGCCATGGGTGATACTAAAAGAAAGGGCAAAGCTGTGTTCCAATAAAACTTTATTTATGGACACTGAAGCATGAATTTCTTATCATTTCATGTGGCATGAATTATTTCTCATCTTTAGGTTCCCCCCCACCCCACCCATTCAAAGATATAAAAACCATTTCTAGCTCACAAGCCCTACAAAACCAGGCAGCAAGCCAACCAGAGATAATGTGCAGATCCTTGTTCTCATGGAAAGGAGTCCTGGTGGCCTAGTGGGTTACACATCAGGCCGTTAACTATATGGGGCAGCAGTTCGAACTCACCAGTCATGCTTCGCAAGAAGAAGGTGAGGCTGTCTGCTCCCATAAAATTTGCAGCCTTGGAAGCCCAAAGGACCAGTCTCAGTCCATCTGTCTGGTTCCTGAGTTGAAACTGACTCTATCCAATGTGCCTGAGTTCTGAACAAAAAAGCCTAAGGCATTTAGACCATAAAGAACTTTGCAGCAATGGTCAATTTCTATCATGTTTTAAGAGCTCATTTGACACTACTCTCCTGCTCAAAGTACAAACATGTCCTCAGTAACTAGTTGCTTCCCCCAAAGCACTTTTTAATACTGTAAACTATTTTCTCAGGAGTAAATGTATCCCATTTAAATCATCAGCGCTCTTGAAAATATTAGTCAATTCTGACTGCAACATCTTAAGTTCTCTGTTTCACTTCTAGGATTTCCTAATATTCATTACAATGGCAAAAACACAGAATTCACGGGCAAAATTCTTAATTAAGTGGTTTATTAAGGATCTTAACGGGTTGTAATACCAAGGAGAAATACTCAGGATTGAGTTGTTTATCTGGACGTTACAAAGTTCTGTCGAGTCTGCTAATAAATTCCCAAAGGGTATACAACTCTGCTATTTGCCCCTGCTCTGAAGCCATTCCATTTAAGCTGGGAGTCAGTCAACCCAGTTCCTGGAATTCCGTGGCCAAAGGCACCCCACTCCAGTCAGTGTTGGCCAGAAGGTCCTCAGGTCCAGTTTTGTGGGTCAGCAAGCCTCACTACCCTGTTCAACAAGCCAGCCTCCTGCACAAACGCACACAGTTTTGTTTGCTCCGTGGGTTCTGAAGTCCATCACTCTGATCTGGGATCAAGTTCCTGGTTCTGCCGCTGGTCCTCTATTGTTAGGGCTGCCATCTGGACCCAGGAGGTGTGCTGTGCAGGGATCTCCAGGCCAGAGGACAAACTCCACTCCCAGTGATAAGGTCCCTTCTCCTGCTTTGCATTTTACATACAGCAGGCTGCATTCCAGGGACTCCTATTCACAATCACACACAGGTGAACCCTATCAGTCAGTGTCTCTTCTACCTTCTTACCGGGTCAGAGCCACATTAAATAATTCACTGCCATGGCTCTGACTCATAGTGACCCTATAAGACACCAACTCTTTCTAGGAGCAGACAACCTCACTTTGCTCAAGTAGAGTGACTGGTTGATTTGAACCCCAGGCTTGTGTTGAGAAGTCCTGTACTTAACCCATAGCACCACTTGGGTCTTTAAATCACATTGATAGCAACTGTAAAGCACTTTACCGGGCCCAAGTAAAATGCCTTCACTACGCTTTTTTGAACAGAGGTTATAGAATCTTGGATTTGAGCACTATCCTGGTGTTCACAGAACTCAAACATTTCCAAGACATTCTCCAGAGTCCTTCAAGTGCATTGCTGGCCTCGCTGAGGAGAATTATGGGATCTAAGGGCATCTTGGAAAGCGGTGCGTTGGAACTTGCTCCCACAGACTCCTGAGAGAGGCTTGTTCATGTTTTAGTATTTTTCAAGCCCACTGCTAACATGAAATTGACCATGGTAAGAGTAAATTTATATCATGAAAATCCATCTGGCATTACACATCAACACTTTTTTTTCCCCTTTGAGAGTCAGCTGACCACTGCCCCTTAACCCCTTCAACAACAAGATTCCTTTAACAAGTCACACACAAGCACTCACTCACATAGAAAGTCAGTGAGAACAAGAGACTGAGACAAGGAGACTGGGACAGAGAGAGAGACAGAGACTGTTGAACTCTCTGGTAGGGTAGCTTCTGTCAGTTCAGGAGAAAGGGATTAGTCCAGAAAAGAAACCAAACAGCTATAGGATTAAACACTGTTTGGGATCACTTTTCACATTCTGCTCCCCTTACAATCCTAAAATTAATGTATGCTCACTGGGAATTAAATGTAGTTAACTGGAGACTAAGGCATTCAAACATTTTTGCCTCGGATGATAAATTTATCAGAGTCTATTATCTGCTTTAATTATATGTGTCCATCCACTATAGAAAGAAGAGAAAGAAATCACTAAGGACTACTTGCACTACTGTGATCCAAGAAGTGCTGTTTTTACTACTGCATAATGTTAGTTAATTATCCACAAAGCTCTAACCCATTGCCCTTTTCTTTAGTTGTGCTACTGCTAAAAAAAAAAAAAAATCCTTGCTGTGCCCTGATGTTCCTGGACTCAATGTTGTTGTTGTTGTTTTGAGGGGAAGAGGCTCTCAAATCATTCCAGGCCCCTGGTCTCCCTGCACTGAACTACAAGGACTGGCCCACACACTGCCCCATAAACCTAATCTAAACAAATCATTTTGATTATTTTTCCACCACTTTGCTGCCTTCATCTTCACTTTGCATCAATTCATGCACCAATAAAACCCCTTTAGCACAGACATTCTCCTTTAAGTGGGGCTGGGGGGCAGGTGAGAGGGGTGGGGGGGACGATTTACAGCTACCAGGTAGAAATTGGAATCTCTAAATAGGATTATATTTCTATTTGTCAGCAAATATGATAACAGTTCAGACCAGAGTAGGTTAAATCTGAGTAGTCTATACCTAATTCTGAAACAAATTTCTCTCTAGGCCTTAGACAAGAATATGCAGGATCTGAAGGCTCCTGAAATTCTACAACAACATATACATGCATAATGTGTAGACACAAATAAATATTCCTCTCCAATCTTTAGAAGGCAAGTTTTGGAGCCAGACAGAGATGTATTTTGTTGGTGTTCTATTGAAACTCTCTATATTATGTGGCCATAGTGGTATTTACCCTGGGGTTATTCATACAGAATTTTCATTATTTATTTTGGGACTCACGTGGTGCTATTTTTCATTCAGATCTAAAGTGGGTTATGCATTCTGCAACAAAATATTTAAATAAAACTCAGAGACCTACAAAGTCTTGCAGGAAAAGCAGGGAAGATTTATCAATAGTGCAGGCCTCGAGAGAGTTGACCTGGGAAACAAACCAGGCTTGGTACTCAATTGCAAAGCTCAAAACAAAAGCAACACAAGAATTCTAATTCATGTGTCAACAAGACCAAACATCCAGTAACCTTCCCCTCCACATTTCTAAGATCAGTTCATAAGTAATAGAGCAGAATCAATGACTTCCTGTCACTGCATTCTCTGCCATCTAGTCAATTCTGACTCTAGGACAAAGTGACCTCTAGGACAAAGTAGACCACCCATGTGAATTTCCAAGATGGTAAATAACTCTTTATGGGGGTAGAAAGCTTCATTTTTTTGCCCACAGAGGAGTTGGTGATTTTGAAGTGCTGACCCTGTAGTTAGGGGCCCTGCGCCTAACCTCCTGTGTCCCAGGGTTCCTGGTGACAAGTATGGTGAGATTTCATGTCCCTATTTGAACATATTATCAGGAAACCCTGATCCCTGGAGAAAGACATCATGTTTGGTAAAGTGGAGGGGCAGCTAAGGACCCCAGAAGGTGCTACTGGGTAAGCTTTGGATAAGACTCTCAGCTCTCATTAAGATTTATAGGCTGGGAAACCCTGTAGCGGGTTTTAGTCTTGGTCTTGATTAAAGGCTATGTAGTTCAACTTTATGTTCTAAAAATGGGAAAAAATTGAGGCTCGAGGAAGTTTAATAGTTGGTTAATGTTATACAAGATGATAGCTGGTGGCAGATCTGGTTCTCAGCTCAACCCAAATATTTTCACTTAGGGATTCAATGAGCCATGTGTTAGTTTCCTGCTTCTTTATTAATATTTTTTTCACCATTTACTAAGCTTCTATAAATGCTGGGCACTGCACTGGGCTGCTTACAAACTCAGGGATTGCTAGCAAGCAGTCCCAGACATATGTGTTCGTGCTATGATGAACTACACTTAATGACCATCCATTTTCTAAATTGCTTTTTTTAGTGTGTGTATATTTTAAAACACATCATTAGGTTTATAGGTAATGTTTACAAACACCAAAGAAAAATGGAGATCAGATTTCTAAAGGTATTGGCATTAAAATACAATAATAATGAGAACTTTTTTAAAAAAAGGCTTAGGTTACAACTGACTTAAGACAGTTTTAGAAACATAAGCCTTTCATAAGTTAGACACTATCTGCATGTCATTTTATCCTCTGATCATGGTAAAGAGGCCAGTTTCACAACCTTATTGTCACAGATATGACAGAGAGGACCCAGAACATGTCCAAGATGATACCTCTCTCCAGTGGTAGAATCTGTAACAGGCTTACAAACTTCCCAGGAGTTCTCTTTTATCCTTCTTCATCTTTCTTATTTTTAGCTATTTCCATCTAAAAGCAGGTGTAGTTGAAATCAAAGGTCAGCTGTCCATAACTTAACTCAACTGTTCTCTCTTCCTGGCTCCAGAAGACAAATGACCATCTCCATCATCGCCTTGGACCAAAAAGGCTTTATGCTGAGATGAATATGCATAAAATAACTTGGATGCCATTACAATTGGGCCTCATTCCCTTAGCCCTTATGGGAACTGAACTTGATGGCGGTGCCTATCTTTCTCCTCACATCAACAGATACAAAATAGTTTCAGTGGCTAACAATCCACTACCAGCTTTTTAAAAATATGGATCATCCAAAAAGGAGGTACTGTCTATTTAGAATTCAGAGACAGTCCCTGAAAAATGCCAGTCCCTAAAATCTTCACAAGAATGGGAGGGAGAGGGGAATGGGATAAGATCACAGACCTTTTGCAGGCTGAGATCTCTGTCCTGGGGGCTTCCTCAGCCCACTTCAGACCCAGAAGTCATGTTCTATGAAACCCTAGTGATGGAATTGTACACCACCAACTTGAGATTGCTTATGAGATTTTGGTAGTTTGCAAAATCCTTGAAGAATGCAGCATGCAAAAATAGGAAAAACTAATCATGGACTCCCATATTGTGTCACATATGGGTAAGAGTGTTTGTGTGAGTGCAGGAGAGAGCAATAAAGACAATCAGGAGAACCTGAATGAAGCAGGGCCCTGGGGTCAGTGACCTCCTGGCCTGCAGCCATTGAACAAAATTACACAACAAGACCACTTTCATTGTTACTCATTTTTAACTCAATAAGAAAGTAAATTTAAACTGTTTTATTTTTCCCCATAGAAAATATCATGCATGCAAGTACAGCATAGCACATTTAAATAGATGCAAAGCATTTACAGTGAAACATGATCTTCCTCCCACCCCAAACTTTCTAGGTACAATCAGTGTTTCAAAAACACATCACATCATTACACATACATGTATACATGTTTATACAATGGAGGGAAACTCATATTATATACTGTCCTCTCTCTTCTAAGTTTTTATGCAATTTTGGGGAAAGCACACAGAACAAATTGGCTTTCCCTTCAATAAGTCATGGACATTTTGCTGTATGACATTCATTGCAATTGTCACAATGCACCAGCACTCTTCCCCTTCCTCACTGTGCTTCTCATATCAGTTCATCTCTCTTCCTTTCACTTACTACAAATTTTCTGAATTTTATCCATGAGAAAATACTACTCTTTTGACCTGCATGGTGAATGGTTCTAAAGAGTGCGTACCTCTGTGGTGTTCTTGTGCACGTTATAGGTTGATTCACTATTTGACTGAAAGTTGAGCCAAGGGGATAAATTCAAGGATGACCCACTTCTAGTCTTCTACCAATTTCTATCAGACTGGTAAATCTGGCCATTTTTAAAAAATATGATCAAGGGGTTCTGAGGGGTTTTCTCATTCTATACAAGGGCTCATATTCGTATCCCTTACAGAGTACCCAGCAGTGGCTGATGGGCACTCTCTAGAGCTCCCTGTGTCCAAGCTGTGGAGGCTGAGGGTCAGATAGTCCATGAATCTTGGACTGTTTATATTCATCTATAATTTTTTTCACTCCTTCTTTGCTTTGGACAGGGAAGGACTGATAATCACACAGGAGATGTCCTTAGATGACCACTAATAAGTTTTAAAGGTCCCAAGAGATACTCACTTTTCTCTTGTATCAGAGTCTTAAGAGACCATTCTGTACAATACAATGGAAACCAAAGATAACAATGCCTCTGCTGATGAGTCAACTCTGTGTCATAATGACCCTACAGGACTGAGAAGAACTATCTCTTAAGGTTTCCGCAACTGTGGATCTACACCATAGGTTCTCAGATCTGTTTTGGCCTACTGCCCTCTATTCAGGAAAAAGAAAAAACTTACTTAGTGGCACCTTGGCAATTAAAAATATTTATACTGTTGTTCATATCCAGGATAAAGTGTTGGTATCTGCTTTTGAAGTGGCTGGTGGGTTCAAACCATCAATCTTTTGTTTTAAAACCAGTGTCTTAACCACTATGTCACCAGGGACCCTACATTGTTGCACATTATTTACAAAATATATGATCTAAATGGGGTTAGCATGCTTTCTTTTTCTTTTCTACACGATTCCCTTAACACCATCCAAGTCTTAAATCATATGCATATAAGATAAATCATTAAACAGTTTACTTTTGAGAGCTATTTTTACTTTCTTTTGCTATTACAAATAGTACTACAAGAGTGCTCTTAATCATATGCCTTCACTCACATATGAGGATGAATTCACTGGATACTTCTTTAGAAGCAAAATTGTTGGGTCAAAGGATATGTGCAAAATTGTAGGGGCAAAGGATATGTGCATTGAGGTGTTGTCTATGTTTCCCTCCAAAGAGGTGCAGCAATTTAAACTCCTATTAATAGTATCTTATTTGACTTGTTTCCCCCATACCTTCACCAATACAGTGTATTTCTGATTGTAATTTAATTTTCCACAGAGGCTTCCTACTGGACAGAGAAAGTGCTGACCAGGTACCATGAATGTAACTTGGCAGCTATATTTCTCCTTGAAAATGCACCCATTGACATTCTAATTTATCATCTTCTTATGAGTTAAGTAAGTGTGAGTCAGTGGCCTTGACTCTGCCTGGCTCAGGGTAAACTGACAAACTTGAGTATCTGGGTTTGCAAGCCAATATACACAGTAATCCCAGAAACTATTCCTGCAAGAGACCCTGCTGAAAGGAATCACCATTTCATTTACTCTTTGAACATTTAAGGAAAAAGTGCAAATGAAGTACATCTCTTCCAATCAACCAATAATTTTAAATTTAACTAAACTTAATAAAAAAAGGGATTATGGATTCAAAATTTTTTCTGCCACAAGTGTGCCAAGAAAAGATACTCTTTTCAGATAGAACTTCCTTAATATACACGAAGTATCTAATTCACACAGAATGCACCCTTGGGCTCAATCCTCTGCTCCATAACTTCTGGAGTTAATCAGAATGCATACCACAATTGCTGTCACTGATGGTCACAAGAGAAAACTAGGACCTACTCACCCCTTTCACCACCCCCCTCAGCCACTAAGGCATCACAGATGGCATGCTGTTCCTTCCAGTAACTCTGGAGATGTTATTGATTTGTTGTGTACTTTTCACCAAGTCCATGCACTTAGAAGGAAACAGGGTGTAATATATATGCACTTTCAGAAAACTGCTTTAATGTTGTAAATAATATCCCAAAGCATTAATGAGCCTTTCAGAAGTGCCTGCTTTGCAACAGGAAGCACTGGAAATCCAATCAACAAATATTAATTTTGCAATGTCTCCGTGCATGACTAAAAATTGTATTCAATGAGTTAAGTAAGTCTCCCTAGGAAAAAATATGCATTCATTCAATATGTATTTTCTGAACACTCACTACATGCCAGACATAGAGCTGGCACCATATCTCCCAAGATAAAGAAAGTACATTCTCTGTCCTCATGTTAGGAAGTGTCTGCTGGAAGACATGGCTAAGCAAGAAAGGACTTTAATACAGAAGGAATGTGCAGGGCTATGAGAGGATCCCAGAACTAGGGCTCCCGGAGAAACATGGGGAGCTCAGAGAAGGCTTCCAAGAGGTAACAACTAAGTAAAAGTCTTAAGCAGGACTTGACCAGGGAAAAGTATAGGCAGAAACAGGGAAACAATATAGTCTAATAATAAAAGTTCACCCAAACCCCAGGAAATTCAAATATGATATACCTGTCATATGGTGGGCTAGGGTTAATGGATGTATACACTTTTATGGTATATACCAAGTCTCTAAAGAATTTTCACGGCAACTAAGCTCACCAAGAAAGCTAAAATTAAAAATCAGAGTCCCAAGTCAAAGTTCGTTCCCAGGATGCTTCCCATTACGGGTATAATTTTCAAAAGCTCTGAGAAGTATTATGGACATGTTACCAACAAGAAAAGAATCTCTGCTGGGATATAGGCAAAGAGGGAGTCATGTGACCAGAACAAGGGGATCCTGTTTCATTTAACATTAAGAAATCCATGTGTTGGGGTTTTATCCTTTCACCATGCTTACCTTAGCTGGATGCAAATCGGATAGTCCCAGGACATGGACTACATGAAACAAAACATAGCATGAGAAGAAAAACTCATTCATATCCTGCAATATTCAGATGACACAACCTTGCTTGCTCATAGTAAAGAGGATGTGAAATACTTATGAAGAACAAAGAGACAGCCTTCAGTAGGGATTGGACCTCACAAAAAGGGAGCAAAACTCACCACATCTGGACCATCACCAAGCAAAATCATAATAAATGGAGAGATCACTGGCATTGCCTGGAATCTCATTTTACTTGGGTCCACACTCAACACCTATCGAAATAGAAGTCAAGAAACTAAATAGCATATTGCACTGGGCAACTTGACTTCAACAGACCTCTTTCAAGTGTTATTAAGCAAGATGTCACTTTTAAGACTAAGATGTCTCTGACTTAAACCATGGTACTTTCTGTCACCTCATACACACAAAAGCTGGACAATGAATTAGGAAGACTGAAAAATGAAGGCATTTGAGTTATAGTGTCAACACATAATATTGAGTATACCATGGACTATTAGAACAAATCTGTTTCTGTAGAAGGACAGCCATGAGACTCCTTAGAAGTGAAGATGGTGAGACTCGGTGTCACACACTATCGTCATGTTATCAGAAGAGATCTCTGGAGAAAGACATCATGATTTGTAAAGTTGAGGGACAGCCAGAGAAAAAGAGGAAACTCCTCTAGAAATTGGACTGACTTAAAGACTGCAAAAAAATAAAAAAACCAAAACCCTTAAACATAGCAATAATTGTGAGAGTGATTTAGGGCCCAGCAGTCTTTCATTATTACATAGAGAGCCCCTGTGAGTCAGAATTAACTCAAGGGCACCTAAAAAGAATTTCCTTTTTAAACAACACTCTAGAAGCCCCCCATCACCACCATTAACTGCAGCTTGATCTTCTAGTTTTGATGCCTTTAACTTCTCTGCACTTAACATGTTAGGAACCTAATTAGAGAATGTCTTAGAAGACAATGATGGACTTGACAGACTGGGATGTATTTTTCTTCCCTGGAGTTTACATTATTCTGACAGCAAGGAAGCTGAGAGTGGAACAGGTTCCAAGCAGACTCCCCAAAGGACATCAGCAAGGAAAAACAGACACTGAGCTGTATAAATCCACTTGCTACAACCTCCATTCACGTGTCATAACCAGCATGTGAAGTTTAATCCTCATAGAAAAACAACTCAAAACGCCAGGTACATTTTTGTCTTCCCCACATTTATAGTGCTTCAATATGCTGTGTTATGAAACAAGATGGAAATGGTAAACAGAAAAACGAAATGAGCCTTCAGAGATTCGTTCTTTAGTTTGTCCATTCAAATACACTGCAGAAGGGAGTGCTTTCTGCAAAGAAATTATTCAATTTTGACACTCTTTAACTTGGGCTGTTTGGAAAAGAATTGTCTGGCTCGAACGAATGGAGGAAATTTCCAAAAGTCTCACAAATTATATGGCTTTGGGAGAAAAGTTAGTTCAGGAAGGCTACGGAACACAGAACATTTACTCCTATGACTTTGTAATGATTTAAGCAGGATCACTTTGGCTTGCTACAGTTGCTCCTGCTTACCTGGTGTATGTGCTAGTTGGAAGAGTTTTCCATGTTCTCATTTCAGAATTTAAGGAATTAGGGGAGGGGCAATCACATTTTACAGTGGCCTTGAATAAAAAACTATTAAGGTGATTTTTTTTCTTAAAAAATAGAAAAAAATCAGAATCCGTATGAATGTTTATATTTTAAACTCCACAGAGCCTATCAAAAATTTCAGTAGGAATAGGGAGAAGAAAGGTTTCTATTTTTTTCTTTTATTTTTTTAATACCAGTAGTCCAAGAACAAAACAAGGGAATACTCCATGATATAAAATCAGGAAAAGTGTGCATCAAGGTTGTATTATCTCGGATATGAGGGTGATCTGGCTGCAATATCTGTCACCCCATTGATCGCCAGGGCTGATTCAGCTGATCTGGCTGGCTAGACGGGTGTCCCCTTCCTCCCTCACCACTCCATGGGCGTCCCTCCCGAAACTGCGCACTCAGTTGAAGAGGATGACCTTCCCCGATAGAAGGAGGACCGTCCTTCGGTCAAGGGTATATGAGTAGCTGCGCTCCCCCGCTAGAACCTCCAAACAAGTCTCAAGGTTGTATTATCTCACCAAAATTATTCAATAAATATGCAGAACAAATAATCAGAGAAACTGTCTATATGAAGAAGATAGGAGAAAGGATTACTAACAATCTGCAATATGCAGATGATACAACCTTACTTGCATAATGTGAGAATTTTAAACACTTGCTGATAGATTGTAGCCTTTTGTATGGATTATAACTCAATGTAAATAGAACCAAAATCTTCCTAACTGAACTAACAGGTAACCCCATGATAAACAGAGAAAAGGTTAAGGTTGTCAAAGAATTTTGTCTTGCTTGGATTCACAATCAATGCTGATGAAAACACCAATTGAGTGATCAAAGGAACAGCTAAGGGAGTGGAGTAATTCCACATGGAAGAAGCACACCACGCGGTGAGATCCACAGATGAGAACGACAACATCCAAATCTGACGAAGGGAAAATATCAGAATTTATATTGTGAACAGTCAATGTGCAGAAAGCTATGGAGATTGGGGAGAATCCAAAATCCAACTTCAGGGTATCTAGTCAGATTAAGCCTCTGTCATTTTCCCTCTAGTCAAGAAACATAGACAGCTTTATTATCAGATAGAGAGTACGCAAAGTTGATTATGGTGAATCAAATAGGTATATTTTGGTGTTGGGTAAGTTGACCTCCCTCCTGAGTCAACCTGGATTTGATCTAGGCTCAAACATTTCTTGATTGTTCCATGACAAAAATGTCTTCTCCAGTGTTTACAAGATTGACAGTGATCTTTTCAGTCTCTCTCTTTATTTGACTTTTTATCTTTATATTATCAATACTTTCTTCCTGTCATTTTTATTGTTTCTGTTGGGTTTCCCAGTTTCTGAAGCACAGACGGAGTAGATGCATGCGATGGTTTATGGGAGATGGGGAGGAGGTTGGGGAGGGGAGAGCATGAGGGACCAAACCGTGAATGTGGGCGAGGTTAGGGAGCACTAGAACTAATTGTGGTGATATATATACAACTCAGTTTAAAAGTGATCTAATCTTAGAAGTATGTGATATGAAAATACCATATCAAGAAAGCAGCTATAAAAAGGAAGAAAGAAAGAAATTTAATGAATGGTTCCCATGGGTGAAGAAGAAAGAGTTGCAGCTTAGGGAACACTGAATCTATATCAATGATGGTGGAGGGATATGGAAAAGGAGATCAAGTATGGTTGTACAGCACAAAGAATATAATCAAAGGCACAGAATTGTACAAGTAGAAGTTGTGGAATTAAAGAATGTTTTGGTGTGTATATTTTTGCCACAACCCTCCCCCCAAAAATTACCTGAATAACGATGCATACAGGGGAGACACATATGTTCTAGGGTGACAACTGTCCAACTATTCATGATAGGCTTGAATTATTGAATTATATGACATTGGATGAAATGCTAATGAAATTGCTTATAAAAGGAGAGATCGTGCATTGCATAAATCTTTTACACAAGACCTCTTTTAAGTATTGAAAAGAAAGGATGCTATTTTGAGGACTAAGGTGTGCCTGACCCAGGGCATGGTGTTTCCAATTGCCTTCTATGCACGTAAAAGTTGGACACTGAAGAAGGGCGATCAAAGAAAAGCCGTTGCATTTGAATTGTGTTACTAGCAAGGAATATTGAAAATACCACGGACTGCTGAAAGCACAAACCAACCTGTCTTGGAAGAAGGACAGCCAGAATACTCTGTGCAGGCATGGTTGGTGCTCCTGGGGACATGTTACCAGGAGAGACCAGTTCCTGGAGAAGGACATCGTGCTTGGCGAAGCAGAGGGCAAGCAAACATGGGGGAGGCCCTCACCACGCTGGCTTGACACGGGAGCTGCACCCATGGGCTACCACAGAAGAACCATTGCGCGGATGGTGCTGAACTGGAGTGGGTTTTACTCTGTGGTGCACACAGATGCCGTCTATGAGCCAGGACAACTGGAGGGCAGCCTGACCACAGAATCAGTCCCAGAGCAGTGCTGCTATGGATTTCCACCTCATAAGTTAATATAAGATTGCGTCTGGTCACTTGCAGTGTAAGGAATGGCAGCCCGGGTGATGCTAGTCTGGGGTAGATTTCCCTAGGACATGTCACAGCCATAAAGACACACGATGGAAGAGACGCACTTTGACTTTCTACCATAAGAACAGCAGACCTCAAATTTCTGCTGGAACTATTCATAGCTAAGAATTCTCCTCAGCTCTCTATTTTAGCTTTCTACATGGGTAATTTTGGGTGCTCAGTGAAAATAATAAATAGCTTGGAGCTAAGAAAAAACAAACATATTCTTGAATTCCTTACATTACTGCTCTATGCGAACTGGAAATGGCCACACCACCTCCAAAAATACTGTCTCTGATACTGTGTTCAACTCCCTCTTACCCTCACCTAATTGATCTCTCCTGTGAGCAAAGCTGGGGGGGGGGGCAGCTGCCTCTTTTTAGGAAAAGATGACTTCCTCCAGGTTGACAGGCCTAGAAGAACTCATATCCACCCAATGTGTCAGTCCACATTCGTTGCTGGGTCAGAAAGTCAATTAGATTCTACTCCCCAAATAAAACTAATACCTATAATATAAGATGGGAGATTACATTAATATTTCTAAGACCAAAACTCTGTCTCAGTAATATAAATTTATAAATATGACTTTCCCCAGTGCTATATTGACTGTTCATGGCTTCTCTGATAGCCAGAGCTGCAGTGAGAACTATATCTGTGTAACTACAGAAGAAAAGCTACCTTGGTGTTACTTTCAACATGCCCATGGAAGTGACCATCTATAAAAACACTGTTTGCACTTTTCTGCACACAAACTAACCACATGGTTATCAAAGAAGGATGTGCGGGACATCTTTAGCCACACAAGGTTCAGGCATCTGTATTCCCACCTGGAACAGCACACCATTCTGTTACAATACACATCAAAGCAGATCATGTAAAATGTGGCTAAAGTGACCACTTCACTGTCACTCAAGCTTGGCCTTCCCATAGAGCAGCAGGACATTCCCTCAGCTGGTTCTGGAATACCCCTCAGCCACCCCTGCTTCTGTAGGTTGTTTTTCTGAAGATGAGCCATTCCTCTTCCAGTTGCATCTCCCGTCACTCTTCTTCCTTCTTCTTCTCTGACCTCTTCCTTCCCTCTATTGCATCCTTTCCTTTGACACAAAGATGCCACCAGGACCACAGAAGCTTGGTCGTGGGACGGAATGTGAAAGAGACAGGCCCTGCTCTCATGCAGTGAATGGGTCATTACAGATCGATTCACCTGCATTAAATGTTGAGCCAGAATTGGGCAGCAAAGGTGTGCGAGCTGAAAGAAAAAAGCTCAGACCCCTAAGCAGTCAGTTCAGAGGTCAGAAGCAGTCATCACCAGGAAAGGAGGATGGACAGAGGTCTGCCAAGACAACAGCCATCAAAGGTAAGGGAAGCCCCAGCTGGGAGAGCACCAGCACCTCAGTTCAGGAGAAGCCTGGGCACACTGTGCTAGCCCTGCCTATTGTGCACATGGTTCCGGCTCACCTCCCAGAGACATGGAGCAAAGGGAGAGTGCCTGAAGGGTCATCATGCATGGCTGTCTGGAATATGGCTTCCTTAGCCCATAATGAAGCACTTAAATCCCATGCAAAGGAGGAAACAGCTCTCACCAACTTCCAATGCTATGTCTCTGAAAACCCCTCTTCTCTCTGAGCGCTTTTCTTTCTGCTTCCTACTGATGGATGCTTCCATTAATCCTCAGGTTTCTTTTTGATTACAAATAAAAGATCCCTTACCTTGTCACACTCCTAGGTTATGACTGATTTCTCTTTCTCTCATTTTTTAGCCATAAACAGTTTACATGCTCAACATTCCCCATTCAAGTACTTAGCTGGGGTGGTGCCTCTCCTGGCAGTGGGGGTTCACTGGTCAGAGGCTGGCCCTCCACTGGGAAGAGCCAGTTCACTCCCCAGGCGATGTATGGCACACACAGCTACCTGCCATCACTCACATCATGCTGCTACGAGGGTTTCAGATGAGCTTCCGGACTAAGCTACATTAAGAAGAATGACCTAGAACACTACTATAGAAAACTGGCTGGCGAAAACACGATGGCTTCTAGCATGCCCATCGATATCCAATCAGGGGGATGGTGCCGGTCTGAGCAGCATTTAGTTCTCTTGCACATGAGGCCAACATGAGATGGGTCTGCTGGCAGCAACACATCTTCTCTCTGCCATCCTAGTAAAAATGCTCTCCAAAGCCATTACTGATGGCCTCTGTCCTAAACCTCATGCCTTCTTTGATTTCTTACAGGTTGAATACCTTACAGGCCCCCTTGAGACTTCTGACCTTGGTTGTGGGGACACCATAAAACCTTTGGGATTGGGATCACTCTTTGATTTAACAATTTCTTAGCCCCACAATCCTGGCCATTCCCTTCTGTAATCCATTCCCCCATCTCCATTCTAATTGCCACAGCTCCCTTTCATGTCTGCAGAAATGGGCCAGATTAGCCCTCCTTTGCTGGTGCTAAGGACACTGGTGGTGAAGTGGGTTTGGATGTAGGCTGCTAACTTCAAGTTCAATAGTTCAAAAGAGACAGCTGCTTCACTGGAGAAAGAGGCTTTCTGCCCCCACCCCCACCCCCGCCCCCATAAAGATTGATAGCCTCCAAAACCTGCAGGGATAGTTCTACTCTGTTCTATAAGATCACTATGAGTCTGAATCAACTTGACAGAAGTGTTTGGTTTTGTTGTTCTTGGTGTTTGAATCACTCATAAGGCAATATACTATACAGCTTCATGGTAAGGTATTAGAGTTATCAGGGAGACTGTAAGCTTCTCGTAGGTAGAGACTAAATCCTATTTTGTTTTGTATCTCCAGGTCTAAGAACAAGACCAGACAGGCAGCAGGTATGTGTTCTAAAGTCTGGCCAACTCTAGAATAAACACGACAATAGTTTCCTCCTCTCATAGCACAACGCCCAGCCTGCTTATAGTATGTCTTCTTATTTAGAAGACAGTGGGAATAAGTAGTAAAATAATCGGAGAGCAGGGAGCAAAAGTAGAGAGACTATTCCATTATGATCAGCCTGAGATCACATTGAGATGGAAGGAAGAGTGGGTAGAAGACTCCCCCCACCCCACCCCTACACACACAACCATAGACCTCTAAATAGGCTCCTTAGCTTTCAATAAAATTAAACAGGTAGCAAACAGTGCCAATAGTAAATATTTATTCATTAAACCACAGAGTAGTGTTATTTCATAGACAGGAAGTTAAAGATCTAGAAATCCACTATCTGACTGAAGGCCTTGCACTTTGGAAGCAGCAGAAACAAGACGCGAACTTATTCTTTCAGATTCAGGAGCTCTCATCCACTCTTGGTCATGTCCACCCTACCTCTCCAAAGGACTCAGGCAAGGAAATAAGACATAAACCTTCTAGAGAAATTATTCAGCTCCTCCTCCAACACCAAGTTCCTCTAGAAGGAGACCAGTTCCATAATCTCAAGAACATTACAGAGGATTAATAACGTCAAGGTGTAACAGTTGAGGGAAACTCTTAGCCTTTCTGGTAGCATAGAGGCTGCAAGCTACACCTGTGCAGACTGCAGTCGGACATCACCAGCTGCTCTGAGGGAGAAAGCCAGGGCTTTCTACTCTGATAAAGAGTTCGTCTTGGAAACCCACAGTTCTCCCCTCCTGTATAGGGTCACCGTGAGTCAGCGTCCTCTCAGGGTTTCTTGGGCTCCTCTTCTAGGGAAGTCTGCGTAAGAGCAAAGCAGTCAAGCAGAACAAGGATGGGGATGAAGAAACAAACAAACACACATAAGCGACAGTTTTAATCAAATTAAACTTCAGTCTCTTGGTTTTGTCTGCAGAAATAGTTCCCAATGCACCAGCACGAATAAGTTGTTCAGGAGGAGGCAGAAAGAACCAGCAGACACTGAACACAGAGCCCGCAGCAGTTGCCTGGCAGGCGGGATAGACAGCAGCGACAATAACAATCATCGGGACACAATACAAAATGAAGGTGGGTTGCTCGATGTGGTCACGGAGGACCTGGCTTCAAATTACGGCTATTGAAATGATATTCTTTCACCTTTAAACTGTAAAAAGCTCTGAAAAGCTGTTCTCTGGTAAACATCGACTATCTCAGGTCCCATATAGTAATGCCAGGCTTGCTGGTTACAGAGTACCCAGGAACTTAATAGTCAGCAATAATCATTAGCAGTTTTTCCGAACAATGGGAGAGGACAATCTCCAGCTTGATGGATGGCAATGGAGTAGATGTGTCCTTGGCAGGAAAACCCCAGAACTCACTATTGGCAGAAAGGTAACTATCAAGCAATTTTTAAAGATGTGTTTTCTGCCCTCCCAGAGATATTTAGAAGCTTACCATATTAGGGTGAAAATATTCACTTATCCACACTAACGCCCATATATTCATTCAGAGGGAATATTAAATTTCCAAAAAAAAAAAAAAAAGCATTGCACCAGCAGAAATTAATTTGGATTTGGGTTTGAGTTTTCCAGCATAGATAATTCCACTGGGTGACAAAAGTCACTTTGTCTCCTTCCATCTTTTCACAAGAACAAAGAAAAGCAACTGCACTTTCAGTCTTTAAAATCAAGTTTATATAATGATGTAGCCCACTGCTAGCAAGTAAAAAAAGAAGAGCATTCTTGCACATTGTCAACATTAAGAAACATGGTCGTTATTGCTTTGCTTACTGATTACCAGGAATTTCCTCTTAGCAGTAAGTAGCCATTAGGGTAGCACTCATAACAAGTTCTTTTTTTTATTATTTTAAAGAGTTTGTAGTTGGGGTAATTTGAGACATTAGAGTCTCTACAGTGATATTTCCTCCTATTCGAGGGGTTTGTGAGGCACAGATATGACACTGTTTGCCTTTGGCAAACACACTATTCTCATTTTTTTGGGGGGAGGGGAGGCGGGTAGCGGGGGAGACGTACTGCTGATGCCGTCTGATGAAACTGTTCCAGAGCCACAAAATCACCGCCAGATGTGCTGGCTGCCAAGGGAGTTCCCTGGGAATGTTCTCATTTTCTCCTCCCTGTTTAGAGAAAGTTCATTTGGAATCAGTTAAAATGTATTAATGCTCAGTGATCAATGATCTCTTGCTGTGGGCATACTGGCAAGAGCAAAGTTTCACAAAGATCAGTGCTGGAAGCTGCTGAGAAATGAGAATTCACCCAAAGCACAAACCTTCCCTACACTCTGGCTTTCCAGGAGGGAGAGCTCACTCAGTGGGAAAAGCTTAGAGCAGAGAGGGGCTTCCTCCTCCCCACCTCTTCCAAACATTTGGGGTGTTCAAGCAGCACTCTAGGGAGATGATGGCCTGTTCACAGCCATCCACGGGGGACCTGATGCCGAAAGCCTTCACCTGCACACAACCAGTGTGATCACAACAACAGAAAGTAGTTCTCGAGTCAGTTTTACACAGAGGATGTGAGTTTAAAGAAAAGGTGCACTGAGTATGGGGTTAGAGCTTGGATTTGCTATTAAATCAATGTGTTCTACAATGTCCATGGCCTAGTAAAGCGGGAATCACATTTCTCAAACCTCACTAAAATACAGGTGAACATAAGCACCATGAAGAGGACTAACATGGATTCCTTAAGAAAATAGCATCAAAAACATGCCTGTGGAGCTGGCCCCAATCACGAGAGACTCTACAGACCGGAACAGAAATGTCCCTACAGAGTCCCCAAGGCTACAAGTCTTTTTTAAAAATCATTTTATCGGTGGCTCATAAAACTCTTATCACAATCTGTACCTCCATCCATTGTGTCATGCACACTTGTACATGTGTTGCTCTCATCATTCTCAAAACATGTGCTTTCTACTTGAGCCCTTAGTATCAGCTCCTCACTTTTCCCCCTCCCTCCCCACCCCCTGCCTCATGGACTCTTGATAATTTATAAATTATTATTTTGTGCTGTTTTATGCTGTTCAACATCTCCCTTCACCCACTTTTCTGCAGTTATCTCCTCATTTTCCTCCCACTGAGCAAATGAAGGGTTTGAATCAAACACCTTTTGGTTAACACCCGGGTCCTTTAGTCAATGGAACACCAGGATTTCTTTAGTGAATTACAGTTGATTCCTCAGTGCTGGAGTAAGGCAAAGACAACATAACAATGATTACGTTCCCAAGGCAGTAAAACACTTATTAGTTTAAAAAGACACCCCCACATCACCACCCCATGCCCAAATAAAGACTTCAATCTTTCATATCTGAACAAATCCAGCAAGCATATGCTTTCCTGGATTACTTAATGCAGAGGTTTATCTGACTGGTTCAAGATTTTCATGAACTGCTGAGGTCCTGGCCTCTTGGCCCTTCTTTCCTAGATTTAAATCCCCTCTGACACCCCTTCAGGTTTTTTACGCAAAAACATCCCTTCATCCAGGTGTTCTTACACAAGTCCTGACTGATTTCCAGAGACCATACCACGAGAGGGAATGTCTCAAACCAACGGAGTGAAAACACTTCACGTTGGAGAGTGGGTCCAGGTGCTGGCTATTTAGTGGGCTCTCCAGAGATGGATGAGAGTGCTGGTGGTGTAGAGGGTGACATGTTGGACTGCTAAATACAGCAGTTTGAATCAATCGGTTGCTTTGTAGGAGAAAGATGTAGTTTTATATCCCCTAAACAATTACAGTTTGAGGGCTGAGCCCCGGTGGCGTAGTGGTTGTGCGTGGGACTGCGGCCCACTGGGACGGAGGTTCAATTCCAGCAGTGGGACTGGGCCTCCTACTCCCACCACCGGAGAGCAGTGATGCCAAAAAAAAAAAACAAAAACAAAAAACAATTACAGTTTGAAAAGCCCATAGATGCTGTCCTACAGAGTGGCCGTGAGTTGGCGTCAGCTTGATGGCCGTGAAGGGATCAAGAGATAAATAAGAGCGTGAATCTCCCAGCATGGACCGCACTCAGCTTCATTGCAGCTCTCCTTTCCACACCTCCACATTGTCTACTGTAGTGCCTTCCCGACGGCAGCACTCACCAGACTGAGTCAAAGGAAAACTGGTGAGAAAAGTCCCACCCACAGACAGTCTAATGAGGTGAGGGAATTCGCATCACTCAGTGCATCATATGATAATGATACTTGTGTGAGGACCACAGTTTGAAAACCTGCACCTGCACAAAGTGTGTAGGAAGCAGTGTCCTTCCCATGGCTCAAACTGATGGCCCCAAAGGGAGAAGACAAATTCATTCTGAGAAAGGTGAAAAGGATTCAAGGTGAATTCACCTTTTATCAGTTCAGGGAAAAAAAATAACAAAAAAAAGTCAAGAGATTAAAAACAAAATATGACAAATGTGTGCATAAGCAAATGTGGTGAAGAAAGCAGGTGGTGCCTGGCTATCAAAAGATATAGCGTTGCAGGGTCTTAAAGGCTAGAAAGTAAACAAGAAGTCATATAGCTCAGAAGCAACAAAGCCCACATAGAAGAAGCACACTAGCCTATGTGACCACAAGGTGTCGGTGAGATCAGGTGTCAGACATCAAAGAACAGAAAACATATCATTATAAATGAGGGGGAGTACAGATTGAGGACTCAGAGCACATAGGACATCCTTGTACAGAAGG
The DNA here is from genome assembly GCA_004026705.1 of Nesogale talazaci. NCBI lineage: Eukaryota > Metazoa > Chordata > Mammalia > Afrosoricida > Tenrecidae > Nesogale > Nesogale talazaci. The sequence goes on along the minus strand of PVJH01001843.1, from coordinate 128,934 downwards.
GTCACAGGGAGGAGATGAGCCAGTCAGGGTGCTGTGTAGCAATGATGCAACATGCAGCTTTCCTTTAATTCTTAAATGCTTCCTCCCCCCGACTATCATGATCTCAATTCTACCTTATAAATCTGGCTAGACCAGAGGTTGTACACTGGTACAGATAAGAATTGGAAACACAGGGAATCCAGGACAAATGATCTTTTAGGTCCAGTGGTGAGAGTGGCTATACTGGAGGGTATAGGGAAGGTAGGGTAGAAAGGGGAAACCGCATATAAGAATCTATATATAGCCTTCTCCTTGGAGGATGGACAATAGGGAAGTGGGTGAACGGACACATCAGACAGTGTAAGATATGACAAAACAATAATAATTTATATATTACCAAGGGTTCATGAGTGAGAGGTAACAGGGGAAAATGAGCTGATACCAAGGACTTAAGTAGAAAGCAAATGTTTTGAGAATGATGAGGCAAGACATGTACAAATGTGCTTGACATACAATGTATGTATGTATATATGTATGTGTGCTATGTGTATATGTGTATGTGGGTGTGTGCATGTATGTGTGTAAGTGTGTATGTATATAGGTATGTGTGTATGTGTTTGTGTATGTATGTGTGTGTATTTGTGTATGTATGTATGTGTGTATGTATGTATGGTGATACTAGTTGCATGGAGCCCCCAATAAAATGTTTTTTTTCTTTAAAATCTGGAACCTGGACATGGTGGTGGAAGGACTAATACTGGATCAAAATGAAAATAGAACTTTGAGGGCTGAGTGGTGTAGTGGTTGTGCACGGCCCAGTGGGATGGAGGTTCAATTCCAGCAGCAGCTCCACAGGAGCAAAGGCTGGGCCTCCTACTCCCACCACCAGAGGGCAGTGATGCCCCAAAAGCAAAAAAAAAATAGAACTTTGACAAGATTCCCAGAGAAATCATAGATGCACAGCAAAAGTTAAGGACATTTTAACTTGCCAGATTAAGGTGATGTGAGCAACAAATTTGAAAACTACTGAAAGAAGTTGGAAGAAATAAGTGAAAACTTATTATGTAACCTGTCCTAGAAACTGACAACATTTAAAATGTATGTAGGTAAATGTTCATAATGATTCCAATTTCATAACGATTTCATACACACAACCTTTAGGAAATTCTTTTAAGAATACATATCTTTAATGGTGAAAGAAATGCATACCTGAATTCAACAATTCCTCTAGTTTTATTTGCTTATTTTTCTTCTGTTCAGTTCAAGTAAAATTAAATTTCACATTTTTATAGCAAAAATATTCTGCTCTCTGGATGATTTTCATTTTTATAATACTCATTCTTATCATGTATGCATATTGTAGATAAACTCATGAATTAATTTAGTTATTAATAAAACCCTTGAGTTGTTTAGATATTAATAGTAAATAAGTTATGGTACACATACAACACGGAAATACCATACATCACAGAAGACTCATGAGGAAACTGTGACATACATGGATTTGAAGGACACTATGCCCGGGAAAGTTAACCAATCACAAAAGACAAATATCAGGGCAAAAAAATGTAAGATATGGCTTTTCACACCAAAAGAAATAGACTTAGATGGTTACTAGGAGTGGAAGGGAAAGAGAAAGAAGACGAAGCAATAGTAAGAGAGTAGATGTTTGCTAACTTGGGTGTAGGGAACAATAAAATCCTGCAAAAGAGAGAACAGAGGGGTGGGAAAAGTAGGGGGAAACAGGACAGGCGATTTCAGAGTTCTAAAATTGATTTAAATGGTTGAATACAAAGATTTATTTGAAAAATAAGTTCCCTGGGGCCTTTTGGTTGAGAAGGGAAAGAAGGGAGGGAATAAAAAAGAGCTGATATCAAGGGGCTCAAGTAAAAAGAAAATGTTTTGAAAAGGATGATGGCAAAATCTGTACAAGCTTGCCTGATGGAATTAATTTACAGATTGTTATAATATCTGTAGAATTCTAGCCTCCAATTAAATGATCAAATAAAAAATACAAAGAAATTCTCATGCAATTCACAATAAAAAGTTAAAAAACAGAGAAAGATATTTATAGTGATGCTCTTCCAATATTCTCAGGGGCCATTGCTTAGAAATGGAATGTGTTGCTTACATTTTAAATGATGAGCTCAACTCACTTATAAAAGAAACCTCATAATATATCATGCCCGCTTCCTGCCTTAGTAGCAGTGTATACGTGAATCTTCTTTAATAAATAGACACCTTGAAGTGCCAATGGATGAAGCATAATTTTGAAAGCCCCTTCTCACTATCAAGTACATCAGAAGGAATCACTACATGTGAATGAGTTGAATGTATCCAAGGAAATAATTCTGGAAGAAGTTGCATTTCATATTCTTAAATCAATCTGTAGCTTCAACTTCTTTAATTAGCAGGACCCAATATTCCTTAAAAGAGCCCTTTTTGCCCAGTCAGCTGAGCCGTGGGTTACTACACGCATACTAAGGATTTGAAACTTACTAGTCCCTCACAGGAGAAAGACAAAGCTAACTGCTTCCTTAAAGATGTATACCTGAAACCCTGCGGAGCAGTTATAGTGTATCCTGTCGGGTTACCGTGAATTGGAATCCATTGGATGGCAGTGGGGTTGGTTTGAGTTTTAACATTTGGTGAGCACCTACTATGTACCAGGAAATAGGATTATGTACTTACTACTTAATGCTCGCAATAACTCTAAGGGATAATAGTAATGATGATGGTAAGAGTAATAATAGCTCACCTTTAGTCAGTGCCTTCTATTTTCCAGGAAAATATTTTCATGAATTAGGATTCTTCAGTGGGAAATACTGATTACAATGGGACCCTATTATGTGGGAGAAGAGAAAGCAAGGTTGCCTTTTGAAAGGTAAGGATTAATGGTAGTATATTTAGAAAAATTGTGTGGGTTAGCATGACCTGGAATAGAGAGATAACACAAAGAGAAAGGCTAGCAGAATTCTTGGGCATGGAAGTATTTACATCATTTTGACCACAGAAGTAAGGGGAAGTGAGACCACACAAGAACTATGAAGAAGCTGATACAATTTTCATTAAATGCTGATTGTCCTGAAAACAGGACTCTAACCATTGCAATCAGATAAATTCATATACAGTAAACCATACTTGCATTTTGGTGTCCTATAAACTCCAACCACATGTTGGAAGAAAATCTGGAGTGATTTGTGAAGCATTTTTGTCAGAATAATTAATAATTGAAAGGCAAGAATTTGGTTTCAGAATGAAAGCATCGGTGGACGCAGCATGCTCACAAATATTTGTTTTCTGGCCATTGCTTTTCCTGCAGTAACCTGTGTCTTCTTCAATTCATAAACTCCCTTCTCTGGAGGAGTACTATGAGGGGGGAAACAAAGAGGCATGTACTACTGGTGCTTTGTGATTCCTCACAGAATTGAAGACCTTCGCTTGCTTTCCTCCCACCCCCAGAACCCCCTTACTTCCAGCTTCCAAAGTGGCCTGCACCTGAACAGAGTGGAAGTAAACCAAGAGTGAGCAGGGCCATTCAACCCTAACAGCAACAATATGGATTATATTATGTTGTTATCTGCTCCAGGTCTCAGATTTCACATTTTACAGGAAAGGGCACTCAGAGATGTTAAGGCGTCTGTGCCAGGTCAATTGGAAACGAGCTTTGGGAGTTCATGCGGACGCCCCTCCAATTGCTTCTGCTTGCGCCGCCACTCTAAAACACACCAGCTAGTTTGCTTCTTGGCTTGTTTCCCTTTATTTTAAGACTTCCGTCCTTATATGTGTGCCACAGTTCATAGCACACACACAGAGTAAAGCAGAAAGAATGCTATTTTTCCCCAATAATAGGAATCCTTATGAATGGAAAGTTAAGGCTACAGCTTCATATGGTTTAGTTTGGTTTGGGTCTGGGAAGCAGGCTTGGTAAATTAAAGGTGTGATTCCTTGAAAGCACAGTGATGAAAGTGATTTGAAACTTACTATTGACAGTTATAATAGAAACAAATGCCTACTTACCACTTACGCCTCAGCTCTGGTGAGAACAAATCAATACCGTAAAATGCTTTCAGCTTTCCAGAGAAAGGTTCTACCTGACAAATACCAGGAGATCAAATATTCACATTGCTTAGGACCCAGAAGTGTATGGATTAGGACATTTTTCAGGAGGCAATAAGAACAGACAACAGCAGAGAACTCAACCCTATCAGGTCTGAGCTCACTGTCCTCAGGTTCTCATTTATTCATTTCATCCTTTCCTTCATTTGTTAATTAGCTCTTTAGTTTATTGCCTTGTCCCTGTGGTGCGTATTTGGACTATAGCAGTAAAAGACAAGGTCCTGTATTAAGGAGAATTCAGTCCAGTAACAGAAACAAACAACTATGATAACGCACTAGCTTGATCTATGCAATAGGTATGCACAAACTACTAAGGCAGGACAATGATGGTGCATAACCTAGTTTTGTCCATTGGGATTGCAGTGACCTGAAACAGTCTCAAAACTGGCTGTCATAGGAGATGGACGACGAGGAGAGAGAAAAGTGAAAAAGGATATACAGCCTTGAAACATATTAATTTCCAATAAGGCATACTATTTGGACACTGTGATACTTAGGTTTATTGTGCCAATGTGGCCAAAAGGAGCTGTGTGATTGGAGATTAATCCGGGCAAGTTAGTTTGAGGACAAAGAGATAAATTGGCTCTGAAAGACCTGATCCCTTCTCTCTTGCTCTCTGGCAATTAGACCACCGTGCTGCTGCCTCAACCTGTGTGCTACCCTACCTGTGGGCCAAGCCAACACTGGGGCCTGAGGCTCCTTCAAGACCTGCTTCCCTACACTATTGGTTTGCACATTGCTTGAGCTTGAGGCTGGTGAATCCTTTCAGTTTGCATTGCTGGAATTTGATACCACATCTAGGCCTGCTTAGCCAAGCTCCCATGCTACTGACCCACTCTGCTATCTGCTGCCTATGGGCAGACAGTGCCTGTTTTGCATGAGGGAAGACTCCACTGTCTCCTTTCTTGATCTTGAACCAAAGTTTCCTCCATGAGATGAAGGATTTTCAATATATTAACTATTCCAAAAAGTGAATTGTACTGAGCACTTTGTACTGCTGTGTGGACTAATTAGCTGTTATATTCCATAACTGTCTAAGACCATCAGAAAACACATATACTCAGTACCTGGTGTGAAGACTGTTACCCATGCTACACCATGCTTCAAGACAAAATTTCATTTATTTGTAATTAGATAAACATATTTCACAATATATAATTACATTTTTGAGATTAATCACTATGCTTTAATTATGTTCAATTTGTAACAACAAAAGTACATCCTGCATATCAGATATTTACATGATGATTCATAACAGTAGCAAAATTACAGTTATGAAGTAGCAATGAAAATAATTTTATGGTTGGGAGTTACTACATGAGGAATGGTATTAAAAAATCACAGAATTAGGAATGCTGCGAACCACTGCTCATGTGAACCCTAACCTAACACAATCACTTTGCCATAGGCAAACCAATCCTATATACCTGACACTGCCATTCAGTCAATATTGTCTCAAAATTCTAAGTCTTGATAGAGAAGCGAATGCCTAGTAGGTTTAGTAGTCTAACACTTAGTCCACAGTACAACCAGGTTTCATAAGAAAATAGAACAATGTTATTATGCAAGTCTACCTTTAAACAAAAAACAAACTCATTGCATTAAATCAAAGTTAACCAATCGTGACCCTGTAGGACATGGTAGAACTTGCCTCTGCATGTTTCCAGAATTATAGTTCTTTCTTGGAGTAGAAAGTTTCATCTTTCTCCCACAGAGTAGCTGATGATTTCAAACTGCTGACCTTGGGGTTAGCAACCCACTGTGGAACCACTATATCACTAGGACTCCCTCTAAGTCTTTAAAACTGGCCAAATCCCAGTCCCTTAAGGATGATACTCTTGTTTTCGATAAGTGTGTATGAACCCAGACCTGACCAAGAAATTCTTTCTACTCATTTTCCTGCCCAGAGACTAATCCTTCTTTAATAATATACCAAAGCCAGCTTCTGAAGTGAACATCAGATATTTAATTTTTAGCCACTTATTCCTGATTTCTGGTTGGTAGTAGTAAACCTTTAGGGCATTTTCCTTCATTTTAAGTACTTGTATTAAAAATGAAACATAAAAACCTCTCGCTGACCTCAATTTTATCTGGACTCATAGGGACCCTATAGGACTGGGTAGAACTGTCCCTTTGAATTTCAGAAACTTTAAGTCTTGTATAAGGGTAGACAGTCTCATCTTTTTACCACTAAGAACTTGAAAGATTCAAACCACTGACCTGGTAGCAAGCGGCACAGTCTGTAGTCAACTGTGCCACAAAGGTTCTAAATTAACTGTCTCAGTTGGTAGTATAGTGGGTACCCTGTCCTTCTGCGAGAATGCTCGTGGTGCTGTGGGCTGCTTACTGCAAAGTCAGTAGTTTGAAACGACCAGCTGCTCTGCTGCAAAAAGATGAGGCTTTCTTCTCTCCTAAAGAGTGCGCCTCGAAATCCCATAGCAGCAGTTCTATAGTGTCCTCTAGTTTTGCTCTGAGTCAGAAATGTCTCGATGGCAGTCCGTTTCTTTTTTGTTGTTGTTCTTATTGTTTGTTTGGGTTTTTATCTCCTTTCCACTATAAAATTTAAATAGCTCCCTGGAGTTTTAGCTGAGTTCTCCAGCCCACACTCTCTACGGCCAAAGAATGAGCATGTGACATAAAATCAACCAACTGGACCTTCTCTTTAAGTTAAAGGCATCCTTAGTGAAATGGTATGCTACTTATTTATTCATCCTTTCTTTGAGGGGGCATCACTGTCCCCTGGTGGGAGGAGGAGGGCCAGCCTTGCCCCGAGAGAGTTGCTGCTGGATTTGAATTGTCAATTCTGTGGGCCACAGTCCTGCACACTGTTTCCTGTCTGGCCCTCTTGCATGTATTAATTCTTTTTAATTAATTAATTAATTGAAAGGCTCATACAAATGCTTATTTTTTTTCACAGTTAGCCTGAGTTGGCCTCTGTTGCTTCTTTTCCGAAGAGTCCTAACTCTACTTGAACCTTCAATTAAAAGGACAACCTTAATATTTTATGAAAATGGTCACGCTATTGGCAGATATTTGCATTTGCTACAAAGTTGTTACATTAAGCTAATCTGCATCCTCTGACTGAAGTCTGATATTAGTAAGTAAAAGGAACAAAATGCACCATGTATTCCATATGACAGGCACTTCAGCACCTGATCAGAGTAAACAATTACTTATAGCCATTCTTCCATTCTCCAGGTTGGACACCATCTACTTCTCAGTCTCTAACATGATTTATATACTCACAGATTATGGAAATAAGAGGTTTGAAGTATTGAAGGTTATTTTAACCATTGGTTCCAGGGATGTAAGAGGTCACTTCCTTAGGGGTCTCTTTCGGATTTCATGCATATTATCTGAAAAGGTTGGTCAATTATTAGAATTCCATTATTTTAGCATGCAGGAAGAAGGCCCTTTTACAAAATATCTACCATAGCTCTTTTTATTCTTCTGTAGTCTGCCCCAATTAAATGTATATTATCTTCTTTACTGAATTTGGGATAACTGGTGGCTATTTTCAGAGCAACTCATCAGGATGATAAGGATTGATTATTGTTAATTAAGGTAGCAGAGGTGTTGAACATTCATTGGGCTTTGAGTAAATGTTGCTAGGATAGCTATTTCCCAAACCACTTACTTGATAAACATAATGTCTTTAGCATTTGAAAACAATCCAAAGTCACTCTTTTCTCTTTCATTTCCCCCCTTTCCTAGTATCCAGTCTAGCAACAGATGTGTGTTTCTATAACCACTTCAATAACTTAGAAACCGTTTGTGTATAAACATACATATATATTATTCATTCCTGAGGAAGAGGCCATAAATCCAAAATTCTATCAAAATCAGAGGAAAAAAGAAAACATGGTAAGAGAACAGTGCACACTCCCTTTTTGTACTTCTTGTCCAACACAGAGCCATCTATTTCCCTCCACTGAAGGTTACACTTTCTCTTACTCTTACCACCCTTTAAATTCCTTGAATGAGTAAAAGTTTGTGTTTGGTTGCCACTGACTCATGCCAACTCCTTTGATAAAGTAATCAGACTAGGTATTCATCTACTAGCTTTTGGGAATTAGATTGCCAACCCTTCCTTTCTTGTATATTTTAGTTTGAAAATCCCACTGGAACAATTGAACATCAAAATAACTCTCAATCCTCTACTAGCAAATGGGGATGGATTGTTGACTACACTTGTGTATTGGCTGGCAATCAGAGCTGGCCTTCTTGCATGAAGGCAAGAATTCTATCACTAGGGAAGAATAAAATAGGACCCCCAAACTCATTCTATTTATTAAAATGAACTCAAGGGAAATTCAAGACCTAAATGTAAATCTTAGAACCAGCATGGTCACTAAGGGGAAAAATTGGGACAAATTTAGGGGCCCTGATACATGGCATACCAGGGCTTCTGGAGTAGTAGCTACATGTTAATCTGCTAACTTCAAGGTTAGCAGTTCAAAACCACTAGGAGAAAGATGAGGCTTTCTTTTGGAAATCTAATTGGGCAACTCTACCCTGCAATATAGTGTCACTATGAGTTAGAATTGACTCCGCAGTGGCTTTTGGTTTGGAATTCCCTATGAAACTTAATAAAATTCCCTATGAAACCTAATAAAACAAGCAATGGAAGACAAAATGGGTGACTATGACTTGCTAAGAAAGTGGACACTTAAGTGCACCAAAATAATACACCAAAAGGGTAAAAGGGAATAGCATACAGGGGACATTTTTTTTGACAAAACATATAAGACGAGGGATTGATCTTAAAAATTTGAAAAAAAAAGCACCAACATATCAACTAGAAAAAAGACAGATAAACCATTTTTTAAAATGAGCTGACGAGTTAAACAGACACTTCAGCAAAGAAGATATTCAAATAACCAGTAAACAGGAAGAAATGGTAGTTGATCATAGCCATTTGAGAGATGCACATCCAAACTTTATTGGGATATCACCATCACCACCACCATCTCCAGAATTAATAGAAAAATAAAAACCAAAAATATCAGAAAGTTTTTTACTGGAGCAGCCAGCTGGCAAGTGTGTGGATTATGAAACATGAAGAGTGGAACATTCATATCTGCTGGTAACACTGTACAATGGTGCAATTACCATGGAAAGCAGTATGGTGCTTCCTCAAAAACTGGGGGTGGGGAGGAGGCCATATGATCTAGCAATCCCGCCACTAGGTATATATCCTAGAAAGCTAAGAGCCATGCCACAGGTGGAGATGTTCACATGCATGTTCATCACAGCACTATTCAAATCACACAAGCAGGGAAACAATGTTCATGCTCAGCAGGGAAAGAATGGAGAAATGAATAAAAATGAATCTGGGAAACCCAGATGAATCTGAAGGACTTTGTGCTGAGTGACATTATTCAATCACAAAAGGGCAAATACTCTATGAGACCCCTATTATAGAAAGTCAGGAAGATGTCTTCAAACTGAAAAAAAAAACACAGACATAGAGGCTAATATTGGACGTATGGACTTGATCTGGACTGGGCTGGGATGCTTTCTCAATATATAAATCTCTTACTGTCTATGAATTTGTTTCTCTAGTCCACCCAGACTAAGACAGGAGTGGGGGGGAATTAGGAGCTGATATGAGGGCTGAAGTAGAAAGAAAATGCATTGATAATGTTGATGGCAACATATGTACAAATGTGCTTGACACAATAAATTGATGTATGGATTGTGATAGGAGCTATAAGAGCCTCAATAAGAGTATCTGATTAAAAGAAAAGAAACACTTTTCAACAGTTATCAAGAGTGGGAGGAGAAATGAAGGAGGGAAAGTTATGGGCTACAGGGTAGACAAGGCTTAATTTGGGAGAAAAGAAAGACAAAATTCGTTAAGTGGGAGGTTGGTGAAAAGATCATGGAGGCGGAGCAAGACATTGTGGGATTTGTAATAGTTAATGACAAGAGAGGCATATACTAATATACACACAATCTTGTAGCAGTTATGATAAAGGAACAGATACTTAGATAAACATGCAGACTGATTAGATATGCCAGATAGAGTGGGAGTATACTCAAGAACCTATATTTACACACACTTCTAGCAGACTATTTTTATATATGTATCTATCTTTGTTTCAAATATATCCATGACTACAGTAGAGCATACAGTAGATAAAGTTGTGAATACTTCTTAGACATAACAGAACTCCTTGCAGGAGTGCGTTATTGAACCTGTAGAAGCAGGACTATGTCCGGGATCACCAAAGTCTATTGGTATAGGTATTCACACACAAATATGTTTCAGAAAGACAATGTTCTACATCTTATTTGGGTGAGGAGTAACATGCATTTTTAAATGAGAAACATTAGTTGCCTGCATCCAGAAAAAGTGATGAAAATTTGAAGTTACATGGACACAATAGTGTAATGAATGAATTGACCATGAAAACATCAGTTTCCATGACTCTTAGGTCAAATAATTTGTTAGTACCTGGATACCACTATCAATTGCTTTGCAAGGATCATATTAGAAGATCTGGGAGGGAGTGGAAGAAAATTAGGAAAAAAACCCCTCCAAACCATAAATTGAATCCAGGCTTACTGGTCACATAGGTCAGGTGGGACTCCTGAGACATTAGTCCTTAGCTATCCTTGAAGTCTAAAACTGAACTCATTCAGTGGTTGAATAAGTCACCCATGTAAGAGCTAAAGGGCAACATCCAGGAAAAATTACTCAGGAGGGTTGGGGAAGGAGGAAGAGGGGAAACAGGAAACACAGGAAGGAAGTGAGACTTGAGGGCACATTGAGAAGAGTGCATTGGATGAATGAAAAGAAAATGTGCGTGATTTGTTAAATGTAAAAATGGATTAACTCTTACCCTTTTCACAATAAAGCATTTTGTTTTTGTTTTTGTTTTGTTTTTAAGAATTCTTGAATTGAACCACCATTGATTGCCCTTGAAGAAACAATAGTGTAAAGTCACTTCTTCATTGGGGAGTGGCAGGGAGAATTCCATTTCTCTAGTCTTTTTCCTGATGATAGAGCTTTCAGAGAAGCTAGACTCCATCAGTCCACCCTCATTACCCCTGATGTCAACCACCACCTCTCCTCTCATGTTCCCAGGTGCCAACAATCACTGCAACGCCTCCCAGACTCCCGGACTGTTGAGCAAATTGCTCACATGACCGTGAGTGCTGGGGAGTCCCAATACTGATGTGCAGGTGGTCTGTCTGGAGGATCATCCTTATCCACAAGGCAGCAGATACAAAGAAAATCAGGTCAGGTAAGAGACAAAACCTCAAGAACTGGAGGTTAGGCAGAGGCAAGTCAGATCTAAGATCCAAAGCGAGAAACAAAATAGTTCAAAGTCAAAGCAGGGCTCAGGGCTTCTACTCCTGCTCAGCTGGGCAGGGGCCTTCACATAAATCCATGGCATGGCGTGTGCTTGTTATAATCTATGGACTGCACATTTAAGGAGAACAAAGGATGGTGATATGTGCCCCACCCTCTAGTAAGGTGGGACTCAAAATATAGTGCACCCTAGCGCTGTCTCATCAGCAAATCCCCCCCAAATAGGGTGAATGGGTTAGAGGTGAGAATTTACAATACACCATGAAAAGGAACAAACTGTGGTCAGAGGCATATGAAGTCATGAACTACCCTGAAGGCTGGTACTGCATATGAATTCTCTGATGTATTCAAGGTTTCCCATAAAGATATGTTAAAATCCTGACCTCCAGTACCCTAAGCTTGACCTTTATGGGAATAGAGTCTTCAAAGATGTCATCAGGTAACCTGAGATCATATCTTGGCATCGTTTAAAAAGAAGACAGTCTCAGGAAGACAGAGGAAGAATGTCTATAAGGAGACTGGGTGACAAGCTGAGGGACACCTGGGGCTACCAGAAACATACAGAAACAGGAAGAATCTCTCTCTAGTGCCTCTGGAACCTTGGTATTGGTCTTCTGTCCTCTGGAGATGCAATACAGTGCATTTCTTTTGTCCTAAGCCATCTACTTTGTAACTCTTTTGTTATAGCAGCTCTGAAAAAACAAATATGGGTCCCTACTTTTACAAGCAGCTCAACTTCCTTTGTTCTTGGTTGAAAGACTTTTCTGTAACTCCTTTCCATCAGGTCAGTGCAGCTAGGCATCCCTGTGACCCATATCGGCAGCCCCCAGTCCAAGTTTACCAGAATACTCTTCTTCACAGGTCTCCTCCCCCACCTGCACCATGGTTACAAGGTCGCATTTCTTAAACAAGAGTAAACCTCCTCAACTTCTTTGTCTCAAGCTCAGAGTTCTTACCTACATCCTACATATTCAAAGCAGATTTATAAAACAAAGAACTTTAGTTTTGAAGAGATTTTTGTTTGCAGAGAGAAAAGTAGGCTGATTGAATGCATTGTTTTACACTGATTTTAATTGTTGCTATAATCTGATCTGCCTCTAGCCAGCTAATCGGTATTTAATCGGTTTTAATTTTATTACAAAGCAGCTAGAATGCAGCTGTATCTAGACACCACACAAGTAAATAAAATGCATTATTATTTTTATTATATTTATGCATGAGTTTTATTCTACTAGTGACAAAACTATAGTCACATCCACTCCTCTAATAATTTGTTTGTATTAAATCATTATTGTATACTTGCATAGTGAGAATAGTTAGGGATGCCTGTTTGTTGCCATGTGTCAGGTATGCAGCAAGATCTAGATGTACTCACTTTAATTTGCCAAATATCTTGGGATTCATTTAAATAATTATACAGCACCTCAATTCTGACAATTGCTTCTATTAATTAATTATATTGGGATTTAATTCTACAGAACAAATAAATAACAGATGTGGGACCAGAGCAACGGATCCATGCATGAACATGGTCAGGTCTGATCCTTCCAGATATAATTCCATACAAGAGCTGCCACATAATCCCTCAGAAAAAGGAGCATGGTAGGAGTAATAAAATCCTGAGTGTCTGAGAAGACATTGCACATGAGCGCAATAGGTTCCAAAGTCCTATGTAAGTATTTGAACAACGACCTTATTTCAGTTTCTTGAGAGGACTGTTAGGGATGGCCACAGAGTCAACCTGAAAAACTATTTAGAATCCACACTATGCCTGCCTGAAGGAGCTCTGATCACCTCAGCACACTTCACACACACAAATATCAATAAGAAAATCAAAACACCTCAAGGCTGCTTATGGGGATTGCTACTGATGTTTCAGAGGTAATCTGCCAAGAATTCACTTTCCTCTGCTTTCCCCTCACCATGCTTTCTTCTGCAGACCGTGTGGAGAGCTTTGCTTCCCTCTCCAGGAAGGAAGCAAAGCACCATGGCGGGAAGAGCTTGGCCTCAGATAGATCTGGGCTCCGGGTCCAGTTTTTATACTTACAGACCCTCTGTATGACATCAGGGGCTCTGGTGGCAAAGTGAGTAACACATCAGACTGCTCACCAAAAGGCCAGTGGTTCAAGCCATCAACTGATCCATGGGGACAGGTGAGGCCATCTGATCGAATAGATGTTCACGGCCTCAGATGCCCGATGTAAGGTCACTATGAGTCCAGTTTGATTGGTTTAGGATGTGACTTTTGACCAAATACAAACTAAATGCCCAGTCATCGAGCCGACTCCAACCAACAGTGCCCTTAGGTGTGCAGAGATGTGTGCAGCATAGGGCTGCCCCGCAGGGTTTCCTTGACTGTTGCCTGTACAGAAGCAGATAGACGGGTTTCCCTTTGGCATTACCTCTGAGGGTGGCTCAAACTACCATCCTTTCCTTTGCAGTCAACCACAATGCGTTTCTACCACTCAGGAAATCTGACCGACGCCTTTAAACCTTGATTGAGTTGTGCTGAAAAAAATCAAGAGTTGCCATGGTTTGAACTGCACCTCCCACTTGACAGGCCATGATGCTTTCTCATTTGGGAGTTAGGCACTGATGTCATGTGACCATTATGGAATGATGCCATTACCCCCAACATGTGGTCTGCATCAGTCTGGACTGCTGGAATGAGATGCAACACTGTTGAAACCTTGACCCGTGAAAGGGAACTTTTTCTGTGGTCTGTATCACATTTTATCTTACAAGAGATAGACAGAGAAGTGGACAGAGAGAAGGAGATCTACTATCATCCAGAAAGAAGGGTGGACACTGAAGCATGCCCTTTGGAATCAGAGTCCTTGCACTGGGAGAAAGGGAGGGACAGTTTTCGTATCTTCAGAACTGGCACTCTGAACTCAGACTTCTAGATTCCTAAACTGTGAGAAAATAATACTTTTGTATTTCAAATTCACCCACGTGTAGCATTTTAGCTATAGCAGCACTAGAACACTAAGACAAAACAATAACAACAAACTCCAAGCTCACTGTCATCAAGTCACTTCTGATACATAGGAAGCCTCCAGGACAGACGAGAACAGCCTCTGTGGGTTTCAGAGACTGTAACTCTCTGTGTCAGGCAGGGTTCTCTAAGAGAAATAAAATTCAGGACACTAGTAATGCTTTTTTAATATATTTATATATTGAGAAAGATATATAAGATAAAAAGAGAAAATGTTAACTATAAAGCAATACAGATTGCTCTGTGCAACTCAGTTGCATGAGGCAACTAGAAGACCGGCAAGTCCTTCAATTCTTGAGGGCTGCTGAATAATCCTCTGTAGAGCAATCCAGGCTATCTGGCTATAGGCAGCAAACGACAGAGCAACAGTCACCAACAGTCACCAACTGTCACCAACAGTCAGCCAGATAACAGAGTCCAACAGTCCCCAGCTCAAGAGATGTATATCCCAGAAGCGTGGCGAAGTAGGGCTTGAAGGATCCTCAACTCACAGTAACACAGTCCACGATTAGGTGCCCCACGGGTAGTGTTGCTTGGAGGTCGAGGCACAGGACGAACAAGGCAGCTCTCTTGTCCGAACATCCGGAAAACAAGAGAGAGAGGGCGGGACTTGCCAAGCCCTTCCTATCTCTGCCCTTTAATTCATCCCGCGTGTTCATTGGCTGTGCCGTCACAACAGACCCATCAATCTTCTGTGGCCATGTTGGCATAACAAACCAACCCATCACACTCTCCACAGCAGTAGAAAGTCAAGTCTTTCTCCCGCAGAGCTGCTGGTGAGTTTGAACTGCTGACCTTGTTCAAACATAGCCCGTTATGCCCCAGCGCTCCTTCAAATCAAACTCACTGACAAGGAGTTGAAACTGACTCTGAGATTTCTGATGTGGGGCTCTTTAAGGGAGCACAAAGCCTCATCTTTCTCTTACAGAGCAGCTGGTGGGTTTGAACTACTGATCTTGCTGTTAGCAGTCCAGTTCATAATGTACTATGCCACCAGGGCGCTGAGACATGGCTGTACCTAGGGAACTAAGGATTTGTATGTAACAAATGTTATTATATTGAAGATTAAATGTCACCATGCTCGAAGACCTCACCCTGGTATCTAGCACTCAGTTTATTCCTTCAAGTACAAGAGTCTAGCCTCCCCCAACTCTCCCTCATAATTCTCACCCACTGAAGTGGTCTCAGAAATGAAACCTACCTATTCTACCTCAGTTCACAAGCTTAGGGCTTCCCCACTGGCAGGCAGCCTGGCTGGATTCTGTGTTCCTACAGAGAAGCAGTCACGGGGTCTGTGCCTATGGAGAAGCAGTCCAAGGGTCTGTTCCTTAAGAAGAGGAATGAGGAAGCATAAACCAATTGGAATCCTGAATAAGTTACATATTCTTTGCACAGAAACTAGGATTCTAAGCATCTGTGAGCCACCATCTAAGCTATCACTGATGGTTTCTTCCTGTCTGCAGCAAAAAAAACAAAAAACAAAAAAACAAAGAAAATCATAGATCTAGGCCAACAATTACCTAATTAGGCCAACAATAGCCTAATGTGAGCAGCAAACTTCAACCTCCACCAGAAAAACTAGGTGGTGCCCAGCTATCACTATCGTTTGTCCTGAAAGTGTTCACAATAGAAGACCATGGGAGAAAAATTTGAAAAAAATTCAAAATCATAAAAATTACAAGACTTCCTGGTCAACTTCCTGACAGAGATGAGTGGGATCCTTGAGATCATGGCTCTTAGTCCTTTGTCAAAGCCAGAGTGGAACTCACTCCCACAGATCAATCTTTAGCCTAACATTAGGCCTAAATGGTAAACAACACCACCACCAGCAATCAGTCACCTGAGATCAACAGTCTAGCATCTGCTCACAGTTGAAGTTCCAAAGATGGGAAGAAATGAGATAGAAGGATAAATAGCAACATGAAACACAGGGAAGAATTGGGGTAGGTGACATCACATTGTGGGAATTGTAACCGATGTCATAAAATAAAATGGACACTAATTGTTGAAGGGAAGATGAACTTGTTCTGTAAACATCTATCTAAATCAAAATATAAAGTTAAATAAATAATAGACACAGTCTAATCCTCTAGATTGTCGCAAGCCTTATTAATTAGCGTAACTCTCCCTAAGCTTGCCTCATTAACATCATAGAGGTTAACATTAGCAACACAGGATAATGACATCGGATTACATAACACTAAAAGCTTGGTCTAGCTAAATTGGCACATTTTTTGAGGGGACACAGTTCAATTCATAACAGATGGTGAGGCTTGGGACTTAGTAAATACTGTGAAAATTCAGGGACTGAAATGAAGTGTACTTTGTACATGGATACTAGAATATCTTCTGGTCATAAACTTCTTTCCTTTCTCTACTCTCTTTCCTATTCCTCCATTCTCTTCCTCATTAGCCCTATCACTCCACTTCCCCCTCATTCCTTACTCTTTAAATTCCATGTCTTTCCATTGCTTTACCTTCCTTATTCCCCCTACCTTTCCCCCCACTCATATTCTCTGTGGTCAAAGCTTTAGACACTCAGCCACCCCCATCCTTAGGCCTTAAAGAGTTACCGTAACAGGCGATGACTGACATGGATGAGTCTTGGGAACATTATCCTCAGTGAAATAAGTCCTTTGCAAAAGGGAAAATGCGATATGATCCCACTTACATGGCCTGTCTTAAAAAGGGTAAATAAATGGAGGGAGGCCAGTTTCATTAGTGGTCAGTGGGGCACCGTGAGGAGATGCTTGCTTGAGGGAATACTGTACTTGATAGGGGTGGTGGAAAGGTTTCAAAATAGGTAGTAGTGGTGGTTGCATATCACTATGAATCAAAATAAAAACTACAGAGCTGTATAGGGTTTTTGAGGCTACAACTCATTACAGGAGAAGCTTTTTCTGTCCTATAAACAAGCAGGAGTCTTGTTTTTCTCCTGTAGGAGCTACTGATGGTTTTGAATTGCTGGCCTTGAGGTTACCAACACTTACCTGTTACGTTACATGGTGGTACCATGAGAGGGACCTTGTAATTATTTTGTGGTTTTCTTTGACTTGTTAACCTAAGTATCTCTTTGGAAGTCTAGGCCCATTGTTCCGATTATTAGAAATCACCTCAATCTATTTGGGAGCCAAAATTAAACTGTATGCCTAGTCTATTCCACAATAACATGGACTGACAGCACAGAAACTCTCTGTTAAACCCACCCAACGGGGCCTGAAGGTCAACTCCATCCTAATGGGGTGCCGGGGAGAGTTATTCTTCCTAACTAGTTATTGATGTGGGAAAGAGGGAAAAGAATCATCTGAGTATCTTTTATCAGATGACTGCTCCGAAACTGTTACCTTGGATAAACAGGGAGTCAATATTGGCATTTTCACATGGAAATCAGCTACTTGGGGGATAATCTAGCTGTCCTGGAGGGACAGAAATAGGGCACAGAGCAGTCACTTACCAATCATATAATATTAGACATCAGTAATTTGTCATTCACTGCATTGTTCTAGAATCATTAGAGAAACTATTCAACTGCTTGCAGTCATGCCAGGGAGGATCATGTAGGAAACACGACTTTGCGGGCTGGATGCAGCAAGTCTCCACTAATAGTTCATTGCTCTGCATGGAGAGTTAATGAGCAGTGCAAACCACTGGACTACTCTAGTAAAAAAAAAAACTGCAGTAAAAATTGCCCAAATAAATCAGAAATTTAAAAGGGACATTCATTGTCCTTACAGTCATTAGAGCAAAGTGTTGGTCTGACATACCTAACTACAGGGTGGCATATATGAATCATAACAGTATGTTAAGTAATATCAGCCATTAAATCATTATGTAAATATTTGACTGGTACCTACTATGTGCTGGACACTATTCTGGTTACAATGAGGTATATTAAGACACAGGAATAGAAAACATTTTCACAGAGTTCACATTCAAAGAAAACTATGATTGCATAATATAGAAAGAAAATGCTTTGAGACTAGAGAAGTGGTTGTCCCACTCATTTTATAAATGGGAGCAAATAAATTTACATAGTAAAGAAAGAAAAAATACTTTGCTATTTTTGGAAAGAAAGATTTGGAAATGTAAAATTGTTAAGGATATGGATGGATGATCTACTCTCAACCCCAAAGTGCCACCACCTCCTCATCACTGCAAAGCAAAGCACGAGGAAAGGGACTACCCTGCACAGAATTCTCTTCTTCAAAAGCTTCTGAGTGGAGTCTGCCAAGATGAAGAGCACTAGGCCTCAAGTTGTGGAAGGAAAAGGTATTCTTCAGATGTCAGATAAGTCAAAAGAAATTAGGTCACCTTTTCTGACTTTCACTCAGGTTTTGGGATTAAAAAGGCACATGTGTTTATGAGTCAATAGCACTCATCACTAACTTCCAGTGATGGGAACTTCCATAGATCAGACTTTTCTTTTACAAATGCTTTTATTGCCAGCAACAATGTGACCCTGATTGATTTAAACATTTATTTGTATATGACAGTTGGCAATATTTGTATATTACCAACTACAGTGGGTAAGTTCATAGACCCTATTCACATTACACCTCTCAGAAACTTATCCCAGACTTGTTTGTGTCTATTCCACTTGGTTTATTTTATGAATATGTATCTTCTCACCATTCTAATTCAATCCATATATGAAGCAAATAATCAGCGAAGTTGGAGTATATGAAGAAGAAAGAAGAATCAGCATTCAAGGAAGAAGACTTGCTAACCATTTGCAATATGCTGATGACACCACCTTGCTTGCTGAAAGTGAGAACATGAAGCACTTGCTGATGAAGATCAAGGGTTGCAACCTTCAGTATGGATGACAACTCAATGTAAAGCAGACCTATCCAAAACCTCATAACCAGACCAATAGGTAGCATCAAGATAAATGGAGGAAAGATGGACATTGTCAAGCATTTCATCTTACTTAGATTAACAACCAATGTTCATAGAAACAGCAGTCAAGATACCAAATGATATATTGTATTGAATAAATCTCCTGCACAAGAACTCTTTAAAGTGTGGAAAAGAAAGGATGTTCCTTTGAGGTCTAAGTTGTGCCTGACTCAAACCTTAGTGCTTCCAATAGCTTCCAAGGCATGTGAAAGTTGGACACTGAATAAGGAAGACCAAAGAAAAATTGATGCATTGTAAATTTTGTTGTTTGTGCAAAATATTGAATGTATCCTGAATGGCTAAAAAAAGAACCAAATGGCTGTGTCTTGAAGGAAGTATCCTTAAAAGGAAGGATGGTGAGACTTCATCTCGGATACTTTGGATATGCTATTAGAAAAGACCGATCTTGGGAGAAGGATGTCCTGCTTGGTAACGTGGAGGAGCACTGAGACAAAGGAAGGCTCTCGATGAAATGGACTGACACAGTGGCTGCAACAATGGGGTCAGACATGAGGGCAATTGTGAGGATGTCACAGGACCGGACGCTGCCTCTTTCTATTATACAGAGACTCCCTCTGAGTGCGAATCAATCCAACGGCACCCAACAACAATAATACACATTTATGGTATAAAATGAAAGTCATTCTAAACCACTGTAACAAATTCACAAAATCCATGCCTGGTGTGCAACCGCCTCAGCATATTGTAATGGTTATGACGTGTATACCCATGAGGGACCATCATTCTCATCCATCCTCTGACATTTCTATTTATTTATGCAAGGAGCTACACGGACACAAACTCAGATCATACAGCAGCACACAAGGTAAAATATTTGACTCTCAAGTGGTTTTCCACAATAATTCCTCTTTCAAGCCTTGAAGCAAAGAGTTGGTAAGTATACTTATAATTCATTGTTTATATTACTATTATTTGACAAGATCACAGAGTATTGTCTAATGACCAGTTAGAGAGCATCCTGGAAATGGAATGGATCTCTGACAGGGTTATTTTATCTCCCCTCTTTTAAGCTGACTGAACACTAGCTATACTCTGGATTCCATCCTGGGATTTCTCATTGACATGTTTTAAAAGATACTCATATATCAATCCACTTGTCCTAGGCTGTTTATATTTTAACAGAATTGAGACCACTTAATATATATGATCATGAAATCTGGGCAGTCCCTTAAAGTACCCAATAGTGACCAAGATGAACATCAGGTTAAAAATCTGCAGAATAGGTTTCCAGAGATGGCATTTAAAACACTGAAAATTCAAAACAAAACAAAACAAAACACCTCAAAACTGAAAATTCCTGTGTTTTCCAAGAGCGCTGTGCAATGACTGCCAGGCACATGCTGCTGTTTTTAGGTGCCATGAAGTTGGTTCTTACCCACAGGGACCCTATACACAGCCGGAGGAAGCACTGTCCTCTCCTGGGCCATCTCCGCACTTCTTCCTATGCCTGACACCATTGTTTCAGGCACTCTGTCAATCCATGTGGTTGACGATCTTCCTCTTTTTTGCTGCCCCTGCACGTTACCAAATATGTCTCCAGGGACTGAAGAAAGGCTTCAGGATTGGTTAACAATTGATTAATTCAAGGTGAGACACAGCCAAATGCAATTACGGTTAGATACTAGATGGACTGACCAGCCAGCAGATCAATAGCATGGCAATGTTGTGGAGTGAATACATATTTTCACTTTTAAAATGAAAGGGCCCACAGGGGTGTAAGAAATAATGATTGTTTGTCCCCATTCTAGAGAGGAGGAAAAATCCCTGGTGGCACATTCCTAACACACGAGGTTGCTAACCACAAGGTCAGCAGTTCAAACCCCAGCCCTTCCTTAGGGAAAGATGCCGTTCTGTACTCTTGAAAGAGATTCAGATGTGGAACTCCAAAGGGGCAGTTCTACTCTGTTCTATTGGGTCATTCTGAGTCAGAATCAATTCGATGGTCAAGAGAATTAGGGCACTACTGGTTGCCAATAGAGCCAGGATTCATAGCTCATCAAGCTTTTTTCTTTTTAAATCATTTTATTGGGGGCTCATACAACTCTTATGATGATCCATACATACATCCATTATATGTCAAGCACAGTTTGTGCATCTGTTGGCCTCATCAATCTCAAAATATTTGCTTTATATGTAAGCCCTTGGTATCAGCTCCTCATTTTCAACTCCATCCCTGCTCCCCTCTCCTTCACCAACCCTTCATAATTTATAAATCATTATTATTTTGTCATATCATATACTGTCGAATGTCTCCTTTCCTTCACTCTTTTCACTGTTGTACATACCCCTGGGAGGAGGTTATATGAAGATCAAGTTTTTAGATCTCATAGAAAAAACAACAGCAACAAAAATTCTCAACTGTCATTGTGACTACTTCAACTTATAGTGCTTCTATAGCACAGGGTAGAACCACCCTGATGGCTTCTGAGACTGTAACAATGTATGGGAGCAGAAAGTCTCATGTTTCTCTCAAGAAGCAGCCGGTAAATTTGAATGACTGACCTTTGGTCAACAACCCAACATGTAACCCACTACTCTACCAGTGATCTCTAAGGGGCCAAACTGGATCATTCCTCACTATCTAAATGGTCTGAGAAGGTCTTTTACTTCTAACAGGGACTAGCTTGAGACTTACATCACCAGGTGTCCCTTTCCTTAAGGTGAATCACATATCTTCACGTGGGATTTTGAGAGTAATAATCTAGACAGGTTCTTATACACTTGGGTGCTGAATTGCTTAAGAATTTTTTTTCCTTCTCTTTTGTCATTCGGTGACACGGACTGTTAAGTGAGGGAAACAGAGGGAGTATGTGACCAACCCAGTGTTGACGTGAAATTCATTCTTAGGGACTATAGTAAAATTATCACAACACAAAGGGAAAAAATGAAGTGCTTTATGGTGGGTTGTAAAATCACTATTAAATCATGCAAACAAATCCAATTGGAGACATGTTTTGGAACTTGCATGGGA
This sequence comes from Nesogale talazaci, assembly GCA_004026705.1. Classification (NCBI taxonomy): domain Eukaryota; kingdom Metazoa; phylum Chordata; class Mammalia; order Afrosoricida; family Tenrecidae; genus Nesogale; species Nesogale talazaci. The sequence continues at coordinate 106,626 of PVJH01001843.1, read as the reverse complement.
ACTCATAAATCTTGCTCCTGTAATGCCCTTGGTGTTTCCAGTTGAGGGTAGTTTTGTTGTTATGCATTTCTCTCCCTTTGCTTGCTGCCCCCCCACACCGGTCCCCAAATCAAAACAAAAAGCATAACGCACTGCCATTGAGCCACTATCAACTCATAGTGACCCTGCAGGACAAAGTAGAAGTACTCCTGTGGCTTTCTGGGATTGAAACTGTATATGGAAGTCAAAGGCCTCCTGTTTCTCCTGAACTGCAGCTGGGGTGGGGTGGGGGGAGGTTGAACTGTTTACCTTGTGGTCAGTAGACCAGTGTCTATGCCACCAGGGCTCCTTGAAAGATCAAAGGGATGCATTTGAATTATGGTTCTGGAAAAGAATATTGCAAATAAACTGGGCTGCCAAAAGGGAAGAAGTGCAGCCAGAATGCTTCATAGAAGTAAGGATAATGAGAGCAAGGATGTCTCACATCCAAGGGCATTTACCAAGCAGGATGTCCCACATACTTTGGACCTCTTGTCAGGAGATACTAGTCCCTGGCAAAGAACATCATGCTTGGTGAAACAGAGGGTCAATGGGAAAAAAGGAAGACCCCGTACATGAAAGATTGACACAGTGATGGCAACAACAGGCACACACATAAGAAAAATTGTGAGGATGGTGCTGTACCAACCATGTTTCGTTCTGTTGTGTATAGGGTCCTTATGGATTGGAACTGATTAAACGATACCTAACATCAACAAAGAAGGTATGCCTGATTACAGTTGTAGAAGGATTGCCTCTGGCAGGGAAGGAGTATGTATCTTTCAAAAGTTGCTGAATTTCGTAAGTTGAAGAACTTGTTGGGTATCACTAATTTTAGCCACTGCCTGATTTCTGAGTTCTGAGTTCTACAGAAGCATTTCCTTTCTTCCATCTACCCTACCTTCTTATTATTCGATATCCACTTCTGCTCAATCAGGAAGGGATCTGACATTCAGGTGGTATGGAGTATGGCCCCATTCAACATGGAGATGCTGCTGTTGACAAGCAAGCTTCTTACCTTTCATATGGCTACAAACAAAGACTGCCTTTAATTCCATAAGCCCCTTGTTGGAAGCATAGTGAGGTCACTTGCTCAATGCTATATCTCCAGTGTCTGACATGGCACCTTGTATAAAGAGTAGGCACATGTGACAGGTAGGTTTGTTATGCCAACATACCTAATGAAGATAGGTAGATTTGTTGTGCCGACATGGCCAATGAACACCTGTGAGATTAATTGAAGGGCGGAGATATAAATGGCTCAGCTAGTCTTCCTTTTCTCTTTCTTGTTCTTGTATTTTCAGACCAGTGTGCTGTCGGCTGCCTTGCTTGTCCTGTGCCTCAATTTGCAAGCTAGACTACGTGAGGGTTACCTAATCCATGGATTGTGTCACTGTAAATTGAGGGTCCTTCAAGCCTTGCTTTGCCACTGGGGGCATATAATCCAGCTGACCCAATGGTGCTAGAGATGTCAGTTGCTGATAAAGATGCATTGTAGAGACTCCTGTTGGTGACTCCTGTTGGTGAATCACAGTGTAGAGCACTGGAATTTTGGAGTAAAGTCCTGACATCCTCTGCAGACAACTACTGTCTCTTGAAAAAAACAGCTGTTGGCTTGCTCCTGGGCCTTGGTGGAGACTGAACGCTTCACCATGGGCCATCAAATCACCATGAAGCCTGAACTACCCATCATGAACTGTGTCTGGCTTGCAGAGTCAGAAATTTGGACTTGCACAGCAACATTAAATGGAAGTGGTTTGTACGAGATTAAATGGAAATTAAGTTGTTTATACAACAACATTAAATGGAAGTGGTTTATACAAGATTGGGCCAGAGCAGGACCTGAAGGTACAAGTAAGCTGCATGAAGTGGCCCACAGTCTCCACTCCTGTCACATTACCTTCTTTCTCCCAATCTGCACCTAGAGCCTCCTGGCAAATTCCATAATATAATTTAACTGAAGAACATAAAAGCTATGTTTGATTCACAGATGACTCTGACGGTATGCAGGTGCCACTCATACGTGGACAACAGCAGCACTACAGCTCCTCTCTGGGATCTCCCTAAAGGACGGGAAATCCTCCCAATGGGCAGAACTTTGAGAAGTGCACCTGGGTGTTCAGTTTGCCTGCAAGGAGAAATGGCCAGTTGTGAAACTGTATAATGATTCATGGGCTATGGCTAATGGTTTTGGCTGCATAGTCAGGGACTTGGACAAAACATTATTAGAAAATTGGTGACAGGGAGTGTGGGGAAGAGGTATGTGGATGGACCTCTCAGAATGGACCAAAAAAGTAAAGTTAATCGTGTCTCAGGTGAATGCTCCCCAAAGGGTTACTTCTGAAGAGGAAGACTTTAACAATCAAATGGATAAGATAACACCCACTGAGGAGACTGGTCCTCCTCTGTCCTCTGCCTCTCTTGTTATCACCCAATGGGCACATGATCAAAGTGGACATGGTAGCAGGGATGGAGGTTATGCATGGCCATAGCAAGATGGACTTCCACTTACCCAGGCTGACTTCGCCACCACCACTGCTGATTACCCCATTTGCCAACAGTAAAAACCAACATTAAGTCCAAGTTATGGGCCCTTTCCTCAGGGAGATCAACTGGCAACTTGGTTGAAGATTGATTACATAGGATCACTTCCATCATGGAGGGGGCAGCATTTTATTCTTACTGGAATAGACACCTATCCTGCATATGGATTTGCCTTTCCTGTTCTTAATGCTTCTGCCCAAACTAGCATTCATGGACTTTCAGAATGTCTCATCCACTGGCATGACATTTCACATAGCATTGCTTCAGATCAAGGAATTTGCTCCACAGAAAATCCAGTGAGGGAGTGGGCCCATGCACATGAAATCCACTTGCAGTATCATGTTCCTCATTGTCCTAAAGCAGCTGGTTCAATAGAATGATGGATTGGGCTCCTAAAGACACAACTACAGCACAAACGAGGTGGCATCAACTTGTGGGACTGGGACAATATTCTCTAGAAAGCTATATATTCTCTAAACCAGTGGCCAATATATGGTGCTGTCTCCAGTAGCCAAATTTCTTGGGTCCAGGAACCAAGCAGTGGAAACTGGAGTGGGATCATTCACTATTACTCCTAGTGACCCACTTGCAACATTTTGCTTCCTGTCCCAGCAACTCTGTGTGCTTGAGGTCTGGATGTCCTGGTCCCAAAGGAAGGAACTCTCCCATTTGGAAACACAGCATGGATTCCACTGAACTGGCAGCTGAGAATTCCCCCTGGCTAGCTTGGGTCTCTCATGCCTTTGGATCAACAGGTTAGGAAGAGTGTCACTGTACTGAATGGTGTGATTGATACTGACTACCAAGAAGAAATTGGGCTGGTGTTACATAATGGAGGTAAAGAAGAATATGTCTGGAATCCAGGAGATCCCATAGGCTGACTCGGTGCTACCATGCCCTTTGATTAAAGTAAATGGTAACTTACAGCAACCCAATCATGACAGGATGTCAAATGACCCAGATCCCTCAGGAAAGAAGGTCTGGGTCACCCCACCAGGCAAAAAACTGCAACCAGCTGAGGTGATTGATTGCTAAGGGCAAAGGTAATACAGAATAGAGAGAAGAAGGTAGTTCTTCTCTTCATATTAGTTATGATCACATGATCAAATGCAAAAGTGAGGTCTGTGATTGTTAGTGTATTTTCTCTATATGTGCTATTGAGTGTCTCTTCTTTGTTCATGTATGATATGTCATATACAATTGGACTCAGTGTGTTCTCATTTATATGTATGATACCCATTTGATATTAAATATATGTTTGGTTTCATTGAAGTCCGGAAATCATATATGGCAAAAGAATTGTGTACAGGTGCCAAATTGGCAAGGAGTGGATTATGAGAGATAGGTTTTATTGTGCCAACATAGTCAATGAACACGTGTGAGATTAATTTAAGAGTAGAGCTATAAATGGCTCTGCAAGCTTTGCCTTTCTCTTACTCTTGGATCTTCAGACCAGTGTGTAGCTGGCTGCCTTACTTGTCCTGCACCCTGATTGGCAAGCTACACTACCTGAGGGACACCTAATCCTTGAACTGTGTCATTGTAAGTTGAGGGTCCTTCAAGCGCTACTTTACCACACTACTGGAAAACTTGGGCTGGGGACTGTTGAACCCTGTCATCTGAATGACTATTGGTGTCCTGCCTTGCTGTTTGCTTCCTATGGCTGGGTAGACCGAATTGTTCCACAGAGGATTACCCTTCAAGACTCAAAGGACTGCCAATGTATTTTCTGTCTCATGCAAATGAGTTTCATGGAGCCATTCATACTGCTTTATAGATTAATTTTTTATTTCTTAGGTTAGACATCTATATCTATGTATGTATGTATGTATATACATATACTTATAATTACTAGTGCCCTGGTTTTGCTTCACTAGATAACCCTGTCTGAAATAGCACATAAGAAATATATGTTAGTCATCTAGCTCAGAAGCAACAAAACCTGCATAGAAGAAGCAGACCAGTTTGTGGGACCATGAGGTATCAAAGGATCAGTTATCAGGTTTAAAGAACTAAAAATCATAACACTGTGTGCTCACTTTCCTGATATGATCACTGATGACAAATGTGTGCATAAGCAAATGTAGTGAAGAAAGCTGATGATCTCCAACTATCAAAAGATACGGCATCTGAGATCTTAAAGGCTTGAGTAAACAATTGGCCATCCAGCTCAGAAGCAACAAAACCTACATGGAAGAAGCATACCAGCCTGTGTGACCACAAGGTGTTGAAGGGATCCTGTATCAGGCATCAAAGAATTAAAAATTATATCATTATAAATGAGGTGGAGTACATATTGGGGACCCAAAGCCCATCAATAGGTGAAACAACATCCTCTTAGAGGGAGGAGATGAGCCAGTCAAGGTGCAGTGTAGTAACAATGCAAGAGGCAACTTTCCTCTAGTCCTGAAATGTTTCTTCTCACCCACTATCATGATCCTAATTCTACCAGGCAAATCCAGCTAGAGCAAGAGATGTACACTGGAGTTAGAAACACGGGAAATTTAGGTGAGGATCCCTCATGACTAGTGGTTGGAATGGTGATACTGGGAAGGTGGAGGGATGGTGGAATATAAAGGGGAAACCAATTTCAGGGATCTACATATAACTTCCCCTCTGGGGTATCAACAATAGGGAAGTGAGTGAAGGGACACATTGGACAGGGTATGATATGAAAAAGTAATAATTTGTAAATTATTAAGGGCCCATGGGGGAGGGTCAGTGGAGAGGGAAGGGAAATATGGAGAGCTGGTACTGGGGGCCTAAGTGGTGGGAGAATGTTTTGAGAGTGATGATAGTAACAAGTGTGCAAATATGGACTGTATACAAAGGACGTATGTTTGGATCGTGATGGGAGTTGTATGAGCCCCCAATAAAATGATTCATTAAAAAAAGGAAAGGAAAAGTGGAGCTTCTACTAAGGCTCAAGTGGAAATGAATATGGCAACATGTGTACAAACATGCGTGATACATATAAGAGCTGTAAGAGCCTCCAATAAAATCATTGGGAAAAAAGAAATATATGGTAATTCATGACACAATCAAGAAATAAACTCTTTCCTTGTGCAATTTCAGGCTGAGTCTACTTACTGCAGAAGTGCAGCCTCCATCAGTCAGCACATCCTCCTCCCAGTCCCTGTGCCAAGTACAAATCCTGCTCTAGCAGTTCTAATTGGGTGCCATTGATTCAGTTCCAACTCTCTGAAGCTCTATGTACAACAGAAGGAAGTGCTGCCTGTGTCATCCTCGGTATCATTGCTATGTTTAGTCCATGGTTGTATCCATTATATCAACCCAGGTGATTTGTAGTCATTGTGTCAGGCAATGTGCCACCAATTTCTTTATACCATCTAATTTATCTTCCTGTGAGAGAGGTTGTGTAGTCTGGGTGCTTTAAAGAATCAAATCCACAAAAACTCATATTTTAAGAGAGTTTTATATAAAGGGTAAGGGCACACCAAGAAAACATTCCAACCCAGGATTGCCCAAGCCCACAAGTCCCATATGTCCAACACCAATCCATGAAGCCCTCCTTCATCTCACAGACATATGCAATGATGCCGACTGCAGGAGGAAAACCAAATCAGCGTTACCATCTCTGCACTGGCAGGGGTCTCCACACAGCTGCTCCAGCACTCAAGCCTGCAAAGGGGAAGGTTCATATAGCTTCTCCTCAGGGATTCCTTGCTCGAAGTGAGCCTTGGCAGCTGCACCATGGGCTGACTATCACAAAGCAAGAGACCAAAGAACTAGAAAGGTGAGACTCACTGAGCCCTTTACCTATCCGCCCTTTAATTAGCACCACATGTGTTTATCAGCCAGGTTGGCACAATCAATTTTAACTATCACAGAAACCGTATATGCTCATTTTATAGATGTCAAAAACTGGGGCTTTGTAAAAGTCAGGTAATTTAATGACACCTACAAAGCTGTAATCTATACAGGGGCAGATTTTCCCATCTTTCTCTCTTGGGGTGACTAGTGTGTTTGAACTGCTGAACTTTTGGATAGTAGTCCAATGCTTAATACATTGCACCATCTATAACAAAATCCAGTGGATCTAATATTAAAATATTGCACACATGACTATGGAAATGGTCTCAACTATTTCAAGGTCAGAAGAACTACAAAAGTTGGATCTTAATGCTGCAATTATAAGTTCAATAAGGAGATAATTCAATGTAGAGAGATTGGCATGTACCTTGGGATAAAGATAAGAACCAGCATGCAGATGTATGCATAATACTTCATGTAGTTTAATTTTGCTGGGGCACAAAGCAGAAGTGAGGAATAGTAACAAGACAGGTAAAGTGGGCTTATTCCACCTTGGTAGTGTTGGAGTTCAGAAATTCCCTATAGTTATCCCATTCCATCTGAATGAAACTACATAGAATACTAACTTAGGAGATTAATTCTGAGCCCCAGAAAATTATGAACGTGAATTTTATATATTCTTTAATAAAATGGAGAGGACAAACTGATTTGACAAGGATTCTAAAAGTAAACTACCACAAAGAGCTGGAGAGTGTTTTTCTAAGGAGAAAGAGAAAAAGGTCATACCAGCGAAAAGGTAGATCAAGAGCCAGGGGTGGAAAATACTAGGGGAATTACTGAGGACCATCACTGCTGTTTTTAAGTATGGCTCTGACGGACATCGGTAGACCTCTTTAATGTCCAATATATAGCCTTATATGCCATACCTCCTTTATTTAGTATAATACTCTCAGAGTTCACCTTTATTTAGTATATTTCAATACTAATTGCTTTGGTTTCTTTTTCATTTGAAATAGAACTTTGTTCAAACATAAAGGAGTGGGAATGACAGTTAACAAACAAAATGTCACCACTGAATATTGTGATGTGACTGTAGCAGTCTTGTATTTTTGAATTTCAAGGGAAACAAACAAACAAACAAACACATTCCCAAACAACTACATAAGCGGATCCAAAAAAAAAAAAAAAGTCTTTAACTGCCACACTCACTCCAAAGCCCATTCATCTCCTTTGGCATCCCAAAGATGAGTCCATTCTCCTTAGCCATATAATAAGAGGGGAAGCACACTGTACCACTGACATCCAGGCCATTGCCTGGAATACTAGACTTACGGCACTGGGCTCCAGCTTTGTTCTCTCACAGGTCATCATCCTCATCCAGGAGAGCGGATGTGCACATTTAGATGTGCCCAGCATCTAAATCATGTTCATCTTGTGCTGCTGAAGCACAACCTTTGGTAGGGAAAGAGCAAGCATGGCAACAAACTCCAAATCAGAAGAAGGGCTTTTCAAAGTTGTAACTACATTTGACAGAACTGTCATAGTATTGAAGGTTCTTCTTTCAGTGGAAAACAATGGATTTTGCTTTAACTTTCCTGTCCTTAATATCCATTTTATTGTGACACAGCATGATGGGTATATTTTCCTATACTCCCACCAGATCTCTAAGCTGGTTAGGCACATTCTTGGAAGCAGCCCTTGAGTTTATGTCAAACATTATAACGGCATATTGGGTTTGAGTGTAACAGCCATCTTTCAGTCCTTGACATTTTTTTTGACCAGCCATATCCCACATGTTGAATTTTAAAGCTCCTCTTTGAGTATGGAACACAAAGGATGGACCTCAACACCTAAGGTAGCTACATATTTCTCAAATTCACCAACCAGGTGGCATTTCACAAATGTCATTTTTCTGATACCCCATCACTGAACTGGACTTGGGATTCTCCTTCAGCCGCCATGATGATGGATCTTCCAGAAGTGTCTCTAGGCCGCATCTGACTGGCCATCTTTTCAAAACTCATTGCTTTTTGTGACCAATTCACATGCTATTATAGCAATATGCTGTTGTCATTGGCTCCATAGAGGTGGCCTCCAACTTATGACACTGAACAACAAATGGCACACGATGCTGCCTACTCCTGTGCCATTGTCGTGATCAATGACAGACCAGGTCACTGTGATAAATAGGGTTTTCGATCAGCTGAATTTCAAAAGTGGAGTGGCCACACCTTTCAGCCGAGCTTGTCTTACTCTGAAAGCTCTGTTGAAACCATTGCTGCCACAGAGCAACACGCAAATCTCCACTGACAAGACAGTGTCTCTCTGTGAGGTTCATCGGCAGACACGCCAGCCTGGTCTTTCTGCATGGATTTGGCAGAAGGTGATCCTATCACAGAATCACCTCCTGGTAAGAATGAGAATAAGCCAGGTTTTAGTTATTCAGTCATCACTTGATGGACATTGGGTTGTTTCCACTGTGTGGAAGTATAAATAACATTGCTATGAATATTCATGCCCATGATTTTGTGTGTACATATGTTTCAAGTTCTCGTGGTTATGCACCAAGGAGTAGAATCACTGAGACATATATAAGTAGAAGCTACATGTCTGACCATTTTACATCTACCCAGAGTGCATGCAGGCTCCAATTTTCTGATCTCCTCTCCCTAAGACGTCTCACCCTTTCCTTGCCCTATCTTGACTTCCCTTTGCTTTACACGTAGTAATTAATCCATCAGTTAATTGAACTCATCAATTAACCGATGAACTAATCTTCTGCTTGAATTCCTGTTGGGATTTCATGACTCTGTGTCTTTAACCTTATTGGAAAGTTGCCACATGTCAGATTTTATCCTTGCTTTTCCAAGTCGAGGGAAGGAAGGAAGGAAGGAAGGAAGGAAGGAAGGAAGGAAGGAAGGAAGGAAAGAGAAGCAGCCCAAGAGGAAATGGGTAAAAAATCTCTGACCTCCTGGTATCAGCTTCAACTGGCCAACTACAGTCTATGCTAAGTTTCAAAGAAAAGGCAGATAACTTTGAAAATTTTATTTCACTGGGGACAAAAGATAAAAGTCTCTGTCAAGTTGTCATTAGATGCTTAATGCCATTCGTGGTGGGGTGCTGGAGGCTCCCTCCTCCTCTGCAGACCTCTAACAGATTAAGTTTCAGAGCTTTAATTCGAGGAAGGATTTACCGCTGGGAAGAGGCATAATATCATTTTGATTTGGGTTGTACTAGACTGGGGAAGCCAGATTACATTTGTATGAAACCGTATTAGAAGATATGACTGAAGCCACCAAAATCAAATAAAGGGAACTTTTTTCCGGAGAGCCTAAAAATAAGGGCCTGTCTTTCCAATCCCCAGACATTGTTTCACTAACTGCTATTCTGGTTCACACCAAGGGGATACGGGCAGAGATACAGAAAGCAGATGGCAAAAGTGCCTGTGCTTGTGAGACCTGGACATTAATCAGTCTGTCATCAACTTAATCCACAGGCTCATTCCCAGGATGACCAAAAAAAAAGAAAAAAACTAATTAACCCTTCGAGAAGCGGTGGTGTTAGCAAGGGGGAAAACTGCTCTCATCTCCCAGGGTGCTGTCTAATTCAAAGTCTAAGAGAAATCGATCAACCAGTCTCCAAAGTTTCACTGGGCCTCAGTCCATCCAACTCCACCATATGCCACCGAGTCCACAGCATCCCCCTCTTAATGACTTACACAGAGACTAACAATCTTAAAGCTATTTTAAAACCTGATGTTCCTCATTTGCACTGCAAACAATCCATCACTCTTAGTACCACACAAACCCAGCTTCCTCTGAGATGCTGCATGCAAAGGAGGTAGCTGTTGCATGCAAATGTTGCTGCTGCATTGCTGCACAGAACCAGTCAGATTACCAGGGTGTAGAGATGGATAAAAGGGACAGCCAACCTCTAAAATTGACATTATTCTGTGTCAAAGCCTCTAGTTTAATTGGAACTTGTTGTTCAGGAACGGGGAGGATTTTGGGAAGGTGGGCTGCTTTATAGATAGAATCAGAGAAGGAGAATTGCTTCCGGAAATGGAGACCCAACCTGGGAGACAGCCACAAACACCTCTGTGTTTTACCTAATGCTTAAGCAGTTGATTCATTCAAGAGTGGTAAATGGTCAAGGAGCACATAGCATAGAAAGAGTATTGTTGTTTTTTTTTTCTGCCACCAGTTTTGAACCCTTAAGTAACAAAGGGGATGGGGAAGGTCAGTTTCCCACAAGAATTACATTTAGCACAGTTTGTGTCACACACTGCACTTATCCTCAGACAAGTGACATACAACAGTGTCTTGATGCTAAGGTTAAAATTGGCTTAGGTCCATTACCTGGGGGCTCGACACCTTCTGTCTAGGTAATGACAGATGAACTGGTTAACCTAAATTGCAAAGAGGTACTGGGGAAAGTTGCCTCTCTTGAAAATGGGAGGATTGGCAACACGATTGTACTCAGACCCAGGGTTCAAAAGGCAGAAAGCGTAATGTAGAGCTTGACTTTTAGGTCTGGTTCACAAATCAAACCACTGAGGTGAAACATGAGGACAAGTCAAAAGTATTGCTACATGCACAGGTTTATTCCAAACAAAACATGTCTCCAATTCCTCTGGGTTCCGTGGAAGGCTGTAGACAGTGACTCATGGCAGTACACTTGTCTTAGTCTTATTAGGTGGTTTCGACAACCAAACAAGTCCATCAAAAGCAGTGGCTTCCAAGGGTATCTTGGCCACCAGTGAAAATCAAGGCAGAGAGGTTGTGGCATCTGTGTTGTAGATCGCTGAGGAAACTTTGGATTGATTTTCTAAAAGGGTACAGGATGGTATAGGGATTTATGAAATTTTCAATTTAAGAAAAATTGAAAATTGCATTGGGGAGGCAAAAGCCAGGAAAGTTGAGCTAAGGATATTGTTTAATTGTTTGTTTTATCCTTTGCCATCAGGATAATGCACCTACTTTGAAGGTTAGGAAGGGCTGCCCTACGAACGTTTTATTTGGAAGCCTTACCCCATCCAACCTACATCCCTTAGCTTGCCTTTTGTGCCTTCTTTCCACTTCTCCAACTCAAAGACTATTTTCAAAGAACACAATTTGTGTCTATTGAGGATGTCCAAACTACCACCGTGACATAGTATAGATTGAAGACACTGACATGACCCAGAACTCCTCAGGAAAATGACAGAATAATAGAAACACTGCTATCAGAAATTATGTACCCAGATGGAGGCTATGCTGAGAAACAATAGCTTCACATTTTGATATTTTTGTAGCAATACTCTTTGACTTGCCCCACATCTTCTACATTGCTTAAAAAACCCATTGAGGATAGTTTGTAATATTTTCCATAGCAATCTGACAGGTATAGTTTCTTCCTTTATCAAAAAAATATGAAAAAAATATCCTGCTTAGTACCTTTGATCCTATTTTTGATTCATAAACCAATCTGGGTATAAGTAAATCTTATTTCTAGAGATCAGTGTCAACTGGAAAAGAGTTAGAAATCAGAGTTATTTCTCTTGTGAGAATTGATTCATTTCTCTCACCTCTTCAACGATAATACAGCCAAAGCACTTTCTAGCCCAGTCCCCAAGAAGACGAAGGAAGATAGCTTGTTTACCTTTGGGGCACTAAGAAAACCATCCAACTGGCCGAAGTTTGAAACCTGACATGGAACGTATTCACAGGTGAGGAAAGAAGCATGAAGGAAAGAGGAAACGAAGCGGAGAGGGTCAGGAAAGCAGCACCTGCTGCAGACACGACTTCTCTGAGCTTCAGCTGCCTTCGCTGTGGCAGCCAAGTGTAGATAAAGACGAGCCTGAAGGAGCAGCCAGTCTCTCATGAAGAGGGACTGAAAGAAGCCCTTGAAAGCAACGTAACTCAAAAGAAGAAAAGCATGCTCAAAATATCCTACCAGGCAGGTCTTTCGCTTGCCTCCAGGAGACAAGGCAGCCTGGCATTTAGGAACATGGGGTATGCAGTCATACTGCCTGATTCCACTTCCGGTCTGCACCGTGGACTCGTTGTGTGGTCTGGGGTAAGTTCCTTGATCTCCTGGAGTTGCCATTTTCCTCTCTGTATACAAGGAATAATAAAAGTTTCCCTATCACAGGGCTAAAATCCAATAGCACCATATCATATAGATATAATAAATCTTAGCAATTGCCCCCAAGAAAGACAACTCATGTTAATTTTACTTATAAATAAAAATCGCACCTTGCCTGAGAATCTATAAAATCCAGGACCGAAACTGAGTTAAAAGAAAGATGGCATTGCACAGTGTTCTCTGGAATGATACAGAGTGCCAAATAAAGCAATCCAGATTTAGAAAAATCTTTTGGGCTATTTCAACCATTGACTGAGTTGAGCATCATTTGGGAACAGGGAATTGTACGCACCCTGCATTCTGGAGAGCTGTTAGCAAATGCTAGCTGACCCCTGTCAGGCCCTCAGGCTTCCCAGGATCACAGTGCTACACTGCCTAATTTGGACAAGTGGGGAGCCAGCCTGAGCCCACACCCAAGCTTTGCCTGGTTTCCATCTGTGCAATTTAATGACGAGTCACAGCTCGCTTCTGTGGACACCAAGCCCAGCTGCCAGAGAAAGGCTTCAGACCCTCAGTGGTGCCTGAACAATTTCTGGTTCAATGGAAAGCTGGGGAGCACATGGTCTCACAGTCCCTGATTTCCACATATTTCATTGGCTTCCTGGCTTGAAACATTTTTAACCTTCCCTCTTGGTGAACACAGAAGCTGCTGTACACTAAATAAAAACCAATCGACTTTGAATAACGTGAGCTTCAAGATCGAAATGGTCTCGAGACTATAGGTAAGCATCCAATTAGGACTGTAACCTTGGCCAAGTCATGACCTCTCAGGGGTTCAGGTTCTTCACCTGTCAAATGGTTCAAAAGTCAACTTCAGTGGGTTCTAGAAGGCTCAGATGAGACTAGAGTTGTGCAAGTTCATGATCAATGCCTAGGCAGTGTCTATTGTTGGAATTTTAAGGCTAGATACCTTCAGCCTTCAGCTTTCACCTGGACTGAAACCCAAACAAGTTGTTGTTTTTGCAGTGTAACTCATGGCTACCCCATACATGTCAGAATCGAATGGTGCTTTGTGGGGCAGGTGCACAGTGGCTACTTTCCCGGCATCATCTTATCCATCCTTTCTTCAAGGTGTGTCTATGTGAACTACATTTCCCAATGTTCCTTTAGAAAGCCCCAGGATGCAATAATCATCACAGCACTCAGCCACTGATCACCTTCCAGGTGTTTCCATCACACAGCAGAGCGGGAACCACTGCAGAGGGTGCCTGACCGAATCAGTGTCAGAAGGAGCACACCCAGAATGCACCTGACTCTCTCAGGAAGTTGATGCAACTCTGTGTCACATATTGTAGACATGTTCACAGGGAAGACTAGTCCCTGGGAAAGGACATCCTGTGGGGGAAGGGCCAGAGAAAAAGAGGACGATCCTTTATGAGAGAGGCTGACAGCGTGATGACAGCAATGGGCACAGACATAACGACTCCAGGATGACACAGGACCAGTCCGTGCTTCCTTCCCTGGTTCAAAGGCTTGCTCCAAGTCGGAACTGACCTTGCACCAGCAGCAGCAGCAGCAGCAGCAGCAGCAGCAGTAGCAGCAGCACGCCTCACCAGCATAGACAGCCACATCATTCTCCAGGACAGCGACTGTGCGTTTGAACTGGGGCCTGTTGGCAGCAGAGCGCTTTAACCACAGTGTCACTACGATTCCTTTTGCACCATCCAGGGACTCGGAATTCAGTAGGTCTGCCAGTCTCCTCTGACACCCTAATTAAAAAAAAAAAAAAAAAGCCTCCCAAAGCTAACAAACTCAACCAGGAAAGGAAGAAAGAGAATTCGCCGCGACACAAATGGACTGGGGGCACCGTGACAAGCTGTTCGGGCTGCGCGGTTGGCTTCCCACAATTTATTCCTTAATAACTTCCACTGTCATATTTCTGGGGCACATCAAAGGACAATAACAGCCCGATGTTGGTAATACTCCTCACATATAAAAACTTTCATTTCGGAGCGTTCAAGGCATCACTCTGTCTGAGAAATGGGAATCAATAGGGTTTGCCTTTCTCCCCCCACCCCCTTCCTTTCCTTTCCTATCCTGGAGAAATAGGGTGGGCTTCTTCTCCCCCGGGGCCGCCGTTTTCTCTGAAGGCTGCATAGAAGCAGCAAGATGAAAAATCTCCATGATAAATGAAAAAGGGGGAGAGAGTACAGGCGAATACTTTTCTATGTCAGGAGCCCAGAAGGAGCGTTCCATTCTAATTAGCCCGAAATACTGCTCCACACAGTGAATATTTTCTGTACTAAAAAGTCACCAGGCTCTTCAGACTTGGCCACTTGGACTGTCCCACATGTCAAGGTCTGTTGAAAAGGCTTTCCAGTGGGTATCCAGGAACCAGGATCTTTTTGGAAGGCGGGAGTGTGCTCTCGATAACACAAAGAAAAAAAGTGGCAAAACAAACTAGGATGACTCACAGTCATTCTTGTTTTCCTCTAATTGATGATGTGGTGACTGCAGTCATAAATATACAATTGCTTACAGGTATTTTTAAATTAAGTCTAGCTCCAGGAGCTCCTTTAAGTTATGATTTTAGAATCTTATTCTAGATTAATTTTTTAAAAGACACTTGCTACTTTCTCTGCCACTTAATTATAAACACACACCAGTCCAGGTTATTAGTTGCCTCTCAATAAAGATGACAGGCAGATCACATTTTGTCAAACCCTGTGGCCAATCTCTTGCCTCACCCCATTTGCTTATGTGTCAGCATTTGACCAGTTGTCTATGACACCAGGTTAGGATCTGCTCTTTATCTTTAAATGATGGTTTTGTTGGAATTTGTAATAGTCCCACTTACTTATTTGCATGTAGGCTTCTTAGCTGACTGCACCCCCTACACCTAGACGTTTTGAGATAGGGCAGATGCTCAACCAATATATGTTGTCTAACATTTTAATAGGTAAAGACAATAAAGCTTAGATAAAGAAACAACTTGTCCAACATTGTTTCCTAAGCTGTCGAGACCAGATTTGAACTCAAAGCCCTGTAATATTGAGTCCATGTTCACAGCCATTATAGAAAAAAGAAAGTTTTTGGATAAATGTCAAAGAGCACAGTTGGTAAATATTTTTAGAAAAGGGAGGGCAGTATTTTTGATTTCATGAGTTCCATATGATTTCTGTCATTATTTTTTTTTCAATGATTTTATTCGGGGCTCTTACAGTTCTTAGAACATTTAATACATCATTTATATCAAGCATATTTGTACACATGTTACCATATACATTTCCAAATATTTTCTACTTGAGCCCTTGGTATAAGCTCCGCTTTCCCCCTTCTTTTTTTTTAATAAATCATTTTACTAGGGGCTCATACAACTTCCTTTATTATTATTTTTAAATCCTCTTAAAATTAAAATATTCTTTGTGCAAGGGGTGGTACAAACATACAGTGGCTTAATTTAGTCTAAGGGCCTTAGCTTGTCATTCTCAGCTTAGAAAGAAGAGCAGCATCCTCGCTTGTGCTCACAATTTTATCCTAGAAACTTATTCACAATCAGTTTTTATTTAGAGAGAGATCCTCAAGTGTGAAGATAAGGCTCAGGAATGCCTACGATACCCCAAAAAGCCTACTGCCCACAAAAGGATGTTGGAGACAGTCTTATAAACTTAAGATATGTCTATTGGTCTCTGTAATCTGGAACAAGAGGGGAAAGAAGATATCTAAGACTTAGAGTAGGGGCCAATCTATAGAACTAACTAGACCTTGAGACCAGAAAAACTAGATGGTTCCTGGTTACCAATATCAAGTGTTTTCATGAGGAACATAATAAATAGATCTTCATCAAATGGGAGAAAAGTACAGGGGCAGGACTTCAATTTCTTCAAAAATCTAGAGATAGGGGGTTTATTAAGATGGAATTAAAGCTGGGAACAAAACTTTATCCTTAAGTCACACTTAACTAAATAGCAAGCTTGCTCAAAAAGTAAAGAAAGTTAAAAATAAGTATTGTCCTCCTTTAAAATATATATTTCAGTCTGAAACCAGTGGGACATTTACCCTAAAGCAGAATGGGGGGAGGGGCAGGTGTTTCGGAGGGGGGGGATAGTGAGACTCAGTTAATAGAAGTGAAATGACTTTCACAAGGACATTAACTTTTTCCCCTTTGCAGTTACATAACCTCCTGTGAACTTGAGCAAAGGGGTGGAGTCTAGCCTGTCAAGTAGGTTACAGGCAATCCTGCCTCAGTATGGTCGTGGCTTTTCACCTGAGCATGGGAATACTCCCATCTTCTGTCCTGGAGGTGGTGTGCACACTCTCTCTGCTTGACATTCCTGATGGCAAACTAGACAGAGCTACACTGATGGAGCCAGAGCCCTGGAACTGGAGGAGTCACCTGGGGACCCACGCCATAGCTGAGATGCTTCCACCACCACTGTTCACGAGACTGTCCACTCCTGGTCTGTGCTCTTCCTACATTCAGCATCACTGCATGTGTTGCATGAGTCTGAAGAGGAATTTATAGACTGGTATCGGACATATGAGCTAATATTAGACTTATGGACTTGATCTGAACTGAGCGGGGATATTTTATTAAGATCCAATTATTCTTGTAGATAAAACTCTTTCTTATACACATGAGTGTCTCTGGATTTGTTTCTCTAGTCAGCCCAGACTAACACAGACCCTTATATGCACCGATTAATCAATGGGAGTAGGTTTTGCTGTGAACAGGATCATCAAAAACACTAAAAGATTAAAAAGATAAATCCTATTAACTTATCTGTTTGCCCAGAGTAACCAGAAGCCTGGGGAACTGCACTTCCCTCAGAGTAGACAGAAATCAGGATCAGGAACCGCAGAAGTTGAAAAATCAATGTTATCCCCTTTCCAATTAAGAGGCTCTCTCTGCATGTAGAAGAAAACAAGCCTCACCTGAAGTGTGAGAGGAGGGAAATAAGTGCTCTCACCTTTCAGGCTTCCTGCAGGCCTGGCCTGTTGAGACAGTCTTTGGGTTGCTGCGGAAGGCGCCAAAGCAGAGGGGCCTTCCCAGGAGGAGTGAGTGTGTCAGATGGGGAGCTGTTTTCTGTTGGTCTGTTATGCAGTCATTCACAGAAAGCGATGTCCCACAATCTAATGTTCACTCTCAAGTAGCACAGAGACGCAAACGGCTTCCTGTCTCAGGGTTCTGTAGCAACTGCCTCGTGGAATGGCATCTGTCTGAAGCTTCTCTGACGCATTGGCAGAGGGAATGGCTGGGACTAACTGGGGGACACTTTTCCTTTCTACCAGTTGACCTCAAGTAATTTCAAACTCACAAAACCCCACGTGCATCAGAGTGAAACGACATTTCTAAGGGTTTTCAGTGACTGAATTGCCCCCCCACCCCCACCCCACACACAGGAATTTCCCCCAGAAAGTGACCAATCTTTCTTCTGAGGCATCTCTGGACTGACTTGACCCTCCACCTTTGGGTTGCCAGCAAGATATTTTAACCATTTGCACAGCCCAGATGAATGTCCATTTCATGCGCCAACTGCTCCCTGAGAGTTGTAGTAGTTCCAGAGAAAGACAGAGAAGCTCCAGGTACAATCTTGTGAGACGGAGACAAGAACTCGCCCTTTATTAATTGTCCTTCCAGGAAGCATGGTTAGGAGAAAATTGCTGTAAATGTGTAAAATGAGTTGGGCACTAGGATAGAAGACCCTTGGTCAGCTCTCTTTTGAAGCAGTCTGGAATTTTAATCCTTGAGGTAGAGAAACCCCTAGGTGAACTATTTCTGATCAATAAATCAGTCCTGATCCATATTCTTCAGTGTGCTTGACTGTTCCCTTTCTCCTTGCAGACAAGGGCTATGCTTGTCTTTGTTATCACAACATTCTCCACACCAGAAGGGAGCTCCCAAGTCAGTATTTCTTGGAAAAACAAGGCAAAGCTGCTACTATTACTATTTCTACGACTGTCGACGCCCAGTTCTTACACGCACAGCTCCAACTCATTGGCATTGAGCCCTCGCTGATGCATCATGATTCCACAGGACTGAAGAGAGCGGTCCTTGTGGCCTCATGACACTGGGAAGTTTCATGGGAGCAGCAAGCCTCATCTTCCCCCTATGCATCGCCTAGCAGTTCTGAATTGTTGCCTCTGCAGTTAGCAGCCCCACTTGTAACCCACTATGCCAACAGGGTCCCTTGTTCTTACAGAGAGCAGATACATAATACTTTCTCACAGAGTTGACCTGTACCATCATGATGACCACCTTGCTGTCTAACTTTCATTTCACCACCATCACTTTGCCCCATCACCATTTTGCAACCCTAAAAAATTGCAGGCAGTGCCTGAGCTATGAGCACCCAACCTACATGGAACCCCTCATTACAAACCGACTGACATAGGTCTATTATATTAAATTTTTGAGGTGCAGACAGTGGTCCATAATAACAAACTGTGTTACTTCATGACACATATCAAAACATTATAAAAAAGGAGAAACATTATCATCCTTACTGTATTATTATGGTAAAGATGCTTTAATGCACTTGGAAGTTATTCTTTAATGTTTTTTATCCATAGACTGGTACATTATATTATACCTAATACATACTAAGACAAGCATTTAAAATTCTTTAAATTTTATTTCAATAAATCATTTTATTTTGGGGGGCTCTTACAGCTCTTATCACAAGTGTTCTCACTTAATGTAGACATTCAACCTCAGACGGACTTAAGAGTGGTACTCATTTGTACCCTGGGGACAGTCTGTACTTTGGGCAGGAGAAAAAGTTCATAGGGGAAAACATAGGATTCAAGATACAATGAAGAGCTGGATTGGGATAAATATGTAAGCAAAATGTAAATCAATATTGCTACATTAACAGTGTTTTGTGGATTAAATTACATGACAGCAATATAGAAGGCACAGTTGTAGTAGTGGCAAATGGGTTTATTATTGCTTCCTATCTTATACACAAATACTTAAAACACAGATTGTCAGATTGGACTATTAAAGTAAAAGATAAAAGACACACTTAAAGATCTGAATAAAAAGTCCCAAACTATCTTTCTTCATACAACACCTGCCATGTGTTGTTTAACATCCACAGTATGAGCTGTGAAATTGGGTGTTTTGTGATGTGGTCATTATATGAGCACCATACCTAGTCTGGTCCTGAGTTTTCTGTAAGCATCTAGGAGAAGCATTGTGGATTCGCAGGCAGCATGTTGACAGGGATTGTTCGGTCCTCAGTCCATGTAATTTCTACTTTCTCCACACCTGACATACATCCTTCTAGACTTTTTGAAGGAGCCCCAGTGGCGTTGTGGTTACATGTTAGGCGACTAACTTCAAGTCAACAGTAATAAGCACCAGCCTGCTCAGAGAGACAAATGAGGTTTTCCACTCCCATAAAGAGTTTAGTCTCAGAAACCCACGGAGGCACTTGTACCCCAGCTAATAGAGTCACTGTGAATTGGACTCAACCAGAGGGCAGTGAGCTTGGTTTGTGTAACTCTTATTTTCTGTAACTGAGTTTTGTTTCCGAGTAAGAATCCTCTTCAGTGCATCTTGTATCTAGCAGTAAAGTCAATCTTTCATACCTTGAGAAGACTTTCCCCTTGTTCTTGAGGATCATTGTGATTCTCTAAGCAACAGTCTTCACTGATTAATCACCTTTGTGCTGTTTAATAATAATTTTTTTTTAATTTCAAAATCACGACTTCGCTTTTGCCTCTTGCTATTGCTGTCACTAGTGGCGCTGGCTTTGCTGCCTTTTACAAGCCAAGACATTCTTGGTAATCATGATGCATAGTAATATTTTAAAAGGAAAATTAAACAGTGAGAGAACACTACAATACTCACGAGGCCCAATGGACAATACTGGAAACTATTGCCTACAATATGGATCATACACTAAACTAATGCCACTTTTAAAAATAGAATGTAGACATAGTACATACGTAAGCCAGTATAATTGGCATTTATTATGATGACCAGATATACTGTAGGTAATATGTTATATATTGTGGGTAATATATTATAACAATGGACTCCAGTAGAATAATGATTGTTTGGATAATACACGACTGAGCAGTGTGCATTCTCTTGTAAATATGGTTGCTATAAATGGAAACCAACTCAATAGCACCTAATAACAATGGCATGTAATGCCTGTCAGAGATTTGCCAGAGGCATATGTTGTGACTGGCAAGCTGTTGGATTTCCTGTTCCATTCTCCAATCAAGATTTCTGAACTCTGTTCTATGCAGGGGCATGGCTCCAGAGAATGTGATGTGAATCCTGACTATATAAAGAAAAGCATAGGGAACCATTAAAACAAAAGGCTACCAGGACTAATAAATCTAATAAGTGACTTTGCAAAGAGATAGGTTACAAAGGCAATTCAGTACTCTTCCTAACACCAACCATAACAAAAAAGAAATGAAATTATGAGTATAATTTTATTTGCAATGACATCAAGAAGCATAAAATATAGACCACGACTCTGAAGATTCCAAAAGCGCTACAGAAGGAACTTAGAGAAGAGCTCAGTTATTGTATTAAGACGACATGTTCATAGGTTGGAAGATTCAAGATTGTTGAAATGTCAATTCTCCCCAACTCAACTTAAAGATGCAGTGCAACCCCAATCAGAATCCCAGTAGGATTCTTTGATAGCCGTGAAAAACTGTTTCTGAAATTTATATGAAATGAAAACAAGCTATGATAGTCATGGTGATTATTAATGAAGAAGGAAAAATGTGAAGCACTCATACTCCTTGGTGTTCAGACTAACTGTACTGCATGTTTTGTGGGTTACTGTGTATTATTGGGGAAAGATAGACCTCTGACCATAGGGACAGAATAGAGTCCAGAAATAGATGCAAAATTAGTCAGTCAACCGATTTTTGACAAAGGTGCCAAGGCAACCAATGGGGAACAGGAAATCCTTTCAACAAATAAGTTGGAACAGCTAGATAGTTCCATGGGGAAAAAAGAACACTCACATTTACTTATAAAAATCAATATTACTGGCAACTCAAAATATACCCCATTTTGACCTAAATTATTATGAAACTCCCAAAATAAAAGAGAAAATAATTGTTACTTTCGAATATTCCAAAATTTCTTATAAGGGAACAAAAAGCATGAGTCAAAATTTAATGTTTCTCTTCAAAAGACAATGTTATAAAATATGAACAGAAAATTTCAGGAATATATGAACATGTCCACTTACAATCTATTTGGAGTTTGGTCTACCAGGTCAGACTGTTAACCAAGCTCTCTATTTAGAGGTTTTGAAAAGATTGTGTAACAGTGTGCAACCAAAAGGCCTGATCTGTGGCAGACGGGGACTGGTTTTCCCACCACGACAGTGCACCTGCTCACGCAGCCATCTTCAGGAACCAGTTTTGGGGCCCAAAACAAAATGCCTCTCTTGTCCCAAGCACCTTATTCACCTGCCCTCCCCCTGTTACTTCTTTTTGTTTCTACAAGTGAAGGGGGCATGAAAGAACAGTGTTTGCATGCCATAGCAGAGTTGAAGAAAAAAATGAGGGAAGTGCTGTCAGTCATCCAAACAGATGGTTTGAAAAATGTTCCCCAGAATGGAATCACAAATTTGACAAATGTATTAAATATAACGGAGAACACTTTGCAAGTGATTAGGTTGTTTTGTAATGAAATTGAAATACTTTGTGTTGAAAAAAATTCCAGTTCTTTTGGGTACCTCTTCACATATATACAAAGAATGCATAAGCAAAAATGCAGTGTATCCATGTACTGGAGCACTACTCAGCAGTAAGACCCCTGTGTGGCACTGTGCTGAAAGACACAGCTCTCCTATGCCTTTAAAGCCCACAGCGGGGTGGGGGAAGAAAACTAAGGCAATGGGAGGGGGGTGGGGGCCACTAATGAACCCAATGGGAGGGTACTGTTTATATCTCCACAGGAAAGGGAAATGGACATTCCGGTGCCAATCCTCGACGGCAATGTTCCTACTCAGAGCAGTTTGTTCCCAGAAAGCCCTGCAGGGCTGGCTTCCACTTGACACTTCACGTCCTCTTCCTCGATGGCAGAGCTGCAGAGATCATCCCTGAAAATACAGTTCAGGGAGATACTCTGGGTGATCAGTCTGAGTCCACGTGAGGGAAAATCAAGAAAAAAGTGCAATGGAGAAGTGATGGAAGCAGAACCATGAAGTCCCCAAAGTATCCTGGCTTCTGACTTGGTAGGCAGCACTTGACACCCTATCTGAATGGGTTGAGAATTACTCACAGGGTGTCAAGCTGAATATCTAAAGGTGTACCTAGGGGGCAAGGGGCAGGTACTAGACAGTTCTATTCTTGCCTGTAGGGGTAGAGATGAGGATGTTTAGGATGCTGGCCTTTTGGACATGAATACTGGAAGACTAAAAATGTCTGAATTACTAGGCAAGCGGGACCTTGGACATGCAGCTCTGGAGAAAGGGGGAGTAGACTCATGGTTTCTAACCTATCCTCCTCTCTACTTAACAGAGAGATTCACCTGCTTGGGTCAGGATCCCAGTTAGTCCTGTGACTATCTCTGTGGTTTTTTTGTTTTTTTGGCACTTATCCAAGATAGGCAGATAAGCAATTTTACAGAGAAAATGACTGGCCTAATGGTTCCCAGGGAGCAGTGAGTCAATAATTATGGGTACAAGGGAATAGTAAGTATTCTAAAATTGATGGCCAGGAGGGCGTAGATATTCTGGTCATATTGGATCCATCAAATTGTATCTGAGAGGAATTACTGAGAGGTGAATTATGGACATATATGGAATGTTATGATATCTGTAAGAGCTCCCAATAAAATGGTTAAAATTAAAACAACAAACACAAAATCTCTGAGTGGCATAAATGGTTTACATTCCAATACTAACTAAACATTGGTGGTTTGAACACATCCCGAAACTGTGCAGGAAAGGCCTGGCCATTTGCATCCATCAAGATTACAGAGCAAAAAAGCAATGCTACTCTGTTCCTTATGGTGTCACCATCAGTAGAGTTGACTTTACATGAAAGTGTTGTTATTTTTTCTAATTCAGCAATAAAAAAGGAATCCAAAGTTCCATATTAAGGGCAGACAGCCAGACACGTTCTACATGCTGCAATGTATTAAAATTTTCTGTGAGGAAATAATTGATAGTGAAAATGCAATGGGAGGAGAGAGGCTTTGAGGGTGATGTAAACATTCACTATCATGACTGTAGGGGTGATTTCATGAGCGATATCGCTTTCAAAACTTGCTGGAGTAAGGGCTTTAAGTGCTTATGGGTTAGGAAACACGAACTATATTCCAATAAATTACTCAATTATGTAAAAAAATTGCTATCATTGATTCTCCCTACCCCCCCCAAAAAAAACCCCAGTTTTGCCCCCCCAAACACATACTATATAGTTCCATTTATAAAGTTCCAAATAGGCAAAACCAACTTTTTGTATTAGCTCAGACTTCCTTGGGGACCAAGTTTAGAGTTAGTGACTGAGAGGCTTCTGAGTTGTAGCAATGTTCTCTATCTTTGTCTGTTCTGTTCTCTATCCGGGTAGTTATATGGGTTAGGATAGTCAGGTTTCATGTCAACTTGGGTGGACTGAGATTCCCCCAAGATATGATCTAACATAGTATAGTCATCTCCATGGTTGACTCTTCTGTGAAGCAGCCAAGCAGATTGGGGAAGAATACTGTAGAGTATCAACTTCTTCAATTGGCTATCAGTTTTACACAGTTCAGGGAACTTTCCCTTGGGATCCGGCCTATTTCAGTATAAAGTGTGGTGGGGGGAGTTAGCTCCCTGGTACTGCTGGATCTGGATCCTGCATCTTGTGTGCAGTTGCATTTCAATTATGTTGCTTGTGAATCCCAGGAGTCATCACCTGGACTGCCCACTTTGGATTCATTCCGCCAATGTCTGGTACATTCAGTTCTGTGTCCAACAACCTGTGGTCTTCCTGATTCACTTTCTTGCTTCCTGTTCATCAACTCCTCTAGCTGTATGAATCAAGAGAAGCCTCATCTTGTATCTGATCTATAGACTTGAACCGTATGGTAGTTACTCACTCCTACAACTGTGTATACCATTTCTGGACACAAATCTCTTTCTCTCTGAATACACATATACATGTTGCTGGTTTTGCTTCTCTAGAGAACCCAGCCTCACATGGGGGTTATTCATGGTATATGTTCATTGAGCTATACACTTAAAATCTGTGCTTACAGTATTTGTGCAACATTCCAATTTAAAAATGGAAGTTAGGGAGCGATTTGAAATTAAAAGGAATGAGAGGTAAAGCGATGAATATGAAATGTATAGACATTGTTTTGAGTTTGATTAAAAAATTCTAACAACTAAAGTTTTGAGGACACTGAGCATGCTTTATTTTTTGACTATTAAGGAATCATCTTTAATTTTATTGTTTTTAAAACCCTTTGGCATACTGCGGCCCACGGGCTTGGTGGTTCAAATCCAGCAGCAGCTCTCCAGGAGCAAGGCTGGGTAGCTCCCATGACCACCCAGTGACGCCCCCCAAAAAACAACAAAAACAACAACAAAAATCCTTTGGCATAGTTGTTGTACACTGGGCTGCAAAACGCACAGTCACCAGATGGTCACACAGGAGAAAGAGGAGGGTTTCTGCTCCCATAAAGAGCTACCCGGTCTTGGAAATCCAGAGGTGCCAAATCTCCCTGCTCTATAAAATCGACTCAACAGCAATGAGTGGAGATCTGCTACACACCAAACCCAAATCTGCTGTCATCAAGTTAATTCCAACTCCTAATGATCCTTTATAGGAAGCAGATGACCTCATCCTGCGAGGCAGCTATTAAGTTTAAACCATTAACCTTGTGGTTAACAGTCCAATGCTTAACCCACAGCTCCACCACGGACCCTTTACCTGTTAAAGAGACATATTGAAGTATGAAAGTTTAAGCTGACTGGAAGCTACAAGTCTGATAGAAGTTAGCAAATTGACTGACCATGGGGGGAGTTGGATAAGTGCATCCTTGACTTTTGTACACATTTAAGTCATTTCATTTGGGGCAAAATAAACAATAGAAAGATGAAGGTGTTGTTCTTGGCTGGGTGACAGGCTCATAAATAGAGAAAGTATAAATTATGAATAGAATCTAGATCCCTATTCTTTGCATGCTGAAGATCAATAAACTAAATCCATTGGGTCAAAATGCCCCACTTCAGCATTTCTAAGATATGGAGTTTCTCAGGGGTCTATATATGGGATAAGCGAGAATAGAAAGAGAGTTCAGTTAGATCATGCCATGTCATGGCATGGCAGCATGACAGCATGGCAGATGTATAATGACAAATAATACCCTTGTGTCCTCCAGAGACGGTTGTGTTTTGAGCCTCAAGTGAAAAAAGTGTAGCCTTATAACCTAGATAATTTCACCATTAGTCTGGTCTCATTATCTCTCTCAATTGGAAAGTGTCCAGTTATTGGAAGGGGAAAGTAGAATGGGCCTCAGGTAATCTGAAGAGCTGGCTCTCACTCTTGGGGGAAATTGATGGCAGTCCACACTGGGAGCCCAAACCATCGATGGGTAATCAGTGATGAACAATTGCTTTCATAAATGTGTGTTTTGGAGAATGATAAGTAGTCATTCCTGCTCAAATTTAGACTTATGAAATTAAAATATCTTATACCTCAACACCACCACCACTACCCCCAAAAAGCAAAACTCATTGCCAGTGAGATCATTCCTTCTCAGAGCTACTCTATGTGGAGCTTCTCAGGATGATGATCTTTACTGGAACAGACAGTTATATCTTTCTCTAAGGAATGGTTGGTCAACTTGACCTCCGGGCCTTGAGGTTAGCAGTCCAACGTTTACTAGAAAGTGTCACCAGGCCTCCTCTATCACAGCTTCCACAACCAAACTCCCTGCCATTGAATGGATTGAGACTCATAGTGATCCCATAAGGGTGGGAGAGTAGAACATAGCATCTGGGTTTCCTAGGTGGAATC
Organism: Nesogale talazaci; assembly: GCA_004026705.1. Taxonomy (NCBI): domain Eukaryota; kingdom Metazoa; phylum Chordata; class Mammalia; order Afrosoricida; family Tenrecidae; genus Nesogale; species Nesogale talazaci. The sequence goes on along the minus strand of PVJH01001843.1, from coordinate 80,223 downwards.
TTCATGGAAAAAAAAAAGTAGCTGGTCATTTCAAATAGCTGGCCACGCAGAGTAACCTATTAAGATGCCAGGACTCCTTGGTGTATTTTAAATGCCTACAAATTGCACGAAATCAGTTATATTTTAAAAGAGACTTGACCCACTGTAATAAAGGAGATTTAAAAGCAAATTCCCCACAAGTGACTGTAGAACTTCAAGGAGAGATGGGGAGGAACATCACCTTAGGACAGACACAAAACATGGTACCCCCTCATGGCTGATTAGACTTTTGTGGGCTTGTCATACTTGCCTTTTAAGTGGCACCTCTTGGCACTCTATTGCTAAGCAACCCTCTCTTGATTGATGTCATCACTGCTTCCTCTACCATCTAATGGAGGGGGTTGAACCTCTTGTTTTCTCTGCCCTTAAAGAGCTCCCCCTCCCGCCAGCCCACCCTGCCTCTAATTGTTAACTCTTAATCATATCTCAGCTCTGTATACTAGGGAAATATTTCCTAACTTCATTAACAAGGTCAAGGTCCCTAAGACACACTTTCATGCCATGTGGACCCTCTCCTTCATGGACACACTTTGAAATATTGTGTATGATTGCTGGATGGTGTCTGTCAACTACTCACTTGTCAACTCCTTGGGCATAGCTCCGTGAGCCCTTGTACCCCATTGAGTCTCCAGTGCTTCCTGTACAACCCATTTCATCATAAGAACTCAACTACTTGTTGACAGTCTTTATTAATGAGTCTTCACTACAAGAGAGAGGGGGGAAAGAAAGAAGTTTTGGTTTTTTCCCATTCACGGGGAAGAGAGATTTGTTTCCTTTTTTTGGTTTGTTTTAATATGCAGTATAATTCCCCCTCTTCCCCTCCCACTACCCCCCACCAAATTATTTTACTGGGAACACTCAACTGTCTGTAATTTCCTCCCTATTCTTCCCTCTCACTATACTTTACAAGAAAATAATTTTCATGAGAGATCTTAAAAACAAATAACAAAAGATAATGTTCAGGTTACATTTTAACCATTTAAACTCAATCTAGTCTCCTGTTCCATGGTTTCATGCAAATGCCACCTTAATAAATTACTCACAGGCTCTCTAGACCAGAAGGACTTAACACCTAACTGGGGTTTCATGCACTTATGCAAGAAGGTGTACGCATGGTTCTTTAAGGGTTTTCAATAAGGACTGAAGCCCAAAGAACTACTATCTAGAATACTTGCTGACATCCTAGCTAACTGAGGTTTTATTGTGATTCCAGCCAAGTATAAAAGGTCTTATAATCTGAAATCTCACAGGCAGTGTCAAATCCTTTTATTATTTTCAATTTTTTAACATTTCTTCTTCGTGGCTTACACAGTTTCCACTTTACTATACACTCAATTCAAAAAATACTTATCACATATGCCAGGCACTACATCCATCTCTGTTTTATCTGATCCCCATTTATGTATGAGTCCCGACAATAGTTAGTAGAGGGGACTGCACTTGCAGGCACACACAAAGGACTTAATGAATAAAAGATGGGAGGGCTAGGAATTGGAACTGACATTTGTTGAACATTGAAGCCAGCCACTGTGCAAATTTGGTTTTTGTGGAGTAAGTAGGTGAGAGTCTATCACACAAATTTTGATGCGGATGACTTGCATATTCATGGATTGGGTGCTAAGCATTCTAAAGTAGGACTGGACAGCCAGGAAGAGCGTGAGGGATGTGCGCATTCAAAGTAAATGATGTGCCTTTTCAGAAGGCACAGGAAGACCTAGATAACCTGATCACACTGGACAGAAACATTGGCAGTCCATGGGAAGGACTTGAAAGTCAAGGTCACTCCTGCTTGATTAGCGAAGAGAATGCATGTCCAGGGTGGTAGAATGTCTTGTATGACTGAGACAGTGCCCAGGGGGTCGGGGATATGGACCCCACAGAGCAAATGACAGTGTATGTCCTGGTGCTCCTGGAGGCAATTTGATGATGAAAGCATGATCATACCTTAATGGAGTTTATCCTTTTTTTCTTTCCAAGATCGTCGATTTGAATCTTGATTTCAGTCAATGATGCTTCTCTTGTTGTTTGAATAATATCCATGAATTTCTGTATATCCTTTGACAAATGTTCATGGTTTCTCAGTTCAAGATCATGAGTTTTCTAAGTGAGGTTCACAATAGAAATTCACTCAAAAGATAATGCTTAAACCATTGTGTGGTGTCTTCCCTGCTCTCTCAGAGCAGGAGTGGAGGAGCTTCAAAGTCTCCTGTTCTGGGTTATGTATTCATTTCTCCACCATTTTGCTGATTCTCTAGCAGATCTTCTATCTGGGTTATGGCCTACATTCAGGTGGCTAGAAGCACTACAATATTAAATGTGTTGCATGGTCCCCCTGCAATTTAAGAGTAATAATGGGGACTAGCCTTTAGTGACACTCTCCATATTATGGTACTGTGTTAACACAAAATCTACATATCATTTTACAACACTCCCAGTGTGTCAAGGTACAGAGAGTTTAAATACGCTGTAAAATCCTATAAAGCCAGCCTAGTCTTCATTTCCAGCATCTTCTTCTTTGTTCTTTTTGACTATTTCATCTTTTTTTATTTTGTTTATTTATTTAATCATTTTATTGGGGGTTCATACAACTCATCACAATCCATTCAAAAATCCATTGTATGTCACACACATTTGTATATTTGTTGCCCTCGTCATTCTCATTTGCTTTCTATTTAAGTCCTTGGCATAAGCTCCTCATTTCCCCCTAGATTCCTGCTGCCCTCTCAGTCATGAACCTTTGATAATTTTTTTTTTTTTTTAGGCATCACTGCCCTGGTGGTGGGAGTAGGAGAACCTTTGATAATTTATAAATTATTATCACTTTGTCATATTTTACACTCTCAGATGTCTCCCTTCACCCACTTCTCCATACCCCAGAGAGGAGGTTATATGCAGATCCTTATAATCGGTTACCCGTTTCTACCCCACCATCTTACTACCCTCCCAGTATACCACTCTCACCACTGCTCCTGAAGGGATTGTCTGTCCTGGATTCCCCACGTTTCCAGTTCCTATCTGTAACAGTGTACATCCTTTGGTCTAGCCGGATTTGTAAGGTAGAATTGGGATCATGAAAGCAGGAGGAGGAAGCATTGAATAACTAGACGAAAGTTGCATGTTTCATCATTGCTATACTGCACTCTGATTGCTTTTTCTCCTCCCTGGGACCCTACTTTACGGGGATATCTGCTACCTACAGATGGACTTTGGGTCCCCAAACTTTACTCCCCCTCATTTACAATAATATAACTTTTAGTTCCTTATTGCCTAATGCCTGATCCCTTTGACACTCATGGTCACACAGGCTAGTGTGCTTCTTCCATGTGGACTTTGTTGATTCTGAGTTAGATGACTTCTTGTTTACCATCAAGCCTTAAAGACCCCAGAGTTTTAAACACCACCAAACTGCTTTTGAAATTAGTTGACAAGATGAAGCAGTTTTCAAGTCTTAAAGACTTCAAGTCTTCAATAGTCTAAAGTCTTAAAGGCTGGAAGACTATTTCATCTTGTCAACTAATACAAAAAGCAGTTTGGTGGTGTTCAAACCCCCCCCCCAAAAAAAAAAAACTTTATTTTTGAATAGAAACCCCTACTATGAGAATTGAAATGTAAAAGGAGAAACCTAGTACCAATGTCCATGAAGGGTGGGCAATCTGACACCCCATGGGCCTTCTCCAAATCCTGATGTTGCACCTGAAGCAGCAGCATTTGGGAGATGCTGTTTTAAATTAAAAAAAAAAAAAACTGTAGTCAAATCACCTAGAAGCTTGATCAAGGTAAATGGTGCAATGAGTGACAAGAGCAGTGGTTTCAACCCTGATTAGACTGAATCCATGTTCACTTACTTGATTGAAGAGATATGTGTTGCCAGGGTCATAACATTTTCAAGCACATTAGAACCAAACCAAATCTCCAGTTGCAACCTCCAGTTGCATTTCAGCCATTTTCATGCAAGAAAAGACCTGTAAGTCCACATAATATTTGTTTTTCAAGCTACCCGGATAACAGACACCTTGTTATTGTACTTGACATTATTAATATACCAGGTGAATGCTGACAAGGCAAAGAGATGACAGGAAAAGGTGACATTAAGTACTGTACTAAGCTAAGTCTAGGTCTAGGCTCACAGATACAAAAATGTGTGTTCAGTGAGCCAAGCTATTTACATTTCTTGGCCCACATATATAATGCTCATCTAGCCTCACTAACAGTTATTTTGTGTGAATAAGTGCCCTGATTTCCTCCATACCGCAAACTCTCACCATTTTACCTTCATTTTAGACAGTAGAGGTAGTAGCACCTGTATTAAATCAGTGGATGTCTCTAAATCAAAAAGGAACAAATTGATAGGCAGAATATATCATCTTACCTCTAGGAAGTATCATTTAATATTAGTATTGGAATCATCTGATTTCTAGAACTGACCCCATGGTGTTTCTTTGGCTGTATTCTTTATAGGAGCAGGTGTCCAGGCCGTTTCTCCTATGGAGCAGACAGTAAATTCACACCTCAGACCTTTAGGTTCAGCTGTGTGCTTACCAACTGTCCCACTGCGCTCCATACACATGGTGTGCTCCATCTTAAAAGCTCACCATTTAAAGGCACATTTCTAAAGTACAGTTCTCACCCAAATGGTGCTCTGTGCTCAAACATGCTTAGATCATGGGAAGTTGAGATATATAGTAAATTTAAGGACCCCCCCCCCATGGCAAACAGAGCTTGAAATGAACAAAGTATTTTCTAAACATATTTGATTGGCAACCTCTTTAATTTCAAATAATTCCTCTCCCTGTCCAAAGAACCACATTTCAGGAAATGTTATCCTGGAAAAATGAATGTTCTACATTAGACCTGTACTGCAAGAAGGGGTTCTATGGGATTGAAAAAGGAGAGTCATCATGCTTAATCTCCAACAGGTTCATTAGAGGCACCCTCTGGTCTTCATCTTCCCTCTTCCATGTTTGCTTGTTTGATTGAGATGTGAGAAAATAATGCATTTGTAATAATCCTATTGAGTAACCTAATTCATACCTTGGAATATGAAATTTTGAAATGTGAAATATGAAATTTTGAAGTTTTGAAATAAGTTCTAGCTTATGTTAGTTCCAAAGGAAATGTATTTTAATGAAAAGTATCTCTACTGACCTAAATTTATAATTACTTTTATTTAGATATTGAAATAGAGGAATCGACCTATATGTATTAGGAAGAAAAAATTAGAAGTAAACATATAACTGCATCTTTTTGCAACTACTGTGCTAAATGAGAGTGGGCTATAATGGAAAATATTTTGATATGTCTTTCCCTTTGGCTGTGTAAACTTGATTACATGTTAATATTATCCTCCTGGGGTGAGGGGGTGGGCAGGATGAACCCTAGTAGGTTAAGGACTTAGTTGTTCAGAGGTAATTAACAGCTCTAGAATTATTGCAAGTTAGAAAGACAGTCTGAATTTAGAAAGAAAAGCTCCACAACCAGGAAATAATCAGGCCTCTGGTCTTAACTATGGTTGTTCCTTTCCCACTCAGCTCTGCTCCAGCTGGAAGCCAGTAATGGGGGTAGTGGGTGTATTTATTCCTCCAAGCCACTTGATGTTTCCTCCATCTTGCTGACTAATATTTCTGACTCTCTCAGGGTTTATCCAAACAAAAAATAGCAGAACTATTCTTGTGATGATTCTGTTCTAAACGGACTTTGCTGTCTCTTGCCTTGACAGATACTGCAAGCAGATGTATTCTGTCTGGGGGACCTTGCATGGACTCTGCAGAAGTTCTCTGCTGGGTTCTTCTTTCATACAGTTTACTGGCGTTATTTTGGGTGGGTCTTCCTAACTCACTTCCTGCCCCTCAGCATATAGGTCTAAGACCATTTATCCTGTGAGCTCATGGCCCTGTCAGTTGCCCTGTCATATTCAAAATGGCCCCACATTGTCTCTCTCTCCTCTGCAGACACCAGAATCTGGCCCTTAAGAACGTCAGTGAGTCGAACGTCTTGCCCAGAGCACTGGGAAATGCAGACTGATTTCTGAACATGAGTATGTTCACCCTGCCATCCCCATAGTCTGGCCGTTTTTGCCTTGCCGTCCAGATTTCTTAGAATGAGTTAGACCCAAGGTATGTGCTCCTTTAAGCAACTTGGGTACGAGTTCTCTAGGTCCTCCATTGGCAGGAAACATTTCAAATTCTCTGATCGATTCCCCTGTAAACTTCTTTCTGGGTTTAAGATAGTACACTCTTCTCTTTCTCCTAAGAATGAATGATGATTTCTTATATAAATAAAGCTTTTATCAAAGAAATGTCTTCCCCAATCTACTTTTAACCATTATATATTTAAGAGCATTAGAATTAAATATATATATTTAAATATATCTTTAATTCTACATATAGAGGTGCTGGTCTCATGGGAGGCATAATATAGATATTGAAGAAAAAGAGACAAAATGTGAAACATTCTAATAGCCTACGACCTCTATCCTACATGTATGTAAGTGTGTAGGCATATGACATTTTATATAGTTCTATAATAATTTTTAAAAACTAAAATTAAGAGCCTTTATAGCTCTTGAGACAGCAATAAGCTCCAACTCTCACTATTGACTGCTGCTTTGGGTAATTATCATCATTATAAAATGCTTTACAACCCATTGCTTACCTTGAGAATTTTCCAACCCACATGTTTTCAGATTACAATGAATAAAAATCGACTTGAAGTATGTGGAATTAACATAGGCTCCCAACATCTCTTTCACATGCAAATTAAACTGCTCTCAGATAAATAACTATGGGTGGCATTCCTGATAGTACCCTAGATTTTGAAATTTTTGTGAGAGCCCAGATGGTCACAAAGAATTATCAAATTTGGATATTTTTTAAAAATTAGAATGATGTGTAGGTATCATTTTAATAAATGACTCAGACTTATTTAAAGAGAATTTCTTACCAACTTTTGCAAAATCAAATTGATAGCAAGAAACTAATAATTTTATTTTATAGCCTGAATTGCAAGGTAATGCATATCCAATAATGTATAAAATTATTGTTGGTATGTGTGTAATATCACAATGGAAATCTATGTAAGACAGACTTGAATCTAACCTTTATAATTCTTTAACTTCCTAAGTTTTTAAAACAATTTTTTTGTCAGTCATATATCAAATCTTTATCATTCAAATAGGGTTCTCGATAATGAAATTAATTTTGATCCATTTACAATGAAATATAAAACCTTTCAGATTCAATCTCACACAAGATTTTTTTCACTTAATGCTCAAGGATATGCAGTGGTTAGATTCATCATTTGGAAAAAAAAATCACAAAGATAAGAACCTTGAATATCTTTCAGGGTAAATTTAGCTTATTTCATTGCTAAATTATGTTCATCTATAAGATTTCCTAAATAGCATCATCTTTTTAATTCATGGAATGCATGTTTTAGGATTTTTGTCAGGTCCAGTGAGTTTTGATCCGTACAGTGTGGGGAATATATGCACCAATGTATTCTGGTGGTATGGATGAGATGGGGGAAAAAATAACTGGAATAATGCTGAATTCTGAATGCTCTATCCTCCCAGTCACTTTCTGGACATAATAAAAACAAACAAACAAATGAGACATAGAAACCTTATCTATCTCCCTTTATCGCAGCCCAGAGAGATAAAGGTTGAACATAATCCTCCAGGATGCACCGCCTCTCAACACAGCAATCTATTGACAATGGCTTTCTTCTGCTTTACTCCCCAGAACAGCACGGGCGTGTGTGTGCGTGTGTGTGCGGGGGGGGGGGGGGAACCTCCCAAGAAACACTGGGGTGGAAATGTAATTATATAAATCCAAGTTTACAAAAGAGTTAACATTAGTGAGTTCAATAAAAGAAAAAAAAATGGCTTTTTTAAAAGAAAAGGAAAAAAAAAGAGCATCACCAGTAATCTTAGAAGGTGGAGAGGCCATTTCATTACTCACAATAATTAAAGTGGTAAAGTGAAATATATTTTCATTAAGTCGTAAAATAAGAGTGATTCTTTCACTTTCTTAATTTGGCCTTAATTCTAGTTTCAAGTCACAACATAAACCCCACCCCAAATTATTCCAAACAATTAAAAAAAGGGGGGGGTGGAGGAACAAAAATGAAGGGGAAAGTGTGTATGCTTTCAATAAGCCAGAGCATACACTGCAAAAAGTGCAATACTTTAACACAGCAATTATGATGCTTTATGTTTCAAAGAGATCAGAATTGTACATGCTCAAGAATTGGTCTTCAGCTATATCATGAATGCTTTCAAACGATGCTGATTTTTCCCTATCAGCTTCCCTTTGCCATCTCATAACTTTTTTTTTCATCCCCCCGCCCCTCCTCCACTGAAATATCCTTTCAGCAATAAATACATCGGAATGCCTGCTCCGAGGAAAGGCATGTAAAGGGGCCCCCTCTCTTTACTCTCTCCACCATGGGGCAGAGAACAAGGCCTTCAGGCAGTCACCCAATACCTGAGTTCTGTTTTGATTGGCTTTTAGGATTAAAGGGATTTGTTAAAAGCACCACGCTTTAAGGTTATAATGGGTCTAGATTTAAGGTTAAATGAGTCTAGATTTTCCCTAAAGCAAGGCCTGCACTGTAAACTTCTTAAGTTGCAAAGGCTATCAGTGATGAGGAGAAGAGCTCGCAAAGTGCACTCAGCTTCCAACGGAGATTTGGCAACTCAAGCCCATCCATTGATGCCTGGGAGAAAGGTGTGGCAGTCTGCTTCTCTTTAGACTCATAGTGTTGGATACTGTATGGGGCAGTACTTTATGGAATAGGTCACTAGGAGTCAAATTGACTCTAAGCTCTGGTATCAGACATGACGATATCATTTTGCTGATGAGGGGCGTGAGGTTGAGGCATGTGAAGTGATCTGCCTGAGGTCACTCAGAAGGACGAGGATGAGCTGCCCACACCATATCCTGAGCTCATCTCCCAAAGTGTTCCGTTGTGCTCTGCTTCTGCCCCTGGCTCCCTCTGATGGAAAAATGCTCATTACCTCCCTTAAAACAATTCTTGCCCCACATCGGGCTTGCCGCAAGAGCAACAACTGCTTAGGGTATGGATTCCAATAAATTGCCAGGTAACTGTTTATTTCTTCCAGAAACAGATTCCAAGTTCTAAAATATGTATGATTGCTCATCTCCAAACCAGTTTCTAAAAATAGCGTGATAGGTTTTACAGAAATACGTAGACCACAGCTGCCTAAAAAGAAATGCAATATGAAAATTACCGCAAAGAGGATAAAAAACAAAGAACAAGGCACAGGCACACCTGACCTATAAAAGAGTGTATCTGCTCTACATGACCTCTTTCAAGTGTTGAAAAGTAAGGATGTTCATTTGAGAACTAAGACATGCCAGACCCAAGCAACATAGCTTTGATCTCCTCCTATATGCGTGTGAAAGTTGGCCCAGAAAGAAGTCCAAAAAAGAATCAGCAAGTTTGAATTAGAGGCTGAGAAAAAAGCCCTGAAAGTATCAACGGACTGCCAAAGAACAAACCAATTTGTCTCAGACGTATAGCCATAATGTTCCGTAGAGGCAAGAACGGAGAGAATTTGTCTCCTGTACTTGGGACAGATTCTCAGGAGTCTGGAAAAGTAGAGAGGTAGGGAAAAAATAAGACGGCCCTCACCAAGATACAACAACAGCACAGTGACAGCTTGATCCAAATCATTGTGAACATGGTACCGGACCGAGTGCTGGTTCCTTCTGCTGGGCAACAGGGGTAGTGTGACTCAGAACTGAGTCGATGGCCTTTAACAACAGTCTATTAATGACAGGATCTCTTGGAAAAGATACAGAAGAATCGATATTCCAAAGGACTCTCCTGGAGAAGCTCCCCAAACTCAGAAAATCAAATGTATGTGCTTGCTGGTGTAACAACAAACATTATAGGCAAAATCATTCTAGTGGCCCACTAGAAGCATGCTATAGGTTGAAATATACTGAAATCAAATGCAAAGGAAATTTTCGGGGGGAATTAGGCACTGCCTTTCCCCATAGTTTCTCTGTAAGTCAGGTCTGGATTTCTGGAGCAAGGCATTCGTAAGTATTACAGGTTAATTTTTTTAAAAAGTTTTAAGTGAGGGAAACCTGGTGAAAGGAAACCAAAGAGGAGCAGAGCAGCAGAAGGGAAAGAGAACAGGTTGATGTTAACCATGGTGTCATTTATAAAAGAAGCCAAACCAATTTATTGCATCACTGGAAACTCACATTCATACATCACCTGGGCTCAATTGCACTTTTGTTATGTTCTAATGTAATGTAGTATAAATCAATTGGCTCAGAATTTAAAATTAGAGCCCAATTACCTGTGTAAGGGAATCATAAATCCAACTTGGTTTGTTTGTTTTTTTTCTCCCCCCTAACAGGGTTAACAGCTCTTGATGCTAGCTTAAACTCAGGGCAATCAATTTTCTGGGCTTAAGAACACTTGTGTATGGTATTTTATCAGCCTTGCCTAGTGCACCTGGTAGAAGGCATGGCCTTGGCCAGTGTTTGGGGACAGGTAGAAATCTAAAGCCACAGAATGGAACAAACAGAACTTTGGATGTTGCTCTAAACACCAAGGACACGCCAGGTGAATCGGACTGGGAAGACTGAGATGTACAAGTCAGTCAACACCTAGACACCTGTTAGTTCAGTGAGGTTTGGTAGAAGTGAAGGCAAAACACCCCTCCTGTTCTTCTCCTTTCTCAGCAGAAAATTGCCCTATATTAGCAAAGTGAAGCACCATGCTTACTATGGGGAGAGCTTTAACTCTAACATCTCACCAACACGGGCCTTTCGTGATTAGGGTCACATTTTCATTAAGCCAGCAATTTCCATCTCAGGTATAGGTCATTGACCCTCTCATCAACTGGAAATGTCTGAAGAAACAGTAATGAGAGGAGGAGTGAGAGAACATAGCTATAGCGATGGTTGAACTCATGATGAAGTATAAAAGGGTAAAACTTTCATGGAGTGTGATTTAGCCTCACACATAGATTCCAAAGTAGAACTAACTTCCCTCAAGAGTTCTTTGGGCTGTAATCGTCCCAAGAGAGATTGCCAGTCTTTTCTCCCAGGAACCGCCAGTCTCTGGATTGCCCCTGAGTCACAGCAGTGCTCGTTATGTGTATGGCAGCACCATAAGTAGTGCAAACAGGCAAGCAATGGACTTGTCGCCCACATCCACCTTGCAGAGGTGGCTTCACAAAGCCAAGGCTCTGCAAACACCATGCAACAGTTCTGCTCAGCAGACGTGGCACTGCAGCTGATTGGAATCAACTTGATGATAACTAAAAATATGCAATCATAATTATTATTATTAAATAATTTAATTGGGGCTCATACAACTCTTATCACGATCAGTACATACATCAATTGTATGCAGACCACATTTGCACATTTGTTGCTATCATCAGTCTCAAAACATCCCCCTTCAACTTAGACCCACAGTATCAGCTCCCTATATTTCCTCTCCTTCCTTACTCCCTCTCCACCATGAACCCTTAATAATTTACAAATTATCATTATTTTGTCATAGTGCTCACTGTTCAGTGTATCCCTTCACCCACTTTCCTGATGTCCATACCCCAGGGAGGAGGTTATATGTAGATCCTTGTAATTGGTTCCCCCTTTTTCCTCCACCTTCCCTCCACCCCCTTGGTATCACCATTCTCACCACTGGTCCTGAAGTGTTCATCTGTCCTGAATTCCCCATGTTTCCAGGTCCAGTGTATTGGTATTGGTGTCATGATAGTGGGTGGGAAGAAACATTTAAGAACTAGAGGAAAGTTGCATATTTCATTGTTGTTACATGGTACCTTGACTGGCTTGTCTCCTCCCTATGACTCCTCTGTGAGGTGATATAGCTTTACCTATTAATGGGCATTGAGTCCCCAATCTGTACTCCCCATCATTTATAGTAATATAGCTTTTAGTTTTTTTATCCCTTCGACACCTCATGGTCACACAAGCTGGTGTGCTTTTTCTATGTGGACTTTGTTGCTTCTGAACTAGATGGCTGCTTGTTTACTTTCAACCTTTAAGACCCCAGGCACTATATCTTTTGAAAGCCGGGCACCATCACCTTTCTTTACCACATTTGCTTATGCACACATTTGTTGTCGGTGATCATATCAGGAAGGTGGGCATGCAGTGTTATGATTTTTAGTTCTTTGAACCATGATAACTGATTCCTTTCACACACTGTGGTCACACAAGCTTTTGTGCTTCTTCCATGTGGGCTTTGTTGCTTTTGAGCTAGATGGCCACTTGTTTACTTTCATGTCTTGAAGAGCCCAGTCACTACATCTTTTTGTTGGCCGGGGACCATCAGTTCACTGCCATTGAGTTCATTCTAACTCAGAGTGACCCTACACGAAAGGGTAGAATTGCCCCTGTGGGTTTCCGAGAGAGTAACTCTTTATGGGAAGAGCAAGTCTCATTTTCCTCCTGCAGAGTGGCTGGTGGTTTCAAAGTGCTTAGCTTGGAATTAGGAACCCAATAAATACCACTATGCTACCAGAGCTCCATATATATGTGTATATTCAATATTATATATACATGCATGCATATAATATGTACTATATAAAATATGTCTATCTTATCATTTTTACCATGGGAGATAGATGGGACTTGATAATTTCCTAAAAAGCTACCATGTCAGAAACGCACAGGGCCCAGACTGTCTGTCCTAAAGGATCACTGTGAGTAGGAATTGGCTTGATGACCATGAGTGCATGATACTCAGTCATTTCACTTTAATTAAATTTTCCTAAAGAAACAATTAGACAGGGATGGAAAAACAACCCTACAAAGTTCTATACTACGAGTTCACCACAGGGGTTGATTTACGTAATCTACACTGCACCCAGACCAAACAAAAAAATCACACCCCCTGCGTCAAATCATTGACGCCCACTCACAGGACCCTACAGAGCAGGGTAGAATTGGCCCCTGTGGGTTTCTGAGACTGTGCCTCTTTAAGGGAATGGACAGCCCCATCTTCTCCTAAAGAGGAGCTGGTGGTTCTGAACTGCTGACCTTGCAGTTCCCGGCTTCACTCTTAACCACTACATGACCCAGGCTCCTGCACCGAGTATCACAGAGTGATACTACGTAGGAGTTAGAATTAATGATGCAAAACTCTATTTGCATAGAAAGACAGTACTGGACCTTTGTAAAACAAAATTGAATGCGATCATGTGTGAAGTAGGGTGGAAGGGTAGGGGTAGGGGTGTGAAGAAGAAAACCTAAGAGAAAATGCTCCCCTGCATTAATCGTGGCTATTGTTGTATAGGAATAAGGATCTATAACATTTTGTGCCGTTGGGCTTGTAATTTTAGTTGAACAAATTGGGAATATATGACTATTTTATTTCTTGGGATTAATACATTTATCAAATGTATTACAAAGTTCTGAGCTTTGGGAGACTTAGAACCTCAGACTCTGAGTCATCAGGTCAACTGGCCTCATGTTGGTGACATTCCACGTGGGAAGAGGAACTGGCTTCTTAAAAGCTCGTGATCATTGAGTGATTGGTCTCCCTTTGTCAGGGACAAAGAAAAGTGATGAAGAACAGAGAGCTCAAAGGGCAAATGGACCACCTGAACCACAGACTGTGGGACCCTGATATCAGAAAGACTAGGGGGAGGCCCTTACCACTGATGATCTCTCTGTAAAGGATCCCTATAGCAGGTCCTTGTTAAGAGTGGGATAAAAATGGGCAGCACAATTCAAAATCTTAAAACACGTAGGCTCAAACCACTGACCAGACTGCAAGATGCACACTGGCATTACAGAGGAACGCACCCCTGTCATTAGAACTGGCATTAGAACAAGGAAGCCTCCGAGCTGGTAAGGGCAGTGTTCTCTCAGGGGTGAAGCTCAGAATGCTGAAAAGAAGGGCAGATGGACATGGAGAACCCAGGGAAGATGTGGAAAGAGTGCTGTGATGCTGTGGACCCTGCGCTCAATTCCACGAAGCAAAATAATGCAATGGGAAATAAGTTTGCTCTGTAAATACATACATGAATCTTAAAAAGGGGTGAAAGAAAGAAAATACCCTTGGGAACCCTGGTCTACTCTGACACTCCTGAGATCACTAGGGGTTGAGATGGATTCAGTGAAGAAAAATCTAGAGAAGAGCAGCAGTATTTGGTAAAAGGGAAACCAAGCGGGGCCTCTGAGACTTTCACTGCATGAAGCATGACTTCTGTCTTAAAAGAGTTGCTATTTTTTAACACCAAATTCCACCGCATTTCTTCCTGTTGCCCTGAGGAGAGGACATGGATGCCCTCAAAGTAATCTTATGTCCATCTTACTTTTATGTGCCTTGTGCCCTCAAATGTAGCTCTTACTATGATCCTGGGGGCAAATAATGTTCCTCCTGAACTTAAAAACGGAGCTAGAAAACTCAGAAACAGTACCTTCTGTCCAGAATTTGTTGATGCCTCCACTTTCTTTTCTGTCAAATGGACAAATTATAACTTCCTAAAGCCAAGGTTCTCTTCTTAGAGCAAAAAAAATGCCAAAGAAATATACTATTGGAACACAGGCCTCTCAGTGAATCATTTTTGGATCTTACTTTCAGGGGGTTTATTCAAGGATAAAATATTTTCAATATGTGAAAACTACCTAGGAGGAACTTGGAGATCATTCAATTCAATACCCTTGTTTTTCACAAGAGAAACTGACATGCAGTCACCAACTGAGCTAGACTGAGGACCACTGCTTCCTACACTCCATCTCTAATCCCATCTGAAGATATAACTGCAGCTTTCCCTTCCTAACGATATTGAACAGCGTTAGCTAACACTGACATAAGCCAGCGTTTAGATGGTCTGTGTAAAATAGATAGATGATGATAGAGAGCCGGATAAATGGGGTGGATGGATGTGTGGATGGGTGAAGCAATGGATGGATGGACGTGTGGATGGATGGATATGGTATAATTGCTGCCTAGCTATCTAACATACCATTTAGCTAGCATATCCATATGCATCTGAGACACACTTTCAATATGAGAAAAAGCATCCTCTTACATTGCTTTACATAGTCCATTCATGATTCTGTGATGGAAAGGTAAAAAGTTCTCGGGTTGTGAGGGGGGCTGTGAGGTGGGGGAAACCATACCGACAATCATTCACTGACATTTCTAAAAATGTTTACTCCCAGTGAAGCATAATTTAAGATGCTTTACCTTTTTCTACTATGAAGACAGAATATATACACTATGAAATATCTTGAAAATACAGCAAAGCAGTAATTATAAGAAAAACAAATATCTCATATAATTCAATCAATAATACTAAAATTAGGCACCTTTTATATTTTAGCATATTTCCTGCTAGTTTTTTTTTCTCACTTGGACAGTGTTTTAATCCATTCACCATTTCCACCTTTTAATTTTGCCACTCAAATTCTACATTTGATCTTAGCCAAAAGGCAGAGAAGCAATTATCACTCAAATTTTACCTTAACATTTTACTAGGTCACTAAACACTACTTGTATGCTTTCTCTGAATGTCTGAAAGATATTGCATGGCACACATGTGCCCATTTTCCCTACCCTTTTTACATACTTAATTTCTGTTTCTATTCTAAATACATTTATAATGAACTTTTAAAAGAAATAAATGTTCAATTTAATTTCTGATTATTATCTTAACTTCAGTCCTTAAAACTGGGAATCACTTGGTTAGATATTATGCATATCTTGGGACTCAAATGAAAACGTAGGTCAGTAAGTTGATTCTGACTCTTTTTTTTTATCATTTTATTGGGGGCTCATAGCACAATGCATCCATTCATCCATTGTTTCAAGAACATTTGTACATTTGTTGTCATCAGCATTTTCAAAACATTTTCTTTCTTTTTGAGCACTTGGTATCAGCTCCTTATTATCCCCTCCCTCCCTCCCCACCCTCTCTCTCTCACAAACCCTTTATAATCTAGACATTATTATTTTTTCATGCCTAACACTGACTGATGTCACCCTTGACCCACTTTCTGCTGTCCGTCCCCAGGGAGGGGGTTATATGTAGATCACTGGGATCAGTCCCCCGATCCCAACTCTTAATGACTGCCTAGGATAGAGTCGAAGTGATCACCGAGGCTTCCCAAGTTCTACATCTTGATGGGAGCAGACAGCTCATCTTCACCTCACAGAGTGCCTGGTGCGTGGGATTGCCGCCCTGCGCTAACAGCCGATGTGTGCTCGCTCCTCGGTGCCATGGCAGCTATTGCAGGGACCTTAAAGTACCAACAAACCCATCAAACACTGCTTCTACCGAACCATACGAAAGTGCCCATCTATACTGTTCGCATCTGTAATAAGTCTCATAATATTACATATTTGAAAACATTGATAAATGACTATTTTAATTTCCATCTCTTTCATTGAATGGTTTTATATATCTATTGGTGATTATGTTCCTGCTGACAAATCTATTCTTGAGACAGCTGTATGTACTACAAAGAGAAGCGTTTTAATGGAGTGTATCCAATTATGCCTCCTTCAACAAATAAAATTTGGGGAGGAATAACAGAAATGTCAGTAAAGGGAGACAGTGGACACTGTAAAATATGAAAATAATAATAACATATTAGTTATCAAGAGTTCACGAAGGTGGAAGGGTGGGAGAGGGAAGAAAAAAGAAGAACTGATGCCAATGACTCATGTAGAAAATAATGTTTTGAAAATGGCATTGGCAACATATGTACAAGATTGCTGGATAGAATTGATTTATGAATTGTTATAAAATCTCTACGAACCCCCAATAAAATGACTTTAAAAATAAAATTGTATTATAATAGATCAAAAATAAAAGAAAATGAATAATTTTATAAGGTAGAACTTTCAAACAAATTTATGAATTTGTTGAGTTCATTAAAACCTAAGAAAGCAAAAGCTCCTAGCATTAATAGTTAAGGAATGTAAAGAAAATAGCAGAAAACGTGTTTTTGTTTTGTTTTGTTTTGTCTTTCCTTGTATATTTTATATGGACTTGTCTAAAACTGGTTTCTTTAAAGCACCAACCATCAGTGGAATGCTCATTGAAGGGTTGTGAAAAACTTTATGGAAAATTGAATTTTTAAGATAATGTACATTTTCAACAAACTTTTAAAATCCCCTTTTGTGATATTTATCTCAAGGCAATGGCTCACGTGATTATAAAGACTGGCAAGACCCAAGACCATGGCCAAATGCCAGGCTAGAGGCTTCTGCTGGGTCGTGTACTGCGGGAGCTGAGGAACCCAGACACGTGTGTCAGACAGTTGAGATGTTGGCTGTGGAGGCCAATGGATCCAAGCTCAACCAGCAACATGGCAGGCAGATGAGTCACAGGCTGCGGATCACAATTCCACAGGTCCCAAGAACCAGGGATCAGATGTTGAGCGAGTGAGCTAAACGCTAAAGTGAGAAAAACGCTAGGGCGCTTTGCCAGTATGCCCGTATCTAAGCAATGCAGGTCACACTCTGGGAAGTCACTGTACTGTACGATGCACATAGGAACTGAGCTTCTCAGACCAAATCACGGGTGATGGTTGCATCAGTACATAGCTTCTAAATCAGACAGTCATGAGCCAGTCAAGTTTACAAGCAAACTTAGTTGACTCACACAGACAAGTACACACTAAACAACAAACTCACTGCCACTCAGGAGGTGCCAGCTCATAGTGATCTCGTATGACAGGGTTCAAGTGCCCCTGTGAGTTTCTGAGCCTAACAGTTTATAGGAATGCAAAGCCACACAGAGTGGCTGGGAGTTTTGAGCGTCCTACCTTAAGGAATGTATTGTGTAAACACTATGCCACCAGGGCTCATAAATTCCATCTAATTAATGAAATATTCATGAAACTTTCATGAATAATTGATTCATTTCATATTAACAGATTATTGAAAACAAAATGAAGAGCAATATGGAATTTCATCGTTATGTGGCATATATAAATCTTAAACACTCTTCAAGAAAAAGAAAAAGCGTATTGTGGTTCACAATGGCGAATGGAGCAGAGTTATATACTTCCTTTCCCATACAAAGGACACCGTAAATCATAGTAAAAATATACATAAAGGGGGCTCCAGCAAAAGAAAAAGCAGACCTGTATGAAGGTGTAAAATACTATGTAAAATAAAAGATGTCGGGAGCTGTTGAACTGAAAAGAGAGGGTATACCATAGAACTCAGTATATCTCACATGGACTCTCTGGGTGCTACAAAGAGTTCAACCTGCTTGGCTGCTAACCAAAAGATTGGAGGTTCAAGTCCAGCCAGAGAGACCCCTCAGAAGAAAGGCATTTCTTAAAAAGAAAAATTCTTAAAAAAAAAAAGCCAGTGAAACCCCTCTGGAGTGAGTTTACACAGAATCAACTTGATGCAATTATTATAGGGAACACTGACTATCCTCCCTCCTAGCCCTGCAATGGAGACTAACCTAGAACCTCAAAAATCATATATAGAAACTCAAAAGCCAAAGTTATTGACATCAAGTCCATGCCAACCCCTAGAACCATCCCTGCAGCTTTCTGAGAGGACAAAACATGGCAGGTATGGAAAACCTCATCTTTCTCCTGAAGAACTGCTTGCTGGTAGTTTCAAACTGTTCACCTTGTGATTAGCACACTAACAGATAGATCACTGTACTACCAGGGCTCCTGAGATAGAGAAATGTAGATATAGAGATAGATTGTGGAGATAAAGAGAGTGAGATGGACAATTAGATGACTTCCCATGGGTACTGAAATCAACCGACCAACCAAAAATCTCTCTCTGGCATGTTCTGTTCCTCTTTTCCACAAGTGATTGGCCATATTTATAAGGCCTGACCATTTAAAAATAGCAAAGTCAACCATATAAAACAAAGAGTGAGAAAAAGCAAAACCAAAATCTCTGAAATAAAATACAGTTGAGAAAAGGGTACAATCTTTGTAAAAAATCTAGGACTTAAGTAGAACATGTTCTGGAAATGATGATGGCAGCATATGCACCAATAGGCTTGATACAACTGATGGATCAAATGCTAAAGAGTTGTAAGAGATCCAAAAAATATATTTTTTAAAAAAGAAAGAAAATGTATTTATTAAGAGAATAAGTTGAGAAGATCTGGTAATTCATTATAAAACAAAAAAATCATATTATAAAAACAGAATCAGATAATAAGAAATCATTCTTGGAAATTACATGAATCCTGAAATTTTTAAAAGTCAATTATAAATTTGAAGGAACTGTTGAAGAAAGGAGATAAGATGTGTCAGAAAAAGCAAGAGCTATAGATGATAAATCCACGATGCTGAGGATGGACTAATATGAGTTTGAGGCTAAAAAAGAAAATCTACATGATTGACATCATAAGTAAAATTCTATTAGGAAATTTCCCAAAGTAGAGTACTGAGGAGAATGAAAAGCACACAAATAAAGAACAGGAAACTACCAGAAAATCTAGGGTAAAAAAAAAAATCCAGTGAGCTTTCCAAAAGGACACACAGAAGGTCACCGAAATAAAAAGATCATAATAACCTTGTACATATCAACAGCAGTATTGGATGTCAAATGACAGTGAAACTCAGTTTCAATATAAAAGTTTAGACCAACTCAAACTGAGGAAGGATGAGAGGGTGAATGGGACTCTGCCCTCGAATATATAAAGATCTGACAAAGAATATTTCTTTTTTTTGAGTATTTCTACATATATATTTTATGTGCTATAATGTAACCATGAATACAGCAAAGCCCCCAAGCTCACTGTCATTAAGTTGAGTACAACTCAATGCACTCTTATAGGTCAGAGTAAAACTGCCCCTTTGGGTTTCAGTCTTTATAGAAGCAAACTCATCTTTCTTCTACACAGTGACTGGTGGGTTCAAAAAGGTGACTTTCCAGTGAGGAGCGCAATGACTGCCAATTACACCACCTGAGTCCTTTATAGTAAAGCAAGCTAGGGGCAAAGTTATGAAAACTTTTCAGACTCAAGCACCTTGAGGGAACACATTATTAGGCCTGGGACCGCCTGTGGTGATGTCAAAGTCAACAGGCTTAACAAAGTTCACAATGACAACTTTCTATATCTCATGTTGATGAGTAGTGACGGGAATTTTTTTTTTATTTCATCACTGTTTTTTATTAAGGGACAAGTGACTGGGATCTTAAAAGCTCATGAGATTATTTGTGTTAGTCAATGGATATAAATTAAAAAACATTCAGCCTTGCCATATAAATAAATAACTCTGAATAGAGTTGGGGAAAAAAGAAAAGCTCTGAGCATCCAGCTAAGAATAAACTATAGGTCTCTCCCTGTGCACAGCAAAAATGAGTGAAAAAAAGAAAAGTAAAGACAAATGGAAACTAGTATAAAGAATTGGTGGACCTGGGGAACCTAAGGTTCCACAGCCCTGAAATCAGGAGAAATAAATGGTATCCAGCTACCATTATCAAGTCCTCTGAAAGGAATCACAGTAGAAGGTCCTAAATAGAAAGGGAGAGAAATGTGAAACAAAAATCAAAATTATGAAAATAAGACTAAACTTACTGGTCTGATAAAAAGCTGTGGAAACCATAAGAGTGTAGCTCCTAGACGTCCTAGGCCTAAGACAATTTCTTCCCATGGCTCAACATTTAGCCAAATGATAGACTGCAAAGTGAAGAGTAACACCACAGAGGGACACACTTCATAGAAGATGAACAGCAGGAATTTTGAGGATAAATCTCAAAAGATAGGATGGGATAGAAAAGTGGAATGAAGGGAACCCTTGGAGGGATTAGCAAGAGTGCTGTTATCATGTGAGGATTGTAGTCAATGTCAGGAAACAAACTGTGCATGATTGATTGAATGGAGAACCAATCTGCTGTGTACCCTTTCAAGAAAAAGGTGGGAGTGGGAAGAAATCTACATGGAAACAATCATGAAAAAAAAAAACTCAAGCTCGTAGCATTCAGAAAATTCACCTTTCATTCATCCTTCCTTAGAAATGTGCAACCAAGATGAGGAGGTCGGTAAAGAAACATCAGAGGCAACAAGCAGTGAACCCAATCCTAGATGGCAATTGACCAATCTTACTGAGACTGACAACTTATAACAGGTCTAGAGAACAAGCTGTCCTGCTGACAGCAAGATGGAGGGTGGTAGAAAAGGGAGAACCGATCACGCTTGGTGATGGTGCAAATGGTGAAACTCTCCACACTGAATCCAGAGTTTGATGTTGTAAACTCACGGGGAGGCACTCTGTTCTGAAAGATCACTCTCGAAATGGCATGCACAAGTTTGCCATGAGTTGTTGCAGTCTATGGGACAGCTATTAACAGGGACAACATCACCTATGCCAAGTATGCCATTATGAAATTGGAAACATTTGAAGACATGATCGAGGGACACATTCAGAAAACACAGGAGAAATTCAGAAATTAAACAAAAATAAATTATATATAGGGAATACTGGGGGAAAATATGATATAAATGAAGGTGTGAAATGATTTTGAGAAGATAATTTTAAAAGTAGAGAATTTCTTTGAATCTTACTCTAGGCAACTAACTTCTTTGTGAACTACAAGCATTATGATAATATACCACCTGGACTTTCAGTGAGTGATTTAACAAAATACTGCTACACAAATCATTTTTGTGATCTTCCATTTTGGAAAAAATCACCACGGTTTTTCTGGTATGGAAGTAAGTATAATTTCAAGTTGAGAATGGAAAATGGAAGAGGGAGGAGAACAATGAGGGTGTAAGTGCTCTTCCTTACTATGGAGGAGGCAAGAGATATTGACCAGATTGAAGGACTAGTAATGGAAGTTTACATACTATTTAGATGCGGCAAACCAGTGGAAGTTAAGGCTGCTTCCATGTTGCAGAGGGAGAATGTGGAAAAGTGAATCAAATAAAGTAAATTCTTTCATTAGAAAATCAACCCATAATATCAAAGCCAATAAATCAATGTCCAAGTAGAATAGAGATCCTCTAACACTTGTCTATCAGTTAGTTGTACTGTGATGGCTTGCATGTTATTGTGATGCTGGAAGTTATGACACTGGTATTCAAATCACCACAGATTCCCCCAACGTGAACAAGTCGAAGAGCGTTCAGACGAAGATCGCACTACGAAGGAATGGGTGGCATTGAAACACCGTCAGATGGAGAAAAGCTCTTGACCCGAGGCAGAACTTCATTCGCGTTAGCACAGAAGATGAGTCCCTCAGGTCAGAAGACCCTCAACATGTGATTCAGACTAGAGATGGCTATAAAGATGCAGTTGACATAAAGTCTACAAGACTAAAAGCTATGAGAATGAAGACTTTGTGTCACATATTTTGGTCATGTTAACAGGAGACATCAGTCCTTGGAAAAGAACATCAGGCTTGGTAAAGCAGAAAGGCATTGAAAAAGAGCAGGGCTCTCCGTGAGGTAGAGTGACACTGTCTGTCCCACAAGGATAACTGGGACGGTGGCAAACAACAGGGTTTCCCTTTGTTCTGTTTCAGGTTGCTATAAGTCAGCACCGACTTGATGGCATCTGACCATGACAGCATAGCGATTCTAAATATGATGTGGTGTCAGGGATATCTGATCTCTTCTAGTGTCACAAGGGGATTAGAGTAGTACCATCAACCTCAACCCAATGCTACTTCCCAGAAAGTAGAGGTCAGACACACCTATACCCACCAATCTTTTTACCAATTCTGATACTTGTCAGCACTTCCAAGGCATTTTCTGCTAAGTTAAATTAATTTGCTGCAATGGCCACACAGAACTCACCCATCAAAGTCAGCTTTAGGACTTATTTGGGAAGTACTCGTTTACAATATAGCATCAAGAATGATTCAGGTTACAATTCTTTAGTCATGGCAGTCTCTTTCAGCTGTTCCCACAGGTACACCTAGCCCTCAGCTGCTCAGTTCGCCAACCTCTTGGTCTGGCCTGGCCTCTCAACTGCCCAGGCCTCTGTTACAAAACTCTTTAGCTCTGCTAATAAGGGGCCAGGCTGAACCCTCTCTGTCAGGAAGCATCCTGCCTATAGGCTCTCGGCTGTCTCACTTCCTATGTTGGCAAACCAACTGCAGCTGACTGATTCCCTGGGCTTGGAGGCCTGCTGCTTGCTTCCTCACATTGGTCTCCTGGTGTTGCTGCAGTTGCTTTCCCTTTACATTGTACTCTTTCTCCAGTGTGGGGTCTCTCTCTCTCTCTCTCTCTCTCTCTCTCTCTCTCTCCTCTCCCTCCCTTTCAATCTCATTCTGTCTCCTGTCTCCTGTGTCTAGGAGGTCCTTAGCACAGTGACCCTGGGTCCAGAGAACACATTCTGCTCCATCTCTTCTTCTGCTCCATGGATAGTAAAGTTCCCCTCACTTTTCTACCTCTGGGATGGCTCACTGAAAGCCCAGTAGGATGGGAGAAAGATAGGGCTTTCTATCCCCATTCACAGCTACAGTCATCTAAACACAATCACTCTTGACTGACATACAAAGCAGCAGAGATGCACATAAAAGACAGCAGAAGTAGGGTAGGTAGATGCTACTTCAAGTGATGATCCCCAAGAAACCAAGGAATGTCAGAGTTTTGCCCCCTGAACTGACAGAGAGGATCTTCCCCTACAGCCAGTGTGCTAGTCTCCTGAACTGTCAGAAAACAATGCCCCATGTTGTTTGAAGCCATGCACCTGCCAGCTCTCTGTCATAACTGCAGTGGGAAGTGGAGAGCGAGGTTGCACGTAGGGAACACGACCAGAGCCTAGGGAAGGCTAGAGTTGATAATGTTACTTTACATGATAAATCTTTCTGGAGTACAGAAAACTTGTGAAAGCTAAAACCTGTGTATGGTGGAAACCTGCGAGAGGGGGGACATGCACATATTTTTAATATAGAGTGACAAAAAATGGTAATACTGTATGCACCCAGTCAAAGGAAGACAACGTGCAAACACAGACAAATAAGACCATCTAGGCAAGTCTCAGCTCTCAAAGATTTCACTGTGATCGTTTTGAAAATGATGTGAAGGTGATATCAATGATAGTTTTCATTAAAGAAAAGAGAGAAGAACACAGTTATAAAAAGAACAAAAGCATTGTGACAAGCTGCTTTCCTGAAAACAAAAATAAATAATTGAGTCTAGATGAAATCTTGTCTTCTGAGTCTCTGGACCACTGCAGAGGCATAGTGAATTTCGTCTAACTGGATTTATTTGCAAGGAAGAGGAAGCAAATGCAATGCACGGATATGAAACACATCACTTTGCCCCAGCAGAACAATTAAGCTCTCATTAGGACTTCATAACAGGATAGCATTCTAGGGCTTGGAGGGTAAGCACATCCCCTTCATTATCAAATCAAAGATTATCTAGTATTGAGAGCCACCTTTTTCTTTATCCTGGATGCTCCCGAGTCCCTTGTCCACCCCAGATAAAGATGCAAATGAAATAAAAAAGATCCCTCAGTTCTGACTGCACGTTATCTCATTTCCTTCTGATTGTGGACCCTGGGCCAGTTCATATTAATACCTTCAAAAAATGACAGCCACTGCACACTCCAATGCCAGCTAGGTACATTTTCCAGAATGTCTTTTTGAACAGGCGAGTGGTTGGAAGGTTGGCAAGATACTAGCGAATCAATGTTGGGGCTACTGCGCCCATCTGTCTCAAAAACCTCGCCTCCATGTTATTTAGAAGAGCCTGGGTAAACTTATTACTGCACCCTGTGTTCACCGAGAAGGTTGGTTCTGAGTTCAATTACAATCCCTAGCAGTTTAAACGATAGCCGCTGTGCTATAATCTAAAATAAATTGCTTTTCTCAAGAAGCCGTGTAAGCTTTTGCACTGCAACTTAGAGGAGTTGCTGGCTTGATTTCATCTGGAATTCAAGGGGGATACAAAAAAGCTGGTCCTCTGAACTCCTGTTTTTGCCTCCAATGACATTCTCCACGTCAGTGGTTCTCTGTTTACCCCAAATTCAGATCCTGCAAGAGGATTTCTGGGAATTTAAGATCGTTCCCATTTTGTTTTTCATTTATTTATATTCCCATGCAAGTCTTCATCTCCACACCCCACTCATGTCCCCAATGCAACCCGCCATGTTGCTTGGGCTCCACTGAAAGTACAGTATTCCTGAGGGTAATAATAGGTTCTCCTTGCTTTCACGACTAGAACGCGAAGATGCCCCCGCAGGCCAAGATGGCAGCCCATGTGTGGAGCTCTGTACCTGAAGGCTTTCAGCACCGTTGCAAACTGCATGATCAAACTTCTCCTCGTTCCAAGGGGAAAGAGAAATGAAAATTGGCAAAACCTAGAGTGGACATCCCACCCTCAAGCCTCCCTTGAATTTGTCCAACCAGTCCCATAAACCCAAATTCACATGCTGGTATTTTCCTCCCTGCACGTGTCCAAATTCCGCACCTCTCAAGGGTACAGCAGGTTCAGCATTTCTCAGGTAGAGTTGGCTTCTGAACCCTTAGATGTCTCTCCACAAAGGCAATTAGAAAGGTTCCTTCTTCCAGATTTAACGAGGCAACATAATTAGCGCCTTTGTTTTCCAGACAGTCACCAGGAGAGAACTGCCCTATCAGTTGATATTTTTTTTTCAAGTTTACAAAAATAATATGTTCATTCTGAGCTCTCCCGGATACTTATCTTTCTATTGAGCTTGAAAGAGTTTGTTTGGGCGTGTGCTGTGCAGTTATGTGCTCCGCAGATTTTTTCTGAAAAGAGAAACCTCTTTCGTCCCCCAAAGAAGAGCCAGCCCAGAGAAAGAAAGAAGAACAGGAAAATGCACACATTAGACCAACTCAAACAAACCTGAGGAACTCAGCGCCATGGTGGAGGCAGGGATGCCCTACCTCTCTGGAGAGCCAATCCCGTGAATCCCTAGGGCGGAGGCAGGATTTGTTGATGCAAAGAGACCCGAGAAAGACCGAGTAGCTGGATTCATGATCTAGACTCCCTGAGGGCACTAGCAAATGGGAGCATGTCTAAAGACTGGAGGGCACTTCTGACATTTGTGGACACTTTAAATACTGCTACCATTTTGAAAAGTGTTAGTTCTCCACACCCCAGGATTTCCCTGCTAGGGATGCGCTCTTTCTCCCTCAGAGAAACACTGCCTTGAGTTGGGAGAACCAGCAAGCTACAATACGGGGAACAGAGCTCATTGCCTGCTGCCCTTGTTTTCCCATTTTGCCTCCTCTTAGCTTCAACTTCTTAGTATGATGGGTGAATTTGTTTTTGTTTTTGTTTTTTTTGCTGTGTGCTTGACATTTGGTTTAGGTTAGAGAGTCTGGTTCCCACTTAAATCTTTTCTTTCTGTCACTCCCAATTCGGAGGCTAGTCAGAGGGGTTCTGACTCCTTTTATAAGCTGTTACAAGATGAATTCAATTTTCAGAACTTTTGAGGTGTTATTTTGGTATGCTGGCTCCTATTGCACCCTCTTCCTGGCATACTGTCTGAGGCTACAAAGGGGTTTGGGAAGACTGCCCTACCACCCATCGCTCTGTGGTAATGGAGTATCTCAAGGGAGAGGTGTCTCAAGGCTTCCTAGATTGGGACCCTTGTTAGGGCTACAACCCACTTGTTAGTTCTCTTCAGTGTCTCTGGACTGGGGAAGAGCATCCTTGGCTCACAGAAACAAAGAAGCTTCCAGGACAAAGCTACTTGTGGTGCCTGTGTCCCTCTTTCTTGTTCCCCTGCCTGTCTGAGTGTCTCTGGGTAGAGAAGGAAAATCTCTACCCACAAGGCCAAAGTAGTTTTTTAGTTCAGGCCACCCATGAGAGTTTTGTCTTTCCATGTCCTGTTCTGCACTCCCCCCTTGGTATTCTATGACAGAGAGAAAGAGTCACACGACCAGTGGGAGAAAGTCACTTCCTCTGATTACTTGTTTGGGGAAGCCAATCTCATGGCCATCAAGTTGACTCTGACTCACAGTGACCCATTAGGGCAGAATAGAACTGCCAATTCCTGTTTCTGATACCCTAAATCTTAATGGAAGTATACCTCATCTTTCTCCTATGGAGTATCTGGTAAATTTGAACTGTTGACCTGTGGATGGCAGCTCAATACAGAACCCACTACAACATCCTGACTCCTCTTATTTAGGCAGATGCTCCTAATTTATTCCTATTGGTAGTGGTGTTGGATTTGTGTGGTGTTACAGATGATGAGAAAGAACCTAGCATGGTGTTGGGTTTGTCTGTTGCTACCAGGAGATGAGAAAGCCTTCCATCCATGCTTCTTTTTTAAGATCAGGATGTAATAGTGATGGTTTTGTCAACTTGCCTGGGCCAGAATTTTCAGTTACTTGGCAATTAACACCTAGAAATCCCCTGTGACCTAGCATAACACAATGTATTCAAAGTCAATCAGTTGTAACTCTCCATGATGGTATAGGACTAGGGTAAAATGCAAGACCCTTACACAAGTCACATTTGTAATAAAATGGAAAGAAAGTTTCCTCAGAGGTAAGACCTCCTTTTAATAAAAGGACACCATGGAAAAACAAGGAAATCTACTCCCATAATGAGTTATGGAGTCAGAAACCCACAGGGGCAGTCCCATCCTGTCTTACGGGGTTGCTGTGAGTAGTCTTTGAATAGGTGGCAATGAGTTGGGCTTTTGGTTTCGTAGACAACCTTGCAGCTTTGCTTTTTTGCTGGGTCTAAATCCAACACCTGATTCATTGAACTTCAGACCCTTAGACTTGAGCCAATGGTCTGCCATATTGCCTGCCACTCCTTGGAGTCATCGGAGGTGTGCTATCTATCTGCTAACTTTAGATTCATTTTCTTCCATGTTGTCAGCCTAGAGTCTTCTTGCTGACCAGGGGTTCACTATCCCCTGGAAGTGTGTGACTCAGGAAAAGCTTCCAGCTTAACATCTGATCCATGGACTTGGAACTTGCCTGTTCTTGAGTTACTTTGCTTCTACAACTTGATAAATCTCAGTAAAATGCTTTCCTTTTCTCCCTAGAGAACCCAGTCTAAGACAAAGGCGTTGGGAAACACCTAGTTTGAGTAGCCTATTCTATTGCAAAGGGGGACTCAATTCCCTGCCCCCAAGCTATCTTCTAAACTACAGGTCTCAAACAGGCTCACCTCCTCCTTTTTTATCTTTCAGAGTTCATATTTGGCTGTCCTTTGCTCCATTCCCAAGACTCATACTTAGAAGGAGGTTTCAGGGGGAAATAAGTCTGTACCAGGTCAGATGTTTATGTTTAACTGATTTTAATTGTGCATTTACATTGAAATTTCTAATGACACAATTCATTTTGGCCCTCATGCCTATGCCCACTCACAGAGTCTAAGATGTGAAACAACTTCACATTTTTTGTGTGTGTACTAAAGAGTATCTTCAGCATGGTAGGTGTTCCTAAATAGCTCTTGCGATTGAATACATGTTTGTACATATTTTCTTTCGGGCTGGTTAATGGAGCAAGAGGGTGATTATTGACAGATTGCAGGCATTACTTAAAAATATATGTTCCCTACAAAGGAACATAAGGGTTAATGAGAATCTTGCTCAGTGTGATTTGCTAGAACTAGGTTCAGAATATCTGCTCACTTGCCCATCATCATTTTCAGGTCATCCCAATTTTATTTTCCAGCAGATCAGAAAATACACATGGTAATACTGGGGTCGACCTCCATAGCACCATTTCCTCTTGTCCATACTTTCCTCAAGTTAAACCACACACACACACACACACACACACACACACACCACACATTTGCATATTTCAACCATTTTTCGGAAAAGGTTAAAAGGCAAATAGTGGAACATGACATACTTTTTCTACAGAGATGAAACTACCATTTTAATAAAGGATGGGTACAAAACATCACTGTCTAATAAGAAATGGCAGAGAGCATTGTTTGGAAAATCCAAGTTATTTACGCCTCACTGAAACATCCTCTGAAGATTACATGTAAGATATACAAGGCCTCAGGCAGAGAAGGCAATGGAATGAAAGGCAGGTCCAGGCTCAGAAGTAGGGGTGATGGAATACCAGGCAGGAGACTATGGGCAATTGAGTTTTCCTACTGAGCAGAACAGAACTGGCAATGAACATTTAGGATGGAAAAGTCCTATACCCCCATTAGACTGCTGGAATCATGCATTGTTATCAAATGATCTAAGCTTCTGAATTTTAAGATCCCTTGTTGCTAATATTTGCTGCCCCTGTTCGTTTCTGTTCGGTGGTTGTTTCTGGCAACTAGGAGTTCCAGATTTTAGTGGAGATGAAAGTACTACTCGATGTCCTTTATGAGCTTTTCTTTTTAATTACGAAGACCTCTCTCACTCTAGTTCGGAGGAAATCTTCACTACTCTTTTGGGTTTCTAGCACTTGGTTGAATGCCTTTCTTGCTTCAATCCAGCGAATATTAATTTTCAAGTATGATGTGAGGAAGATTCTAACTTGAATGAATCCTTCATAGAAACAAACAAAGAAGGCTTCCCACCATATAAAAATCATCGAGACACCTAGTGCTTAGAATTCTTGGTTCGAAGTGGACCGAATGACAGACTTTTCAGCACCTGAAAACCTCATCCAGCTTTCCTGGGGACTTTAAGCCCCAACCCCCAGCCACACCCACACACTTATTTCTTGGTGCTCATCTCTTCTTTTCTGTGAGGTGGGAGTCTTGAGGGGCCCTGATGTTAACAGCTAATGCAGCCAGCTACCTCATGAAAGGCTGGTGGTTCAAGTCCAAGCAGGGGTGCCTTGGACAAAGGGCTTGGTGATGTACATTTGGGAAACCAGCCATAGAAATCTGGATGAAATGCAAGGCTAACAAGTCACCAGGAGTTTTCAAGGACAAAGCAATTGCTTGTTTGTCAAGTCTGCATGAACACATTCAGTTTAGAAGATTTTCCATTCTGATTACTCTGTGTATACAGGTCACTGGCAGGTAATGTGTCCAAAAGAAATAGACTTTCGAAAACATGAAATATGCTATTGAGTGTTTCTTTCTTGGAAGGGATGGCCTCAGAAGATAATTAAGAGTCCGGTGTTTAAAACACATTAAGGGGGCTGAGCCCCAGTGGCATAAGTGGTTGAGTGCAGGACTGTGGCCCTCAGACTTGGCAGTTCGAATCCAGCAGCGGCTCTCAGGAGCAGCGCTGGGTAGCTCCCATGACCACCAGAGGACAGTGATGTCCCAAAAAAACACAAAAAAACCCCCAAAACATTAAGATTATACAGGCTTTCAAATACACAGAGCTCGAAAGAAATGTTCTTGGTCTCATTTTTAGCGTCTACATATTGAAATAAATGTGTACCCATAGCTAATTGAACTCTTAGAAGTCTCAGATAAGTAGAGATTAAGCATTGTTCTTCTCCAGAAGTAAAAACAAAAAAGGACACGTGTTTAGGGAAGGTGCAAGGATCAGGCTTGCTTCTTTCTCTACTTTTTATTTATTGATTTTATCTCTAAGACACAATACCTGACTAGAGGCTGTAAGGAGAGATTAGGAATGTAAACAGAACTTAAGTACATCATTCTTCAGTGATCACATCAGAAAAGAGACAGAGGTTCCAAGACTTGGCACAAATTAAACACATTTAAGAGAAGCACATGTGAACAGCAAGGCGAGAGAGATTTATAATAGAAGCTCACTTCCAGGTTTGTTGAAATGATCCCAATTGGTCCATAAATGACCAAATTCAAGCCCATTAATATTAAATCCATTCTGATTCAAAGATACTCTATAACGGGCTTCCCAGGCTATAAATATTTATGGGGAAAGATAGACTCATATTTTCCCTCTGGTGGTCATGGGAGCTACCCAGCCTTGCTCCAGGAGAGATTCTTCTGGATTTGAACCGCCAAGCCTGAGGGCCACAGTCCTGCACTCAACTTCTACGCCACTGGGGCTCAGCCCCTACGCTTAGTTTTAGCAATCATTTTGAATATTAGTAGACTATAACTTCACCTTAAACATATTTTTACATATCTCTAATAATATCTTGGTTGTGCAGGATATTAAATGATCATCTACCAAAGCAGGAAACAAAATCAAACACTCTAACAAGGAGTTTCAAAAGATGAATAGATGGATAGATGAATGGATGGATGAATGGGTGGATGGATGGATGAATGGGTGGATGGATGGATGGAATGATGGATGGACAAATAAAGTAACAAGTTTCTTTCTTTAATTTTTTTTTATTCTGCATGTTTCTATTCAGTACTATCTAATTTAATCTTGGTGTTAACATCTAAATAGTAACATGCTTTGTGAAGGGTTAAATTTTCACTAATAGGAATACAGAGATTAACAAGTTTGAAGCAGTTTCATAAGTGGCTTATGGTCAACCAGGAATGAGAAAAGAAAATTCAAGATAGACAAATGTGCTAAATGCAGCTTCAGGTGAGGTTAACCAAAAAATATCGGGATTCAAACCCATGAGTCACTCTGAGGGATCTATACAAAGCAGTCAGATTTACTGTCTCAGAAACCTTAAGGGGCAATGTCTGCCCTGTTATGAGGGGTCTCCTTGAATCAGAAACAACTTTACAGCAGAGGGCAGGGGCCTCAAAGACAGAAAAGGCCTGTCATTTCTTCTGGACATACTTTGAAGGCAATACAGGTTTTAATCATAATGATTTTCTATTAATTTCCTCCTATGCCTTCCAAGAGCAAGAGGGGGTGAGGAGGTGTCACCTTGACGAGTTTTGAGCTAGTGTTCGTTCATAGCAGACAAGCAGAACAAACTCGGTGTGTCCATTTTTAGCTTTTTAATAGTTTTTGGTAGTTTGGAGAGGGCCCAAATAAGATACAAATCATCCATATAGCTCTTCAAGGACACTATCCTAAAAGCTAGTTATGTACTTTATGTTGGCATGCAGAATCAAATTTTCTAAATCTTTTGGAACACAGCTCTGTATTCACTCAGAATATATAATACATGTTATCAGAGATGTCAATCTATTAGGCAAATAAGAATAATAAAACAGAAACATCCATTGTAGAATCAGAAGGCACATTACATAATACAGCACCATGCAATAGAATGAAAAAGAGCAACTGATGAATGTTCCTAAAGGAATTCCTGAAAGTGCCAACAAATTGAGAGTTAAACAATTTTTAGGCTTTTGTTCTGCCCTTCTTGTGCAAGTTGCATACATGGAATCAGTGATGCAAGAGAAAAACTGGGTGGGAAGGGGGTACTGGTGGTAGAAGGTGAGTAAGGAGATTATGAAGGTAAATTAAAGATACAAAGTTGTTAGCATCAAAGTTTTCCCTTTTCCAAGTATCTTTCATTCTGCCCCGGGAATGTCTCCAGCCTAAGCATGATGAATGTTTGGATATGGGGGTTCTGCTTAACTCCTCATTTCATTGTGGCAAAATAAGTGTCAATTTTACATCTTAGCCATTAATATGTGTATAATTCAGTGGCAATGATGAAATTATGAAGTACTTCATGACATCGAGTGGCCAGGAAAACATCGTGTTGAGTGTAAGCAGCGAATCAGAAAGGATAAATATTATATGAAACTACTGTTAGAAGGATAAATAAAAATAAAGGCCAGATAAAGACTTTTATACCAAAGGGAACAGACTTTGGAGTTTGTCAAAGATAGGAGGACAAAGGAGAGAGGATAATGCAATGAGGTGATGGATGGATGTCGATTTGGGCAAAATGAAGCTGGCGGTCCATAGGACAGGAGGGAAATCTGATGTAGAAGTGGGGATCAGCTATTGGTGGGGTTGGGGGTGAGCATTGATTAGGCTGTGGAACACAAAGGTCATCATCGAAAATGTAAACTCCCACCCAAGATGTAATAAAATAAACAAATAGAGCATTCATATCAAGAAACTGTAATATAATTTCACAAAGATTTTCAAATGTTATCTATGAACCATAGTTTAACAGTTTTACAATTTAATGCTATTTAGACTTTTACTGTATTTAATCATTACATAGTCTAATGAAAATGGTAAGTTTTCCTTGTGGGGGGAAACCTAGAAAAAAGATTAACATATCAAAAAACGTGAAAGCTTCCTTTTCTAGATAGCTTGTCCACAAACCAGAAAGTGGAATAATTTATCATCTCTAAGTCTAAGTGGAATCATTTCATTTAATAGAGGCCAATAAGCTGAAAACAATATTGTTTTGTATACTCTTACATATTAAAGTCGGAGACCTGGTGACATAATGGGTTATGTTATGGGCTATTAACCTCAAGTTTAGTAGGTCAAAACCACTGGGGGGAAGAAGAGACTTTCTACTCCAATCAAGAGTTATAGTCTCTATAAGAGCTGTAGGAGCCCCAATAGAATGATTTGAGAGAGAGAGAGAGAGAGAGAGAGAGAGAGAGAGAAAACAGTCTCTGAAACTCACTGGGACAGTCCTGCCCTGTCCTATAGGAACACCAAGAGTCACAATGTATTCAATGGCAGTGGGGTGTTTGTTTTGCTTTGTTTGGGTAAATATTATAAAGGTTCACAGCCACCATATTGATTACAGCTCACAGCAACTCTAAGAACAGAGTAGAACATCACTTGTGGATTTTCAAGGTTTTAAAATCTTTAAAGTACAAGATTGCCGTGTATATCTCTTACAAAGCAAATTGTGAATTTGAATCATAGACCTTTTGTTATTTGTGGCAGTCATGCACTTGATGTCAATTTCATGATTGGGATGTAGCTTGTTAATCTAGCCTGTTAATCTGGAGATAACTAATGAGGCCTCTGTGTGGGCATGGCTTTCTCCTGAGAATTCTGAGAAGTCTCATGGTATTTTCCCAATTGGAGTAGAGAGACTAGACTCAGTCTCCGAGATGATGAACTACTGACAAGATGAGATGACAGCATGCTGATCAATTTCAATTCCTGGAGATTGAAGGAGCTGGAGGAGAGGCTACATGGGCTTGCTCTGATGGAGCCAAATTTCTGGGGCCAGAGAAGCCACGTGAAGACTCCTGCCAGCGCTAAGACGCTTGGGAGGCCACGGGGATAAACATGCAAGCTCTGAACTGCTTCTACTGCTTCTACTACCACCAGACACACAAGACTCAGCACCCACTGGCCTGTGATTGTCCTGGTATCATTGCACATGCTTCGTAAGTTGGAAGGAGACTTTATAAACTGGTATCAGACATATGGGCTAATATAGAACTTGTGACCTTGGACTGGACTGGGTTGGGATGCTTTCTCAATGTTACATTCCTCTTGTTTATAAACCTTTCCCTTATATCCATATGTGTGTTTATGAATTTGTTTCTCTAGTCTACCCGGGCTAACACATTATTTTTGAAATGTATTCCTTGTAATGTATTACTGCTTCTTTTTATTTTGATGTTTAATGTTCATCTGTTACATGAATGTTTTATGTTTATTCATTAGCAACTGGTGACTATTTATGTTTTCTTAAATTACAGGGTGAGGAGGGAGCTGGTATCGGTGGGTTTCTTTCATGTGAACATAGTTGATATCTCACTTAGATGGCTTCTTGTTTGAATATGAACCTCCCAAGATTTATTGACTCACTCACAACAAATGCTCATTTCCTAGGGTAACCAGGACTCATGTCGTCCTTACTGTAGGACACAAACTGGTGACTTTCATCATTTGTAGGTCATTTTGGTAAGTGAAATAAGAGAAGATGACGAATTTGGAATGCGCACACAATGTTTTTGCTTAGAGCCAACATGTGTCACTTTGAAACTTCGCCCAATCTCAGTCTATCTCTCTCTTTCCCCTCATTAATCCTGGATTGGTAATTTATTCTGCTACTCTACAGTCTATCATCTAAATCTTCTATCTCTCCCATTCTGTTGAGTAGCAGTCTAGCTGGAAAGAGCCTTTTGCGAAGATAACCCCAGCCCCTTTCCAACCTGAACCAGGTTGGAGAACAACGGAAATGCACACAGCAACC
The DNA here is from genome assembly GCA_004026705.1 of Nesogale talazaci. Lineage (NCBI taxonomy): Eukaryota > Metazoa > Chordata > Mammalia > Afrosoricida > Tenrecidae > Nesogale > Nesogale talazaci. The sequence continues at coordinate 45,321 of PVJH01001843.1, read as the reverse complement.
TTGTCCACCTGACCTTAGACCCAAGATTCCCCAGATGGACCACACCATCTCAACCACTGTCCTTCCTGAGCCCATTTTTGAAGTGAAAGATGTGTCAAGAGAACATCCAGTATTACATGACTCAGCAGCCAGAACGCTGGAGCATGAATCCAGGCAGGCTAGAGGGTGGGCGGGTGCAGGAAGAAGTCAAAATCCCATATCTTGTAGCCCCAGGGGAGGGATTGATATCGTTCTCAAACTTTAAATGTCAACAATGATTCTAAGGTAAACCTGAGACATATGTAGACCACAGAAGCATGAATGGACTTTTTGACCTTGCACTTATTTCTAGCCCGAATATAAGAAAAATTAGTACTTACGATACAGCCCTGATTGATGCTCACCGTCATGAAGAGAATCACTGAAGAAGTGAATGCTATAGCAAAGAGTGGTGAAGAAACTAGCTGAATCCTGGTTATCAGAAATAATAGTCTGGAGTCTTCAAGGCTTATTTTCAAACAAGTGAGCATAAACTAAGCCATAGGGGAAAAGCACACCAGTCAGTGTGATCCAAGGACTGTAAATAGTATAATCCAAATATAAAAGAACGAATGGAATCTGAGCTTAAATTGCAAACACCTGGTTTGCAGAAGGCTGTGGTTGATAGCAGAAGCCCAAAATCCATCTGCAGGCTTCCCACATGGATTAAACTTATGAAAAATCCCCCCCCCCCATCATTGTTGAAGGATATGGATGTACCTGTTATCAGACAGAGAGTATTGGGAAGTTGATTATAGCTAATGGAGTTTGGTTAAAAGGTATGAACTTATCTTTTGATCTTCCTTTTATGTTTTGTAAATCATTTTATTGGGGAGTTGTACAACTCACTGCAATCCATCCATCTATCCACTGAGTCAAGCACAATAGTACACTTGTTGTGATCATCATTCTCAAAAAATTTGCTTTCTACTTGAGCCTTTGGTATTAGATCCTCATTTTTTTCAAACACTCCCTGCCCCCCTCCCTTGATAATCTATAAGTTATGATTACTTTGTCATGTCTTACACTGTCTGACATCTCCTTTCACCCACGTTTTTGTTGTCTGTCACCCAGAGAGGTCATATATAGATCCTTGTAATCAATCTTCCCTTTCTCCCCAACCTTTGCTCCACTCTTTCAGTATTGCTACTCTCACCATTGATCCTTGAGGGATCATCTTTCCTGGATTATCTGTGTTTCCAGTTTTTATCACTACCAGTGGACATGCTCTGATCTAGCCATATTTGTAAGGTGGAATTGGGATCATGATAGTGGGGGGTGGGGGATGGAAGCATTTAAGAAATAGGGAAAAGTTGTATGTTTCCTCATTGCAGCACTGCACCCTGACTGGCTTGTCTCCTTCCCATGACCCTTCTGTAAAGCGGATGTCCAGTTGCTTACAGATGGACTTTTGGTCCCCAATCTTCATTCTCCTTCATTTACAATGATACGATCTTTTTGTTCCTTAGTGTCTGATCCCTGATCCCTTGGGCACCTCGTGATTACACAAGCTGGTGTGCTTCTTTCTTTCTTTTTTTCCTTCTTTTTTTTTTTTTTTTGGAGTGGATGGAGCAAGCTCCTATTCTATCTCCCTACTCCAAAAATCCATTTAATATGTTGTCTTCGGATAGAGGACATATCAGATATTAAACTGATAAGAACAGATACTACACTTGATCTTAGGCAAAAGGCGGAGAAGTGATGGTGTGCTTCTTTCATGTGGGTTTTATTGCTTCTCAATTATATGGCTGCTCGTTTACCTTCAAGCCTTTAGACACCAGACGTTTTATCTTTTGATAGCTGGACATCATCAACTTTCTTCACCCAATTTCTATGCACCCTCTTTGTCTTCAGTGATCATGTCATGGAGGTGAACATCAAGGAATGCCAATTTAATAGAACAAAGTGTTCTTGCATTGAGGGGGTATTTCAGTGAAGGCCCAATGTTCACTGCAAACTTAATACTAAATCTATAAATAGATGCACATAGATGCATTTTTCCACCAACATATAAAATATATTTACATATGTAAATGCCTGTACTTAAGCCTCTATAAGTGCCCTTTTCCTCCTAGTTCTTTCCTCTATTTCCTTTTACTTTCCTCTTGTCCTACCATCATATTCAGCCTTCATTTGGGCTCCAGTATTTCCTTTAGGTTGCATTAACCCTGATCAAGCCCTGCCAGGCTTCTTACACCCTCTTCTCCACCAATTTTGGATCACCTGTTGTTCCTTTGTCCCTTGATTTATTAACATCACTTCCTTTCCCCCCACCTCCCCCTCTCCCTTGTCCCTGTGAACCATAGATCCCTTTGTTTTTTCCTTCAAATTGTTTAATTCCACCTAGTTTATCAAGATAGAGATAATAATATGCACAAAAATAAGACAGAGCAAAACAAAGCAACACAAGAAAACCAAACAACAACAATAATAACAAAAAACAGTGACCCAAAAAAGTCTGTAAATAGTACAAGGTCTGTTTGTTGATATTTAGGAGTCTAATGAGGTGACACACCCTGGCCCCAAAGTCTATTTTTGGTACACTCTCAGGACTTCCTTGCTCTGAAGGAAGCTTGCTGTTCTGCTGAATGCCCATAGTGTTTTGCCTCGGTGAGGTAGAGTGAGATCTAGCACAGTTCCTTCACTGTGTTTTCAGTGCTGTCCCCTGTAGGGTTTTGGGTCAGTGAGGACGGTCCTGTCTCATAGTGGAGCAGGCCAGATGATCCTCCCTGTGCATTGACTGCCCTCAGCAGGGATATCATCCTCCAGACTTGGTGGGCCAGGATGTGCTCCACTCTTTCTTACCCCCCTTCATTTGCTCCCATGTGCGCTGATTAAACATGTCCCTCTCCCTGAGCTGTAGCTTCTGTGCTGTCCTCTAAAATAAATTCTTTTGGGAGCAGGGTGACTGTCCACATAATTGGGGTTGGGTTGGCCCCTCAGAACCCTCTACTGGTTCTCTGCTTCATGCCAGTATGTTGCATTCACATCTTCGTGCACTGAGTTGAAGCCTTTTGACCCATTTTAAAACTGTTTCAGTATTTTTAAAAGAGAAAGTTAGATTCATGTGGATTAGGCACCTGGGGAATTGCCTCTGACCATGAACCAGAAAAGTGGTTCTATCATGCAGAATGAATTGGAAAGTGTATCATTGTATATTGATTTAAGTTAAAATTTAGCACCCTATCACTTGATTTCCCTTATGATCCATTTAAATTTATTTTAGCTTTTAACATTTTTCTTTCTCTTCTATTGATATTTTTATCAGTTTTACTTTGCTGCTCTTATTAGTTTTGTTTACTTGTTTTAAAATGCTTTTCTATATATGAAATTCAGAATAGGTGAATCTATAGAGACAGTAACTAATTGATGGTTTCTTAGGGGTGAGGCAGGGGAGACTGGAGGAAATGGGGAACTAAAAACAATCAATACAGGGAAGAGGGAAATGTTCTAAAACTGATTGTGCTGATGATTGCACAACCCTTCATGATGGGATTGAACTGAGTCTCATAATATGGAAATTGTGTGCCAATAAAAAGATTGGAAAACATCCCAGAAGTCTAAGGGGATGAAAGATCCAGAGCCCCAATTCTGGGAGCTGGGGGATAGTTCTGTCACCAGATCCCACACTGCTCCTGGCTTGCACAGACAATCAAATCCCTTTTTCAACTGGTTGATAAAGCTACGCAAAAGTCCATAGGTTGGGTGACTACAATCTCAGTTCACTTTTCATTTGTCTAAAGTAAAGGTGAGCATTTATTTAACATCAAGGACATGAGAACGTACACCCATTCTTTGTATCCACAAATAGAACTAAACTACTATAAATGACCTAAATGACTAGTATGTTGTCCTTAGACACAGAATCATTTTCACTTTCTCACTTTCTTTTTTTTTCTTTTCATTGTGATATTTGGAGATTGTCTCTGGTATATCAAAACACATGCCAAGGTTATAGAATTCTTCATATGTTTTGTTCTCAAAGTTTGCTAAAAAGTTGTTTAGCTCTTTAGCTTAACAGGAGCAATCTCTCTCTCTCTCTCTCTCTCTCTCTCTCTCTCTCTCTCTCTCTTTCTCTGTTAATATTGTGTCTGAATTGTTTGTTTTGATTTGCTTTCTGACTGGAGAGTTAGTGGTTCATTCACTGAAAGGTATCTTTTCCCATGATGGTTTCATGCTCCACTGTTATCAATCACTGCATTGTTGTCATAAGTTGGTTTTTGTACTCCTCCCCGTCTAAACAACGATGCCTTTCCCTGATATGTAACGAGTATCATGCTGTATAAATGTTTTGATTTTTAGAATGCCATCCTCCATCCCGACTCTCTAAAATAAACTATGTGCTATTCTAAAGTATTGCCTTTCTCTTTCAAAATCCAGATGTTTATAAAAGCATGCAAAGAATCCTGTGGGGATTCTGATTGTGATCTCACATATCCAAAACCTACAGCAAACTTCTCATCAAAGAGTGTGGTGCTTCTCTTCTTTATTTTCTTTTATGCTAGGAAGTAAAATTGAGTGTCGTTCAAACAATTGCTGTGCATTCATTTTTAGCACACTTGTGAATCCTACAGTTACCTGAGCTACCTGACTTAACTCTATCAGTTTCAATGTTTGCTTGTTTGTTTGAATATTTGGTTGCCTTTCAGAAAATACCATTACCCTTTTAAATAGCCTAATCATTTATTTTGTTAGTAATATTTGTATATCCTATTTATAATTATTGCTTTATTCCACTGGCTGGAATCATGCTATACAGTGAATACAATGTCTACAAGAGTGACAATAATAGCCAACTTGTCCATTTCATGTGTAGATGGAAAGGGAATATTTTCAGTGTTAACACTGAAGAATGTGACTTGCTTGCTATATGCTTCTCCAGATGGATATGTTGAATTATACTGCAGAGGTTCCTCTTGTTCTTACTTTATTAAACGAGTATTGGCTGCTACTGTTTTCTAGAAATGTACATTTCATATTTTTAATTTGTTTCTCTGAGTTTCCACAGGCTGATTTTGTTACTCCCTTACTAAGAAAAGCTCTTAAGATTATTAGTTTTCTGCTAACTGCAGTTTAAGTCATATGAAATATTGATACATGAAGTTCTCATTTTCCTATTGTTTATTACACTAGGTTTGCTTTCCTATTTGAACTTAGAGGCAGGGTCTTTCTATTTTTGTTGTTACGTCCATCTTCCAAATTGTTGGACTTTGCATTTAAACTTTTGTTTTTAATGTCTACTTTTATTTAATTGTAGGCAAATTACATAACCCATAAAAATTCTATGCTTCATATTTTAATGTGATTTCATTCAAGCTTTAACACATGACCCTTGTATTTTTATTCTTTTTTTCCTCTCTGATGTTTCATGGTTGCATTAAATACATATATATACACACAAATATATAGATTTACAGAGAACAAGGTTCAACAAATATTTATTAAGTCAACTTTCTTAAATTATTAATATAGTCTATGTCTTTGTTCATTTGACCCATGAAAGATCAAAAACCATATTAAAGTTTCCCATAGCAATGCCATTTTCATCAGTTTTTCCCATTTTTCTAACAATGTTATGTATTTTGAGGCTGCTATAATGTCAATAAAAATTCAGCACTGCTCTTTCCTCATTCTAAAATCTGTCTTTTAAAAATAAAATCTCCTTCCTTGATTAAATTTACTATTTTTATGACTTTTAATTCTGCTCTGTCTGAATATGCCAAGATGACGTGTGGGGGGTGTGTGTGAGGGGGGTGTTGGTATTTGCCTAAGAAATCACATTCTTCTGTCTTTTCTTTCTTTTCGGTCCTTATGAGTGGCTTTGTTTTAGGTGTATGTCCATAACTTAGAGTTGCATTTTGCTCTTCAGTTGAAATGAAGAGATTTTTGCATATTAATAAACAAGTTGAATAACTATGTCAAAATTAACATCTACTATTTCAACTTTTTGGGCTATGTGAGGAATCGTCTTTCTACTTGCAGATAAAGAATATCTAGGCTAAACACATTTCCCAAGGTCACGAGGTGAGCCAGTTGTCAGACATAACAAAAAGATGTTGTTAAAAGCCTTGAAGCAAGAGTCCCTCACTCACTGCCATCCTGTGTGCTTGGTCCTTTGCCACCTTCACAGTCCTTGCTGTCCACATGTGAGCGTGTTCCTGCAGCTCCAGTGTTAACCCATGTTGTTGAGGATTTTCCTCTTTTGCTCTGACTTTACTAAGCATGGTGTTTTCCTCCAGGGACTGATCCTCCTGATAATGTGTGCCTACCAAGCACCTCACTGAATTATGCTAATTCTGAAAACGATGCTTTTTTTGTTTTTTGTTTTTGTTTTTTACAAATATATAACAGAACTTTACTGAGCATCAATAATCTAGAATGACTATTTGGTCAAATTAATCTGCCTTTTTCCCCTGACTAACAAAGTACACCCTTTGTCTGTATTTCGGTGATATTATTTTATGCTTTATATAATTATATGTGACACTGTTATTTTCTCTGCTTCATATACTGGATGATTTAGACTGGACTGTATATTCTTTTATCTCTCCATTGAGTTGAAAGACATACATCTTACTTTTATTTCCAATATCAGTGCCTGATGTAGGACATTTATCTTAAAAATATTTTTTGAATATATGATCTGAATTTGAGATGCTAAAAAAACTTATTATTTTGTAGTACACTCCCCAAAAATGATGATTTATGAGACTCATATAAAATCTAGAAGTATAAATTGAGTTTTGCTATTAGTATTAAATGTTAAAAATTCACTTCACACTATCTAACGTATTATTTCACATTACATATTTAGTTTTAAAATGTGCACTAGCACATAAGTATAATTGCTACAGTGAAGGTGGCGACTGTTGACTCCCACTTTATGTTAAGATGGTTTTGTTATTGCCAGTCCTTTTTTTAAAATTTATTTTATTTTATTTTTTAATTGCCAGTCCTTTGAGGTAGTTGAATTATTGTCAGTCTTTTAGACACAGCTACTTTGCTGCTACTTACTTCTTCACTGTGATTTCTTCCTCAGCCACAAGGTTTACTAAACATCTCCAAAGAACGTGGACTCTTTGTGGCGTAGACTTATGAATCAGCATTTCTCATAGGCTCCCCTTGATAGTGGTTAGATCTGATGCCAACTTGATGTACCTGTGTGAAAGCAATGGAGGAGCCCAACCTTTCGATCAGGCCACTGCCTTAGGGCACCCCATTGGGAGTGTGGCCTTTCCAGGAGAGGTGCTGTGGAGAACTTCTCTATCCCTCTTGCCTCCCTTTACCTTCCTGCAAGAGTGGACTACTTGTCTGACTCTGGAGTTCACAGTCCATGTGGCCTGCCAGCCCTGGGAGCTGTGGAACCTGCCATGCTCCTGAAGACGTGGGATCTGAGTGATTCAGCATTCAAAGAACTGTGGTCCCCCAGCTTCTGGCTGCCCTTTCTTACCTCCTCCTCCAGCAGCTGTGTGGATCTGGAGGGCCTCAATGGAGCATCTGGCGCATGGACTTGAGTTGGACTAGACTAAGCTTGCTTGAAATTCTTTCTTGATAAAAACTTATTTCCTATTCATAGATGAGTGTCATGTGGTTTTGCTTCTCTCAATACTTCAGTCTTGGATCTCATACAGACTGAGTAGCACAGACTTAGCCTCTATCATCAGGCCACCCTTTGGACAAGCTCTCCCAATCTTTTCTAACCAAATTGTGTAAGTTTTATAACAATCTAGTATACGATATGGTAAAGTGATGGCGGGAGTCATAAGAAGTTTGCAAGATTTTTACTCATTTGTAGATAAATAGAAGAAAGTTTTCTTGATTCTCATTATTTAAAGGGAATAAAACAAGTAATAGTATGGATTCCTTTTCATTAAGTTCTTGGAGTATGGCAAGTTCTTCCATTTATATACTGAGGCTGTTTTATTTTTTAAAAAAAGCTCAGTTGAAATTTTCTTAATTAGTCTTTGATTATTGCACTCTTATTGTTCTTGTTCTCAAGTCAAGAGCCATGAGAACATCACTGAAAGATTGTTTCTAAGCATTTAAGACCATAATCTTTTTCTTCAATATTTTAATAACCTCTATTTCATTATCTTAATTTTCTTGCCCCCTCTGTCTTCATTTTCACCCTCTCCCTCTGCTACTCAGTCAATTCTGCCTCAAAATAGCAGTAAATTAGATTCCTAAGCTGTCAATCATTATGGGAACAGAAAACCTTAACTTTTTCCCTAAAAGTGGCTGGTGATTTTAATTACTGACCTTGTAGATAACTTCAATGCTTATCAAACAAAAGTACCAAAACCTTTCCGCTTTTCCATTTGTTAATCGCGTATATACATATACATAGATATTGCCCTTATAATGTAGATTTATTTTAAAATATCATTTTAAAATATTTAAAAATCATGTAAAATATTTTAAAATATCATTTTATTGGGGGCTCTTATAACTCATAACAATACTGACAGCTTTGGAAAACTTATATAAGATTTCTGTGATTCAGAATTGATTAGATAGCAAAAGGGTTATGAGTGATAGTTGGCCACTTTGGTTGGAGGGCCCTGATGAAATCTTGTAAGACTTCCAGATCTGTAAACGGTGTACATACTCTAATCATCGTACCCTCCCTACTTCTGTGGTTCTGCCTTTGAATGTGATCAAATGATGTACTATAAATCATGATTCTGTGAGGAATCTTTCATTTTTCTATGCTTTATCATTTGGCTATATGGCTTTGAGTCCTTTGCAGACCGTGGTATTGATGGTAAACCTCATCCAGATGATTCACTTTTGCCTTGTCTTTGTCCTATTTAAGACTCAATAAATGGCTCTTTCTCAAGGATATTTGAATTTGAGGTACATTTTGTGTCCATTTTTTTAACATTCAGAATTTAATTAAAGCATCAGTGCTTGCCAAAAGTGATGGGAAGAGCATACTAGTTTGTGTGTCACTTGAATCCTTCGCAGAAAGTTGTTAAGTTAGTATACAGGATTAACGGTCCAGCCTCTAACAGCTTTTTCATGTAGTAGCACACCTTGAATTGATTCCCATGATTATCTGAGTCTAGATCCAATCTGAATATGAAAAATAATGACTACCAAAGCTCCCACTATCTTCAGCCTAGCTACAGCACTTTATTTATTAATGATCCCCACAGATAACTTCCAAAGATATAATTTTCTCATATGGAAATCAAGTTAATACTTACCACCAAAGATGTTCACAGCTTAACCCCTGGTACTGTTGACTATGTAAGGCTGCATAGCAAAGGAAAAGTAAGGCAGAAGATGTAATTAAGGCTACTAATCTGCTCACCTTAAAACAGAGAAAACCAGCCTGCATTATTCAATGAATCACAAGATTCCATAATATTAAAGAGGCAATTAGACTCAATGGGATGAAGATGGAAGAGGGCCACAAGTCAAAGGACTGTGGGGTACAGCTAAAAGATGGAAAAGGCCAGGAAATAGGCTCTCCCCTACAGCTTCCAGAAAGGATTAGAGCCCCTAAAATACCTTGAAGTGAACCCATTTAAGACTTCTAACTTCTACAACTGTAAGAGACTATATTTATAGTATTGCAAGTCACTAAGTTGTGAACACCTATTACAACAGAGGAAACTAAAGCATTACCATCTTTCTCAGCCTCCACTTTCTCATGAAAGTTTCAAAATATTCATTCTCCTTATGTCCACAAGAAATCTTTCTAAGTAGTGACATAAAGAGGAATTACAATGTGCAGAAAATCCTGTCTACTTTTCTAATAGAACTCAGGCAAAAAGATAGGCTGGAATGCATCGATAGTCTTTCGAATAGACCCATCAATTGAAACTATTTATTCTAATGCTACCAGACTTCTAGTTAGTAGAATTAGTTCTCAACAAGAATCTTGAAAAAGTTTACTCAATTTAAATGGTACTGCCTTATCTAACTCTATAATTTCTTGAGTGTTTAAAATAAAATGTGGGGTTATGAGTACCCATATATCAAATTAATTTAATACATTCTTCAATCCCCATTTTAAAAGGTAAAGATCTGATTTCCTCTATCCATTCCCTTGTGAGAGAATTCAAACTCAAGAAATTATCCTTTAAAGTATGGGCATATTTGTCTACATGTAAGTTTTTTTGCTGTTTAAATAGATAGAATTATAACATACTGTATCTAGTTTTGTGCAGTATGAATTTTCCCCAGGGAAAGAATGAAAAAAATCACATATCTTATGTTTCCTTTTATCTTGATAGAAAACTAGTAGAAGAAAGGATTTCCATATGTTCTGATTTTTCCTAAAATGTATATCTCTACTCACTGGTCTCTGGAAACCATGGTGTTTATCTAATATTTAACTCACGAGTCTAAAGTCATAGGTAAATATTGAGAGGGAATTGACAAAGCATATGAAATCTAAGGACTTGACTATAGCTTTCTAAAGGAAACACATTATTATCGTGTTAAAACAGCGAAGTCCAATGCTTGATCAGTGTTAAAGGCTACATTATAGCTAATACCACTTGACCTTGTAAAACTTTTTGAAAAGCAGAAAAAGAGACCTTGAATAATAAGGTTTAATGAGCAGTATAAACCATCCGTGCATAAGTACAAGTCTCCAGGATTCTCATTTCTATTGTGTTAATGTTGCTAGCTCCAATTTAGTTGATGTCCAACATGTGGAGAACAAAATGAATACTGTCCGCTCGTGCATCCTCCCCATGACTGGATGTAGATGGCAGCTTTGGTATCACAGAGTTTTCATTGACAGGTTATCAGAAGTAATCAGCAAATCTGTATTAGTCTTGAAGTGCTGCTGAGGCCTATTCAATATCACAGCAACAGGCAAGCCTCCACTGGCAAATGGGTGATGGTTGCACATGAAGTGCATTGGCCAGGAATTAGACTAGAGTCCCTTTGCTGGGAGGTAAGAATTCTATATGGGGCTGAGCTCCGGTGGCATAGTGGTTGAGTGCGGGACTGCGGGCCACTGGCTTGGCTGTTCAAATTCAGCAGCATCTCTCCAGAAGTAAGGCTGGGCTTCCCATTCCCACCAGAGGGCAATGATGTCCCCCCCTCCAAAAAAATTATACATGGAACCTCCACTGCCTCCAACTCCTACTTACCTATCATTCTGTGCTTGGCTTATGCACCAGACACATGGTATTTAATTAACAAATTCTGAATGGGAAGAAGGGTCCTCCACTATTAGATTGCAATACAGCTTAACAGTTCTATGACTAGGGGAAGCAAACCAGGTAGAGGCTTTGTATCCGTAAGAATAGTAAATTTTAGATTTTTCTGGGAGGAAATATTACCCCTTCTCACAGAATGCTGATTCCTTGATACCATTGGTTAGTCTCTAGATAGTGCAAATGGGTAATGCTTGACAATTAGCCTGGAAAACGGTAGTTCAAACCCACCAGAAGTGTGTTGGAGATCATGTCTGGTGATTTGCGTCTGATAGGTTTCCGCCTTCGAAACTATTTCAAGCAGTTCTATTCTATAGGGATAGGCTTGCCATGAGTCAAAATTGACTAGGTTCTAAAGATCCAAAGAATTCCAAGTGAGCAATGCAAGCTAATTCAGGAAGACAAGAAAGAAAACTGAGAACCACAGCACATGTACAAGTACATGTACCAAATCGCGAATACAGTGGTTCTGTTGGCAATGCTAGCCAAGGGAAACATGATATGAAATGAAACAATCTTTGCTTTTTAGAGGCAAACATGTACTTTTATGAAAACCTACATAACAGGGGGGAGAGAAGGGGTTCTGAAATCAAGTCTCAATGTCATTGAGTCCATGCTGACACTTACCAATGCTGCAGGATGGGGTGGAACTACTGCTGTGGGTTTACCAAGGCTGTAAACATTCAGGGGGGCAGAAAGCCTCACCATGGTCCCAAGGAGCAGCTGGGAGTTTGGAACTACTGACCTTGTGGATCGCATCCCAATTCATAACCTACTACCCCGTCAGGGCTCTTTCTGAAGTCAAAGTTTCTGGTTAAAACTCTGGCTTTGCTACTCACAGGGAATATATGCATTTCCTTCCACCTCTTCCCTGCATCTGTAAACTGGGGCGAATGCTAACTTATCTCATAGGCTGAATTTGAGAGCACTGGCTACACTAACACACACAAAGTTCACAACACATTGCCTAGCCCCTAGCAAACCCTTCAATTAACTTCTACTAAGGAGTGTCTTGGTGGGCTGCTCAAGATCAGTTCACCTCAAAGGCAGCGGATTGAATCTACCAGCAGCTCCTTGGGAGAAAGGTGAGACTGTCTCTACCTATCAACATGGAAATCCCAAGGCGTGGTCTACCCTGTCTTGTAGAGAGGCCATGGGTCAGAATCGACTGGATGACAGAGTTTGGTGTTGTTTTGGGGGGTGTGGCTAGGGAGACTATGAGGCTAGCAAGTGTATTAGGCAGAACACCCAGGGGAGAAGAGAACCTGTGGAGCACCGGGGACCAAATCAAACCCAAACAAAACTCATTGCCATTGAGTTGATTCCAATTCCCAGCAAACCGGGGTAGAACTGTCAGTATGGGTTTAGGAGACTCTAACTCTTCTTTTTTTTCCATGGGCATCACTGCCTTTGGTGGTCATGGGCGCTACCCAGTGCTGATCCTGAGAGCCGCCGCTGGATTTGAACCATCAAGCCTGCGGGCTGCAGTCCCGCACTCAACTACTTACGCCACCGGGGCTCAGCCTGAGTCTCTAACTCTTTATGGGAATAGAAAACTTCATTTTTCTGACTCGGAGAGACTGGTGGCTTTAAACTGATGACCTTATAGTACCAGCACCCCAGGGAAGAATCACTGCCGCACTTGGGCTCCTCAGATGGACCAGACTCGGCCAATTACTACTCCTGTGATCTCAGCTGCACAATTTTCAGGCTCTGTTTTTCACTTCCTTTGTCTGTGAGAGAAAAAAAAAACCTAATAATGATGTCCATGTCACAGAATTAAATTTGTTGATATATGTAAAATATTTAGAACAGTATATGACACATAATAAACACTATACTTGTTTTCAAATAAATGACTTAGCTCTCCGCCATTGGTTTTCATGCTGTGATTAGAAAAAACAAGGTTCCATGCTGGAATCTGAGTATCCCTGTAATCCAATAGGAGGGAGAGGCCAAACTCCATTCTCCAGTGTGAGGGAGCTGCTTTACATATTCAACTCTGGGACACAATTTTCTTTGAATAAAGGGTCTCCCTTGTTTAAAAGTATACAAGGAAGGAAAAAATGAAGGGAAAAGAAAAGGAAGGAGAAATAAAGATAAGGAAAATAGAAAGAAAATAAATAAACATGGCTCTTATACCAGTGTATTCACAATATATTTAGATTCTATAAAGTCTAGTATTTTACAAAATGTTAACTGTTAGAAAAATATTGTGGGTTTCATCTGATCATTTCAAGGCTTCATTTGGATTAAAAAAATCTCTGGGTTTACCACAGAAATCAAATTTCAGTAAGTTGAAAATTTAAAGACAACTTTCCAAACTTCTTTAGGGTAAACAAAAATCTCAATAATTCTAATTTAACATGCAAAAACCATGAATATTCACCACCGTCAAATGAATAATAAATCACCCCTGGGTTGAAGTGCTTGCCATGCAAAATTGCCTATTTCCTAGAACATCAGAAATGTGTTTTTAAATTGTTTTGTAAAATTATTTTGCTCTTTTGATGGCTGCTCTTCACGACAACTCAGAAAATAAGCCATCACAGCAAAATATGGAAGGCAAAATATGGTGCCCATAACAAAGCGAGGGAGTCAATGGGCCAGAGTATTGTGCTCTGAAACAGGTTTTTTTGCTTTGTTTTGTTTCTGTTTTACATCTTCTATTTTCTTTTTAAAAATCATTTTATCAATGGCTCATACAACTCTTATAACAATCCATCCATCCATTCATTGTATATCAAGCACATTTGTACATTTGTTGCCCTCATAATTCTCAATTTGCCTTCTACTAGAGCCCTTGGTATCAGGTGCTCATTTTTTTCTCTCCCTGCCCACTCCCACCTCCCTCATGAGCCTTCGATAAGTTATAAATAATTATTATTTGGTTCTATCTTATACTATCTGATGTCTCCGTCACTCACTTCCCCATTATCCTTACCCCAGGGAAGATATTATATGTAGATCTTTATAATCAGTTCCCCCTTTCTACCCCACCTTCCCTCCACACTCCCAGTATCGTCACTCTCACCACTGGTCCTGAAGGGTTCATCTACCTTGGGTTTCCTATGTTTCCGGCTCCTATATATACCAGTATACATCCTCTGGTCTTGCCAGATTTGTAAGGTAGAATTGGGATCATGATATTGGGGAGGAGGAAGCATTGAAGAACTAGAAGAAAGTTATATCTTTCATAATTGCTATACTGCACCCAAACTGGTTGGTCTCCTCCCAGGAACCCTTCTGTAAAGGGATGTCCATTACCTACAGAGGCGCTTTGGGTCCCCAACCCGTACTCCCCATCATTTACAGTGATGTAATTTTTAGTTCTTTGATGCCTGATACCTGATCCCTTTGACACCTCATGGTCACAGAGGTTGACGTGCTTCTTTCATGTGGGTTTTGTTGCTTCTGAGCTAGATGGCTCTTTGTTTTCCTTCAAGCCTTTAAGATCCCAGATGCTGGCTATCTTTTGATAGCCAGACACCATCAGCTTTCTTCACACTTTAGCTTATGCATACATTTGTCTTCAGCGATTATATCAGGAAGGTGGGCACACAATGATATGATTTTATGCTCTTTGATGCCTGATCCCTTCAATACCTCATGGTCACACAGGCTGGTGTTTCTTAAATGTCACCAGATACAACGTCTGATATAAAAAGAAATGCTCCTTAGACATTCTGAATATTATCATCAACATGAATAATAAATCAAATGGGTCTGTATCCATTTACTGCTGAACATTACAACTTTCAACAGGTTGGAGATATGCTTTACTCCACTGCTAGCAATACAACAGGATCCCAAAGGAAATTCCACAGGATTGGTCCCAATTTTGGACAAGTCAGTGGCTTGGAAAAGGAAACACTTTGATGAGAATAATTCAGTTTAAAAAACAAATAAATATCATTTATAGCACTGCTAAAATTAGTGAACTTAAAAGAAGATTCATATTAATGACTATCATTAATTATCCTTTCTTTTTTGCTGCACAGAAAGTAAAGAACATTCAAACAAAGTCTAAAACACAGTAAAAACAGTTGCCTTATTCATGGTGACAATTCAACATGTGTCAGAGCAAACTGTATTGAGGAGTATTTTCAGTGGTTGAGGTTTTCAGAAACAGATCAAAAGGTCTTTCTTTCAAGGTGCCTCATTAGCTAAAAATTAAATTTAACTCAGCAGTCAGTATTTTATTTATTTATTTTGGGGGCAGTGGTGGGGGCAGGAACTTTATCCCAATCAGAATAGCATGGTAAATTGCAAGTAGTTGGAATGTATTAGAATTTAAATTCTGAGCTCCCATTTTTTAGACACCTACGGATGGCAAAGAAAGTTAAAATCCATTTGCACAGTCTCCATGTAGATTTTGTCCATTGAATGCACTCTGATTATTAATTAAAAATGTAGTTAATTTTTCCCTTGGTAGAGTGCTTTGGAAGGTGGATTAACTCCACCCATCTCCAGTCAGTCCTAAGAGGGACAGTCATTCCTAGAACTTTGCCTGTGTGTCTTTGGTGGAGATAACCATACTGGAGAAAGTACTAGCCATGCCCTGACAGCCTGGACCAATCTGGTAAAAATCTTCATTCTAGCATAATGCATGTGTTCCAATCATGGTTCTATTCTCACTTCCATAGTCTCACATGGAACTGTGGTGTTTGATTTGCCATCAATCATGAATTCTCTTTGTTTCCTGTCTTACTTAACTAGTATCCTGGCTGAATTCTCAGATGCCATTGTGGCCTCATGCTAATGGTCCCCCTCACCAAGTCAATGCTTCTATGCCTTTGGGTTGTCTTTATCCCTATTAAAACTTAATGCATGCTCTTCGTAAATTATATTTGAGACCAGAGTCCTTTCAAAGCCCACAATGGGGGCAAGGGAGAAAGACAGGCTGTACAAACCATAGATAAAAGTCTTAAGCATGCTTATTTTATGTTCTATTAATGTGGTAGGTGTGTGTTTGGGGAGGCTGTGTTCACCTGAGGTTGCTATGCCAAGGGACTATCAACTTAAATTGGGCATAAAGATACAAATTGCAATTAGCTTACAGGATAGTAAAGAAGTTGACCTTTACAAATATCAGCATTCCTAGTTTGAAAAGGAGAGCTTCAAGTCAAAATCTGAAGAAAACACACACACACACACACACACACACACACACACACACCTAAACATTGTTTCTATATTTTTAAGCAAGGATTTGTCCTTTATTATGTATATTTGTTTGCACAGGAAAAGAAAAGCCAATCAAATAGGTAAAATGAATGCTGTATTGCTCCTGCATACAGGAAGAATTACACATCTGTCTAACAATACTAACCACTCTGAAAGATAATTATGGATCAATGCTTTAAAAAATATCCTGAATTGCCTGCAGAAATGGCAAGGAGAATTCAATTAAATTATTTGTAAAAGCCAGACCCTTTTTTTCCTTTCCATCTGCTACTTGAAATGGGATGACCTTTCAAATAGTGCTTGCCGTTCTCAATGCAAAATCTTAATAAAGAAGGGGAGTCTGTTCTTACCCCTTACCCCCCCTCCCCCAGGTCTGGCATAGACAGAGCATTTGTACTGACATTCTATCCCACGCAAAAGAATGCAGATTTGGCTTCTAGAACATAAAAGAGGCATTTTAGGAATATCAATCAGGAGTCTGTCCCATGCCTTCATTCATGACATTTGCCTTCTATCAGAAAGGTCTGCTGCTTCTGAAATAAGTGGTTGGGAACAAGCTACATGAAATAATTTACTCTCTAGAGCAAACGTGCAGCCCCACCCCCAAACAACTGGAATAAAGTAAACACATTAGTGAAGAATCCTTGTTAAACCATGTATGGTAGGAGAGCTCATTCACAAAGGTCAGGTATTTAAGTAATCAGTTCCAAACAGACGTTCCAATAAGCCTTATATCATCATATACTATGAGACTGTTAATAACAACAAGCAGCATTTTCTCCACTGAAGCTATATATTTTGTGTTTTGTTTTTCCACTTCCCCATACCCTTTTAATTAAAAAAAATATTTCCAATTTGCATGTATGACTTATTTTTCATCAAAAATTTTTTTAAATCATTTAGTTTTTTTCTGAATAAAAGTATAGCCAGAACATTTCAGAAAGGCACAAAAGATAGTCTATTACCATATCACACAGAGAAAGTTACTGTTAGCAGTCTGATGTGTAAATATCTTAGTGGATAAATATACTACACACTGAGATCATCCTATTTAATAATTGGAGACTATTTGACAGAGTATCTCATTAGGTACATCTGTTTCATGAGTATCTTTCTAAGTCATTAATTGAAGTTTACAGCGTCATTTATTGTGGCAGTGACATAAATTTGTGTAATGTGAACAATATAAAAGTGTAAGGGTGGAGTCGGTTCTTGTCAATCAGGCCAGAGCCAGATGGTGCCTCCTTGTGGGCGAGGCCCTCTCAGAAGGAGGGTCCTGGAAACTTCCCCTCATTCTCTCTGCCTTCACATTTCTGCTTTGGGGTTACTCAGAGAGCTGCCAGAGCCACATCCATTGGATTCATGGGATTTTGCATTTACTGGCCAGGAATGTTCCTACTTTCTGCATCGTTGCTTGTGGCTTCCAGAGTCTGAAGTCGGAACTCTGGACTAATATTGAACATAAAGACTTGAGTCGAGTTTCCTTGCCATCTTATGAACGCTTGATATAAAGCCCATTCTGACAGATATTTATGAGTGTAACTGACTTTGTTTCTCTGGTCAACATATACATTTTCATTTAACTTCATATGTATATGTGTTTCATGTTTAGTTGTAATTGGATTTAGAGTTGTTAGTGGATTTATTTAGACATTCATCTATTTGTGATCATAGTTACATCCTTTCTGATTATTACACATAATTATGCAGTCAACAGCCACACATGATTATTTCCATATTGTCCAATAATCCTCTTATTATTCTAGAAGTAGAATGACGAGCTCACACAGACTGGTGTGTTTCTTCCTTGTGGTCATTGTTGCTTCTCAGCTAGATGGCTGCTTGTTTATCTTCAAGTCTTTATGATCCCAGACACTATATCTTTTGAAAGTCAGGTACCATCAGCTTTATTGCTTATGTAGCCACTTTGTCTTCAGCAATCATTTCGGGAAGGTGAGCAACTTGGAATGAGGATGAAACTTTTATTGGTATTTTATAGCCCTTCCTTTGAGAATTATCATGCAAAATTTTGCTCATTTTTTAAGTGAAGTATAAAATTCAATACTATGAGGATATATACAGAAAATTATTTTTAAATGCTACAGAGAATAAATGATTGTTTGAATTTTTAATATAGCACATACTCAGCATAGCAAATTACACACACACACAAAGGAGGCCCGAAAGGTTCATGAAAATTAAATGAAAAGATAACAGAATTTTTCATCAAGTTTTTGAGTTTCCTCATACAAGTATATATACTATTATGTCTTATTATATATGCATGGATCAGGAGGCATGAAAAAGTTGTTGGAGAAACTTCATTATTATATATTAGAATCTGTCTGTGATAGTTTTATCTGTGCTACTTGTATTCTTTTAAATTTTCATGTCCAGTTTTCATATTGCTTTTAATACTAGTAACTTTATGGGTGAAGGGTGATATCAGACAGTGTAAGGCATGAAAAAATTATAAATTTTCAGGGATCCATGATGGAAGGAGGGTGGAGAAAGGAGGAGAAAAGATGAGCAGTTGATTCCAAGGGCTCAAGTAGAAAGAAAATGTTTTGAGAATGATGACGGCAACAAATGTACAAATCTGCTTGAAACAATGGATGGATGGGTGGATTGTGATATGATCTTGAAGAGCTTCCAATAAAATGATTTAAAAAATAATAATAGTAATTTTATATTATGATTGAATATCAAGAAGGATTAATAAAAATAAAAACTTGTGTTCATTCTGACTGGAATCTCATTAACACATATTCTTTAAAGGCAGAATAGCATTTTATTTTATTAGGAACTATTAAGATTATGATATGGCTATTTGTCCAGCTAATGTTAAGGAAGGGGAGCCCTGGCAGCACAGTGGTTATGTATTGGGCTGTGATTGGAGAGATCAACAATAGAAACCACCAGCTGATCCCGGGGAGAAAGATGGGGCTTTCCACTTCCTTAAAGTGTCATCCGTCTTGGAAACTCACAGGGGCAGTTCAACCTTGTCCTAAGATGTCACTATGAGTTGGCAATGGCAGTGAGAAGAATGTTTTATATATTGATTTTTTCTTCCATCTTAATTGTTAAATTAATCCATGGGAAATTTATTTGCATTTTTTCTTTTTCTATTTTCATGTTTAACTAGTTGCTGCTATAAAGAGAAGCTTAATTTTTTCATATGTAAGATGAATTTTGCCATTTATATTACAGATTTCCTTACTAATAGTAAGATATAATTATAAAGACATGGGTTTTTCAAGGATATAGTAATATCTTGATCTATTCCTTTAGAGTTGTTCTATTGAAAAGGCACATGGCACTGTGCTCAAGGAGCTACAGAGGCCAGATGGACCTTTCCTGATGAAGTCCTGATGCTGAAGAAACCACGCAGAGAACCTTTCCAGCACTGAAATGTTTACAATATGACTGGATCCAAAGACTTCTACACACTGGCCTGTGATCATCATGCATTCGTCATCATTGCATGTGTTTCATGAATCTGAAGAGGACTTTATATATTGATATCTCATATATGGGATAATATAGGACTTATGGAGTTAGCTAACACTGGTTTGGGATGATTTCCTAATGAACAATTACCCTTTATATAAAACTCTCTCTAACATACATATAGGCTTCTATGGATTTGTTTCTCTAGTCTACCCAGAATAAAACAAAAACTTTGTTTTTTTTAATTTAAATTTTCAATAAATTACTTAATTTTATTATTTAAGTATCTCAGGTACATTTCACAGTATAATACTAAGTAACTGTGCTCATAGGAAATACACTTCTATGTTTTTCCTAGTCTTAATCGTAATGGATCTATAGTTTTTAAAAATGCAATAGCTCTATATCTTTAAACAGATATTATTTTTAAATAAACTGATGGACTTAAGTTTCTAACTGTAAATTAAATATGTGTATGTATGTGTGTATATGTCTATATGTGTATGTATATATATTAAATATGTGTATGTGTGTATGCATATGTACATGTGTGTATATGTTAGTGTGTGTGTGTATATATATGTATAGAAAGAAAGAGAGAGAAAGAGAGAGAAGTGAAATTGGTGTAAACAACCCAGTTTAGTGTTTTGGAGTTTTTTTTTAGTTGGGTGAAAGTCTACAGAAAATAAATTCACTCACACACATTTTGCTTGGTGGCCTTGGTTGCTCGCCACCCACTATTACAGCATTGTATGCAGGAGTCCCTTTCTCTCTGGTGTGGCAACATAGTCCTGCCTAGTGTATGGCTGAAAGTTCACCCCTGTGAGGGGTTCAGTTGTGAGCTTGAGTATCTAAAAATCATTCCCACCATTTTGGAGCTTTGTTTATCTCCTTGTGATGGAAGGCTACAATTAACCACGCAATTAATTGAATCACCTTCCTTTCTCCATGATCTTAAATTATTTGTCAAATATAGGAGTATCCTGCTATTAACACTTCAATTTAATTTAGCTATAAAGCAATCTGAGCCGGTTACCCTTTTAAAACATATTTTAGTGGTACAATTCCATGATTATTATTAATATTTTTGCTTCTGCATAGGTTAATTTTGATAACACCTATTTTTTCCTAAAAAAGTCACCTATGAACTAGAGATTCAAATGAATGGCAATAGAAATTCAAGCAATCTCTTTCCATAAATGTTAATTGGTAGAGTTGACCAGTAGGTTGAGTGGGTGAAGTTTCTTTCCTACTGTTTGTGGGTTATATCAAAAGAGTACAACCCTCAAGAAATATGATTACTCGATCACAGATATAGAGCTAGCATGGATCCCAAGTTAAGCCTTTAAACAAACTCATAGGGAATACTTTCATCCGAACTGTCTCAGAATGAAGGCTGCATCTCTAAGGTTGATCTCCAAGTCATTTGATAGACTCCTGGAATCTTAGCAAAACAATACAGCAGGACTCTTGGCATTTTCATTGTGCTACAATACAACCCTCATTTTTGAGACCCTTGGTAAAATTTTATATCTATATAAATTATATACATATATATTCTGTGTTCATACCTGCACACATTTTAAATATCTCCAACTTTTCTGAGAAATAATTTTCTCTACGAATCTCTCAGACTTCATGCTCATATCCTTTTATTCTTAGCAGATAGAGGAAATTAGAGTAACATATTTGCTCTGAAATCATTAGTGCTGCATCAGCACTTCTGATCTAAATGGCATTTCAAGGGGATACTGTTAGAGGGATCAAGAGTTTGCTCTAGGCAGAAAAAAACATTAAAAAACAACTTTTAAGTTTATGGGTGTATGTTTGGATCTATATATACACATATATATGAATTAGCATTTGCATCTTAATTTCTTCAAGCTTATTGAATATGGATTTTTAACATGTTAAAGGAAAAAGATTCAATAATGGGTCATATGTATTTTGTTCATTGGTAAATCATGGCAACTGCTTCTTAAGAACAAGATTCATAAAACCTACATCAATTGTTTGGTTATCAAGAAGACTAAGAATGGTATTTTATCTTTCAGCTATCAACATTCTCATTAGCTTTATGAAATACATAAAAATAAATGACTTAGGTGGTAAATTCCAGATAAATGTGATTTTGTTAAAAAGCTAATTATTTCCTGGTTTAGGAATAAACCAATTGCATAGTTTCTTTAGCAGGTATCATACTAGGTCCACTATGGAAAGATTCCGATCAAAAGGGAGAAATTTTACAATGGAATTCTGAATCTTCATTGAACTTAAATTTTTGAAGCCAATCATGCTAGAAAAGCCCCTAAAACTATTGCCCTGAGTTAATCTTCAAACTTCAAACCAAAAATATTCCCTCAAGGCTTCTTAAAAAGCTTAAGTAATAAAGAGTTTTATCTTCAGGCATTGTGCTTTTTTAA
Source organism: Nesogale talazaci (assembly GCA_004026705.1). NCBI lineage: Eukaryota > Metazoa > Chordata > Mammalia > Afrosoricida > Tenrecidae > Nesogale > Nesogale talazaci. The sequence continues at coordinate 23,063 of PVJH01001843.1, read as the reverse complement.
GATCTATCATATAGGATCAAATTGACAAGATTGGTTAGGAGGTGTGTGAAGGGAGACAATGGACAGTGTAAGACATGACATTGCATAATAATTATATATAAATGATCAAGGATTCATGAGAGTGGGGGAGGGAGCTGGAAAAAAGGAGGAGCTGATACCAAGGTTTCAAGGAGAAAGAAGTTTTTTCGGAAATGTTGATGGCAACATATGTACAAGTGTGCTTAATATTATTGAATGATGGATTATTATAAGATTTGTAAAAGCCCCGCAATAAAATTATTAATGAAAAAATAGGTGCAAATATTGAGGGGGGAAAGATTAGCTAGAAATATTAGGGGTGGTCTCTTGTGGAGGAGCTGTTGGGTTTGATCCATTGACCTATGGATCGCAGCTCAGTCTATAACCCACTACACTCCCTGAGTTCCTCCAAACCATACAGTGCACCATCAAGTCAATTCTGACTTATAGCAGTCCTCTACCACACAGTGTGGAACTGTCCTTGGGGCTTTCAGAGACTCTCTCGAGGGAGTGGCTAGTTGTTTGACTGCTGACCTTGCGGTTAGTAGCCCAAGGTCAATCCACTATAGCAGCAGGACTCCCACGTTTTTATACATAGGGGAAGATGAGTTTGTGAAAGGAAAGTGTGAATGGTGACACAACATGAACCATGTGTTCAATGGCACTCAACTATACATGTAGAAATTGTTAATTGGGGTATGTTATTTTCAACAAAGGAGTCCTGGTGGCATGCTGGACCACTAACTGCAAGGTCAGGAGTTCAAAAGCATGAGCTGTTCCAAGGGAGAAAGAGAGAACTTTCTACTTCTGTAGAGAATTTACAGTCTTGGAAACCCTCAGGGGCAGTTCTCCCCTGTCTTTTGGGGTTCTTTTGAGTCAGCATCAATTTGGTGGGAGGAAGGTTAGGGGTTTTTGTGATTGGGGCCATTTTTTAAACAACAAGAAGAAAATTCACTATTTTTTGGTTTTTTGGTTTTTTGGGGGGGCATCACTGCTCTCCGGTGGTGGGAGTAGGAGGCCCAGCCCCACTGCTGGAATTGAACCTCTGTTCCAGTGGGTCGCAGTCCCGTGCACAACCACTACACCACAGTGGCTCAGCCCAAAAATTCACTATTTTTAAAAAGAAATGAAATTAACAGGATATAGTACCTGGGGGGGATGCAATCTTGTGAAAATGGAAGAGTGACCTCTGAGAAGGCTACAAAACAGTAACAATCATGCTTCAGATTTCTAGGCTGCAATGTAGCTTTCAAACAACGATGACGTTCTTTTCTTATTTTATCCTGAGTACATCTATAATGGATGTGAGATAAAAGAGAAAGGACACATACACATAGAACTCCAGAGATGAAAGACATTCAAGATTACCCATAACCTTGTTTCACAGTCAGAACAGGGAGGCCACGGGGAGCTGAGCGCCTTCACCTGGTTGCGCAGGCAGGGAGGTGAGGCTCACTATGTGAAGGCTGGTCTCATCAGAGTGACAAAAAAGGAAACAACAAAAATAAGAATACAGAAAGAAAAACCAACAACCCCCCACCCCCCAAACAATCATGGGAGGGAAAGTGCACATTCTGGTGTAATGTATTTCTAAAGGCAGAGTGGGGAGCAATTCTATTGAATTAAGTTGGAAACCAATGTTGGTCTCTCGGGAACACTTGGATATGGTGGTTCTATGTCATTACCAGATCCCTTAGAGGGAGAGGCAGTTTTGAAATTCATAGTCTGCAGTAAATACATATGTGCATTCCTGGGAAGAATTTAGTGATGTGAGTGGAAATGGTGTATTCACACACAAAGTTAGAATTCACTTTAAAATAACTGAAAGGAGCCCTAATATTTTCTAGTTTATTCTAGAAACTACCTTCTTATTTCTTACCCACTCACCCTGACCTGATCCTCGCCATTCTCTGCGTAAGCACTCTTTGGTTATCTTCATATTGTCACTTCTCTATTATGCATATGGGTTGGAAATAATCATTACCGGAAATGATAATATATTGTAACTGTATATTTTCTGTTACAACATACTCAAAATATAGCTTAACAAGGCCACTACTTTAATATGCTCTAATCATTCAACAAGAGTGATTTCCTATGACTAAGTCCAGAATCAACTTTAAAATTGACATCTTGGTTATTGCCATCATTTAAATTGGGGGACACAATTAGGCAAGGCAAAATATAAAACACTAGAAGTGAAATCATTATTTGAAAAAGAAGCGATTCACAGTGATGTTGAAAGATCCAGTCAGGGTTACAGGACAAAATTCTGTTTGGAATGGGCACTTAATTTATTGTCAGTTTACACAATAATAACCTTGACAAAACCAAGTTTTGTCACTTTTTAAACATCTGTGAATAGAGACTATAAAACATAATGTCTGATGCACCATGAAAAGTTTTATGATTCTTCTCAAAAAAGGAAAAATAAGTATCTCTATTTCCATTCCGGATCTGCACAATATATTATTGCATCCCATTTTTTTCTGATTCATTAGCATTTTGCTGAATTCTGGTTTTGTCCACTTTTATCATTCACAGATTTAAAAAAAAGAAGCATGAACAACAACAAAAGCCCTCAAAAGATGCTTTCAGATGGAATCATAAGGAAAATAAGTATGCGAATTATTGAAGCAACATTCAAACTTACACAATTGTGGCAGTTACATATTTTCTCATCGTGTCCAAGAATTAGTCACATTGCTGAAATTAGACACCAAATTGCTCTATGCAGAGGAGCATCAAAGCCAGAAGCAACATCTTTGAATTAACAACACTGCCTTCTGATTCTCTTCACATGGCTACATTTTTGACACATCCCTCAATATTCTACCTCGTGTCAGTGTGACTCTGACAAAATAATTCTGTAGGCATGAGTGGCACCTCAGTGATGACTGGCAGGGAGTGGAGGCAGGCAGGCAGTCCCACCAGTGACTCCAGAAAGCCCACAAGCACTCTGCATGCCTTTTGCAAACATGCTCTAAGTAAAGGATTTAAAAAAGGAAAACCGTGATAACAATTTTAATCACCCAACAGACAATTCTATGATCTATTGCAACTTTATAATGACAAAGACATGGGCACCCAAGGGACTAACAAGAATATATTCTTTATCTACTTGTTATATTCAAGTATTTATAAGGGGGTTCACACAGGGTTGGAAATGACCTAAGCATGGTATTATTTAACCTATCTAGGCACAATGTAAGGAGAACTGAATCTGACTGCATACAATCTTCATGGTTACTTTTTTCTCATTTCTATGTGGAAATCATCTGCCAACACTTCGTCCCAAGACTTTCCCCTAAACCCCAGGAGATACAAGTTTCATCCTCAGTAGTGCATGTGTAATCAGTTCTGCCGGAAGTTCTACCTAAAAAAAAAGCCTAACCATTTCCGTGGAGCCAGTCCCAGCTCATAGCAGGATAAAGTAGAATGAGGGTTTCCAAGGCTGTAATTTTTAAGGAGGCATACTGTCATCTCTCTTGTGGGTGGAGTAACTGATAAAACTGTTGACCTTGTGATTAGCAGCCATTGAACCACAAAGGATCATTAACATCCTCCCTGCAAGGTGGTGATTAAAAACAACTCTCAATTGCCATTTGTTGCTCATTGTCTGTTTTGTTGAATATCTCCTTAATATAAGAAGGGCACACCAGTTTCATCATATTGGAATATATTATTTAAAATGACACTCATAACTGCAAGAATGCAGGAAAGCTTTCAAAGATGCTGGTGGGGGATATACATTGGCACATCCTTTTCTGGAAAATAATTCTGACAATATATGGTATAAAGATGCTATCCTACTAATTTCCAAAGTATATTATATTATTATAGTATATAGTAGAACATTATCCTATCCCTTTCATGTTCAAAAACAAAATGTTTGAATGTCTACATAGGATTATGCCATGTGATTACATTATATTCTTGGCTTTCACATTTGTCAACATTTTAATTAGTTTTAGTTTGTGGCTATAAGAATTAGTGTTGCAGCAAGTAACTTCTAAAATATATTTTATTCCCCTCTCATCATCCCTTAGGATGAATTTCTAGCAGAAGAAATACAGTTGTCCACCAAGGCTTCTTTTCAAGTTTTATCTGGAAATGAAGGAATTGCTGTTGAAAACCTGTCCCTAAACTACAGTTCCATTGGGTTGTTAGGCACTCTTTCATTCACCACCTCACTCACTGTGGTGGAGTCAATTCTGACTAAGATTACCCCTATAGGACAAGGTAGAACTGCCACTGTGAATTTCTAATACTGGAAATCGTTATGGAAGTAGAAAAAGCCTCTTTCTCCCATGCTGCTGGTGGTTTCCAACTTCAGACCTAGCGCCTAGCAGCCCAAAGGATAACCCAGTACACACCATGGCTCCCATTATTAACTAGAGGAAATATACACAGTGGAGCAATTGAGCTTTCTCATGCACACAAGTATGGTTTTAAGTCATTCCTCTAAGGAAACCAATTCAGATAGCAGACGTAGTTGATTCTAAAGGAGAAAAACAAAAACAGATCCTATAAAAAAGATGTATATGGAATGTTATAAGAGCTTTAAGAGCCCCCCATAAAGTGATTTAAAGTAAAGAGAAAAAACAAAACAAGATGCAGTCTTTGAGTGGTGCAATCAGTTAACCTTCTTGGCTGAAATTTGCAGTCACGCAGAGGCACCTCAGAAAACAAGCTAGCAATCTGAGTCTCAAACATCAGTCATGGAAAGCTCTATGAAGCACCCTTCTACTCTGACACCCATGTGGTTACCAGAAGTCAAGTTGATTCAACAGCAACTGTTTGTTTTTGTTTTTTTTAACCAGAAGGAGAGCCACTCCAAGCTAAACGAACACAGCTTCCCAAGTTGTTTGTCTTCTCCAAGAATAGCATTTTCCATTGGTGTCTTATGCCCACGGACACCTTACCCTACTACCATGGTTTAATGACTATAACTGCTTGTTGAGATTCTATAAGTCACGAGTGAGATGTTAGTCCAAGTGTATTAACACTGAAAAGTCAGAGTGTTTTGTCACTATGTCTTGTAGCTGCCACACCTTTTCCTTTCCTGGTGGCTTGACTACGGAAGTTACTGTCTGGAGAGGCCTCTAAGGGCAAACATGAATGAATGACCTTTAAAATACAATACCAGGATTTTTAGAGACAATGGATAACTGCTTATACCATTTTTTAAAACCTATCACAATGAGAAATATCTTAGAAAACAACATCCAAGATTACTATGAGAATGTACTGCCAGTGAGTCAATTCCGAACCCTACTTATCAAAGTCTGTTCTTGAGAAATGACTTTCTTATTTGGGGTGGGGGAGGGGCTAGTCCCTTTATTAAATTTCTTAGTCAAATGAATTTAGGAAGAGAATGAGAGCAGACAAAGTTAAAGTAGAACCTTTCATATGCTAATACAAACTGTGCATCCTCATAAAGGGCTGTGGCTACTAGCTTTACCAAACTTAACCACCAAATTCAATTTGCTCTGTGATGCATCTTGCTTTGGGCTGCTGGTTTTCTGTAGAGCATATCAAGTGTAGTGCATTCCATGTAGTGGAACATGCTTTAGGACATGTTGCTCTGGGCCAGCAATTCTCAAACATTTTGGTCTCAGGATCCATTTATTCCCCTATAATCTGTTGATGGCCCCAAAGAGCTTTTGCTTCAGTGCAGTAACTCCATGGATATTTTCCATATTCGAGATTGAAATGGAAAAATGTTCAAAATGTTCTTTATTTGAGCAGAGCAATAAATCAACTGATTGCATGTTAGTATAGATAACATATTTTCCAAAACACAACAAAAAAAATTAGTAAGGATAATGGTTTGTTTCCCATTTTGGAAGACTTCTTGACTGTCTACCTCAGAAAACAGGTAGGTCATTTTATCTGCTTTTGCAACAGGGTGAAATATATTGTTTTTGTTGAAATACATCAAGAAAATACAGGAGGTATATTTTAACATAAATGTGGGTATTTTTCCTTGATACTAAATCAAGACTTGACAAATAGCAGATTCTTAAAAGTTACTTGAAGTGTAGAATCTATACTAAAACGATACCTGTAAACTTTCATTGCTCTTATATGAAGACTCATCATCTATCTTATACATTGAATGGATCCAATTTCCATGGAAACCTTTATAATACTAGGAACTGTGCCTGAATCGACCCATTTAACACTGCTAACAAATTTTATTATACCATAATTTAAGAAAACACATTTGTTAATATCATTATCAAGCCACCAGGATCATCTTTTAAGTATTGAGAGGATATCAAGTTCATGATGCCCGATAGAAGTTTTCCAAAATCCCAATTTCACCTCAAAGCTTGAATTTCTATCCTTGGCAACAAATACTGTCTACTGGTTCACTTGAAGTGACAGGCTTTCTCTATATATCTTTGAAAAAAAGTCTTCAAATATCTATATCTGAATAGACAGAGTTTATTGCTCAGTTGTTTTTGAAGATAAAACTGGTCCTCCATGTTAAAGAAAGAAAGAAAATGTTGTTACAGAAAAAAATGTGGCTAGTTTAGCTCAAAAAACAAAAGCAGTCCAGTAGTAACACTTGCAAGAATACCTTTTCTTCAAGACAGTCATTGACCTTCAATTGACAACCCAAGTCCACAACCGTAATTCACAGCAAAAGAGTTAATTCCAAGTTGTGACTACACTATAGGGATGAGAAGATCTGTTCCAAATAATTTCAGATGCTTAAATCCTCAGGGAATCAGACTGCTTCATCTTTCCTCTGTAGAGTGACTGGTGGATTTGAACTACCAACCTTCAGTCAGATTCAATGCACCAAACTTTCAGTAAAATGTTTTGCCCATTCTCTGCTTTAAATCAAAGCCCATCTCATATCAGCAATGATTTTCCTAGTTCCACATCCTCATCTGAATCCAGCACGAACCTCTGGCAAATCCCTGTGGTTATACTGCTGCAACTATTGTTAAAGAATCTTCAGGAAAATTTTACTTGCATGCAATATTAAGGATATTGTTGGATTATTTCCCTAGTGTGCTGGGTTACCGTTCACTGGAATGGGTACAAACATTGATTACTTCTCTCAGCTGGTCACATAACTGTTGTTCAAATTTCTTGGCTGAGAAGTATGAGTCCTTCATTAATTTGTTGAAACATATCAATTGGTATTCCATCAATTCCTGAAATCTTGCTTTTTGCTAACATCTTCAGTACTGAATGGACTTTTTGCATCATTTTCATTGGTTCTTTTAATTATTTAAAAAAACATTTTATTTGGAGTTAAACACAGATATCATATCCTCCCATAGTTTAGTCACATTAAGCAGTAATGTGCCTGTGCTACTGTAATCAGTTTCAAAATATTCATTCTTGATCACATGCTACCTCCTGAAATGGATGAATGTCAACTCATTCTTTTTGGTGCTGTGACCCTATGTGTTCCATCTTTGTTTGGTGCTACGAGCTACCATCACTGCTGTTTGTCACCACTGTTTTAAATATCCGCAGGTTTACCTATGGTGGATAAGTTTCAGTAAAGTTTCTAGACTAAGAGAGTCTAGGCAGATGGAGATCTAACACTTAGCCAGAGAAAACCTTGTATGTCACAAGGGAACATCATTGGACAGGCTTGCTTTGGAGAAGTCATTAGGAAGGATCAATTGTGAAAGGAGGACATTATTTTTGGTGAGGCTGGATGCCAGTAAAGGCAGGGAGACCCTCAGTGGGAATGGAGTCACAATTATGAACTCACACATGTCAGCAATCCTGAAGATAACATAGGACTGAGCAGCATTTCATTTTGTTGGACATATGGTTGCATTGAATCAGAGTGCACTTGATGTAGCAATCCATCTACCATCCTCCACCAACCCACCAATTTTCCCTGTGACCCATAAGCTAGCTATCTAGCTAGTTAGCTACCTATCTACTTATAAATGTATATGTACATACTTCACTATTGGTTTGTTGTCATATAAAATCTTGAGATCCTTGCTCCATCAGTACAAATATCAAAATATTGAAAAAGGGAATCTTCATCTTAATATTTTAGTAATAAGAAGGGGCTTCAAAAATTCCTTAAAAAGACACATTACCTATTCATTATATATCTTTTCATAACTCTTTTGAAGCCCCCTACTGTAGCTTTGATCTCACAGACCTCCAGAGATTATGAAACCTATTTGAAGTATTGCTATTCTAGATTCAAATTTTAAATCTGAAGGAAACCAATTAGGGCAGGATAGAAATCCCCTAGGTATGTGAAGAGCTGAGCATTAGGTGACAGGTCCACAGAGCTATTTTGCCCTTATAAAAGCCTCTCAGCTCTCTCTTAGGACCACCTTTGTGTGTGGAGCAGCAATAGTTCTTTCATGGTCATGATCAAAGAGAAACTGCTCAGTCTGCTTGCAGGCAAATACATTGTGCTCCCCTTGTTGGCTCTGGACCCAGCAGCAACATATGTCTTATCTACAGAAAAATTGTACAACAAGATTCTTGGAAACTCTGAGCAGGCTACAGCTCAAGTGTCTGTTTAGCCACATAAATGAAAGCCACAATTGATCCTAGACTGTCACAAGGATCAATTTGATGAGGAAGGTATGGCTAACCCAAATCAGATGCTGACAGATTGGGCATCCCGAAAGGCTTAATTCCACAGATCATCTATGGCACCTATATATTTTGAATTACTTTTCTAGAGCATTGACTCCCAAAATGTAGGTCAAGGTCATTGGGCAGAAAAAGTGTTTCCTGGGGTGTCAAGAGTGAAGTGGGAAGAAATTGGGTGTGGGGTAGGAGGGTGTTAAGATCAAATTAAGAGCAACAATGAAATGTTCCTGAATTATACAGAATTACACAAATAATTTTATCGTGAAATTTCTCAGAATCCTTCTCTGCTGATTTATATTATACATCTCCAAGATAATGAAAATGCACATAGCATTTTCCAAAAGATGCTGTACCCCATCCCCGCAATATGCACATATTACTTGGTTTAACAGTGTCTGTAACACATACTTCAGGTAGTTAAGATATATTTCTAGGTATAGACCCCAAACTATAAGGATGTCTGGTGTCACAGAGGTCTGCTTGATGACCCTAAGATCAGCAGTTTGAACAAACCAGGTAATCCAAGAGTGAAAGATGTGTCAGTTTTCTTCCTTAAAGATCATAGTCTTTAAAATCCTTCAGGCAGCTCTATGACTCTGGGAAATGGTGCCTATGTCAAGTAGTTTCAAGTTTCAGAATGATGTCTCATAGCTAATGATGAAAACTATTCACTGGTGATCTTTCAGTAGTGCTAGGCCTGTGCCATGCATTGCAGATTCTAGCTGTGCCTCAGGCTTAAAAGCTTGCTGTCAGTCAGAATGACCTCACAACAATGCCACCCAACCCATGGCAGGAGAATCAAGTGCCACAGAAGTGAAGAAGTTAAGCCCAGCATTTAGCCCATTACATCAGACTTCTTAGCCTCTCTACATAGAGTTTCTCAGCTCTGAAAGAAAGATGATGCTTATTAGTAAAGTGCCTTGGGAGGGTTAGGCAGGAAACACTACATAAGAGCCAATTATTGCCCTCATTACAGGGTTGATGATTTAATAAACCATTTTTATTACTTATGAAGATGGCATAAAAAAAACTAGAGAAAATGATCCTAATTTACTCTAAAAGATCTCTATTAAAAGCATGCAGTCTTAGAGAGGGGCAAATGGTTATGTGCATGACTACTAAGTTAAAGATTGGGAGGGTCACCTCACCCAGATGAAACTCAGAGGAAAAGTTTGTCGATCTATCTTTAGACAACTTCAGTTAGATAACTTCAACTATCAGTTAGACAACTTCTGGTACAGGTAAGAACCAACAAAATATCTATAAAAAACACATCCAGCAATCCAGGGTATCCACGTTTTGATTGGATCTCTCTGTGGATACATCTTGAATGACTTCCAAATGCCTACAGACAAAATCAAATCATCTCAGCCAAGTATAAGATCTTCCCAGATTGTCACTTGCCCCATCACTTAGGAGCCACAGAATTATGCTTCAGGTCATGGATTTTGAATGAACACAGTCATGGTTCAAGTGCAGATCCACTATATCACTAATCTAAGGCCTTGACCATCAGATGCAGTCAAGCAGAATGGTACCATCAGCATAATTTGGAACATGTTAGAAATGCACAGAAAACCTGGTGAATTAGAATCTTTATTTTAACAGATTACAAGGTGATAATGGCATGCACCAAAGTTTGAGAAACACTCTCTAATTATTATTACACAAGCCAAACCTACTATTAGCCAGTTAATATCAATTTACATTGTTGTGTTATTATCAGTTCTATTTTGACTCATAGAAACCCTATTTTTTTAAAATTAAATCATTTTATTGAGGACTCATACAATTCTTATCACAATCCACACATACATCCATTGAATCTAGCACTTTTGTACATTTGTTTCCCTCATCATTCTCCAAACACATGCTTTCTACTTGAGCCCCTGGTATCTACTTCTCACTTTTCCCCTCCTTGCCTACTCCACCCCTCCCCCCGCCATGAACCCTTGGTATTTTATAAATTATCATTATTTTGTCATTCTTACACCTTCCAATGTATCCCTTCATCTACTTCGCTTCTGTTTGTCCCACAGGGAGGAGGCTATATGTAAATCCTTGTAATCTGTTCTCCCTTTCTCCATCACCTTCCCTCCACCTTCTGAGTATTGCCTTTCTCACTGCAGGTGCTGAGGGGTTCTTCTGCCCTGGATTCCATTTCCTATCTGTACCATTGTACATCCTCTGGTCTAGCTGGATTTGTTAGGCAGAATTTGGATCATATTGGGGGGGAGGAGTAGGAAACATTTAAGAACAAGACGAGCTTTGTATGAGAACCCCTATTTACAAGAGAAGGAAACAATTATTGTTACATTTGAGTCTATTGTTCCAATCATCCTGTCACGCCATCTCCTGAGGAGTCTTCCTCTTTTTCTCTGACCTTCTACTTTACCAACCATGATGTCCTTGTCCTGTTACTCATCTCTCCTGAAATCATGTCCAAAGTTCTTAAGACGAAATATCATCATTCTCATTCCTAAAGGGCATTTCAGCTGTATATCATCCAAGACAGGTTTGTTCATTCGTCTAGCAGCTCACTGTATATTCAGTATTCTTCCACAATGCATGATTCAAATCCACCAATTCTTCTTCAGTCTTCCCCACTCATTATCCAGCTTTTGCATCATGTGAAGTGATTGACAACACTGTGCCATAGGCCAAGTATCTTTCCATAATCAAAAAACACAGGTAGGCATCCTTCTGGTATTTTCTGCTTTTAATCAAGCCAAGAGCATAAAAATAATTTTGAGGATGATATGAGAGAAGGCAATGATTCTGTTATCTGTAGAGTCGTGGTGAGTCAGGACAGACTAGATGGCACCCAGCACCAGACACCCCAACATCTGACATCAAAAATCCCTCTCGGTCCATTTCTGTTACCACCCAGTGGGATGGGCCTGCAGTGAGTGACAACCTGAAGAAAAAAGTGACCAGTGGATTGATGATCCAAAGTCATATTATATTTCCAAAGTACAGCTTTATATGTTAATGATATATGTTAATATGTTTATATGTTAATGTACAAGGGTACATTGTGCACATAGTGTAATAATAGCATCACAATAAAACTGTGCTAAGCAGAAAAAATTCCTTGGGACTAATCTCAGGTTTCTCGGTGTATTCAGGGCTTATCAGAATGAGGGAAAACATTGTCCCCAAACACCTCAAAGGGCCATTACTAAAACTCAGTGACTCTCTATACATATCATCTTCAAATGAAAAGTTTGAATTTCTGAGCATTCCTTCCTGGTGAACTGCTACAACTATTTTAAAATTATCTTCAGCCAACTTTGAATTGCTTATGATATGAGTGACACTGTTAATGACTTCTGAATCCTGCTGAATCATTTTCTTTGGAATGGGTATGAATGTGGATCTCTTTCTATCACTTGGTTAGGTAGCTGTCTTCTTATCACTTCGGAACTCTTAACCCTCTGCATCACTGGTTCTTAAGGTGGCAGGTAATAATAGTAAATAACTGGCCTAAGAAGCAGCAGATAAATGGAGAAGATTGATGTTGCCTAGAATTTCCACTGACTTGAACTTACACTCAATGACCATGAAGTAGCAGTTCAGATATCAAAAACTGCTGCACAAGAGCTCTTTACAGTGTTGAAAGGTAAGGACATTACGTTGAGGATAAAGGCATGCGTACCCTTACCCCCAAGCCATGGTGTTTTCAGTAACGTCACATGCGTGTGAAAGTTGATCACTTACAGAAGTGAAAGGCATCCTTAAAGTTGGACTGTAAGTTGGACACACAACGTTGGACAGTTAAGGAAGACCCTAATGAACCGATGCATTTGAATTGTGGTGCTAGCAAAGAATATTGAAAGTACTATGGATTTCCAAAAGAAGGAAAAGCACTTCTTTCTGTATTGAAAGAAGTACACTCAGAAAGCTCTTTAGTGGCAAGGATGGTGAAACTTCATCCCCTTTACGTTGGACATGTGATCAGGAGAAGACCACTCCCTGGAAAGGACATTGTGTTTAGTAAAGGAGAGGGACAGCGAAAACAAAAGAAAGGCGCTCGATGAGACAGACTGATACAGTGGCTGCAATAATGTGATTAAGCACAGGAACAATTATGAGGATGGTGCAGGCCTATGTAGTGCTTCATTTTGTTGTTGTGTGGCTCATCATGACTCAGAACCAATGGCACCAAACACTGAGTCTATGGAAGAAGCCGTCAAAATATTAAATGATGTTTTCATATTGGACAAGTCCGCAAAATCTCTCTTTTGCAAGTGTTAAAAAGTAAAGATGCCACTTTGAAGACAAAGGTGGACTGGACCTATGTCATGGTGTTTTCAACTACCACCCATATATTCAAAAGTTGGAAATCAGTACCTACCTTTGCTGCCATTAACTGTGGGAAACAATCACAGCAGTGAGTTTTACTTATATTAAAATAATTACCCACTTGAGATTAGAAAAAGGCAGTATTTGCACAAAGATAAAATTTAGAAAGTTTAGGAAAGATGGAATAACTGAACCAGGAAACACAAGGGGAAGTGGAATTGGTGATACTGTTGCAATGATATGGAACAAAATATGTAGGAACTGTTGAATGTAAAACTGATTGTTCTGTAAACCTTCACCCAATTCAAAATTAAACATATTTTGTAAAAGCTTACCAGTGAATAAGGAAAAATTAAGAAAAATCCATGCTTTTGATAATAATGTCAGAGAAAAACATCTATTGTACAGCCAGAAGAAGAAATAATTGTCTTGGAAATGATACAGGGAGTGAAGAGTTACCTTGCTGTTAATAAAAATAGTTGAAATATAGCATACTTTAAGTTTTTTTTGGCTAAAAATCCAAACTATAACAGCTCCATCTCTTGCAGTAAAAATTCCTTTAAGCGTAATCATTAGAGAGGTTGTGACTCAGAAAGGAGACAAGCGTGGCCACTGGCTTAAGCATTGGAACTGCAGACCTCAGGAGATGGTGGTCTGATAACTTGATGAAATGTAGATATTGTTTCCTATGAAAGCCACTTCTTTTGTCACATGGTTTGCAGTCCTTTGACCATTGCAAAATCTGGTAATTTACTTCCAAAGATTGTGTGTGTGTTTTTGTTACACAATTTAGCGTATATTAATAGCTTATTTTCAACAATTTTTATTTTTAGGGATTTACTACTTATCATATCATTCCATATTTCAATCATGTCAAGTAGAATGCACACTTACTGCCACAGTTAATTTGCAAGCATTTTTCCCTACAAAAACCCCTTGACATTGTTTCCCTTTTACTCCATCACTACCACCACTGTACTCACCTCCCCACCCACTCACATCCTTAGTCTACTTGCTGTCCATCCCTCTAGTTCATTAATCCTAGGTTTCATATACTGAAAAATGAAAAAGCCCATAATACAGTGTCAAGAAGGTGGCCTCCCCTGAGATAACAGCAATGAAATGCACTCTAATAGGAACAAACTCAAGACAACAATGCAGAATGAATCAACCAGGCAAAACATTGTGAAAGCCAGATCAGGTCCAGCCCACATCACAGGGGAGATCTAAAATCTTTTAATTAAAAAAAATTAATTTTGTGTCTTTTAATAAATCATTTTAGTGATAGTGTCCACTCTCTCTGTTCATCTATTTCTGTTATTAATCCTTCTGGGATCCTGGTGGTGGTGGTGGTGGTGGTGGTGGTTATATGTTAAGCATTGTGATCCATTCCCTCTTCCTCCCCATTTTCCCCTCACCTTCCTGTTATCCACATCGTGCCACAATCATTATTGGTTCTGAGGGGTTTGTCTGTCCTGGACTCCTGGTATTGCACACTCTTATCTGTACCAGTGTATAGGATCTGGTCTAGCCGAATCCTAAGGTAGAATTGGGGTCATGATAGTGGAGGGGAGGAAGCAATAAAGACGTAGATGAATGTCATGTGTTTTGCTGGTGCTATACTACACCTAGTCTGGCCCATACATAGACCTACTTACCTATCATTTATATTAATATATTTACATATATACATGGATATAGTGATACATCTATAAATATCTTTTGCCTCCCAATCCTTTCCTCTATTTCCTTTTAATTTCCTTCTCTCCCACTATCATGTCCAACCTTCATACAGCTCTCAGTAATTCGTCTTGGCTACATAGCACTTGATCAAACCACACCAGGCATTCTATACCCTCCTCACAGATTTTAGATCTCTTGTTGTTCCCTTGTCCCTGGGTTTGCTGGTTCCCCACTCCCTTTCCTCCACTTTCCTCTTTTCCTGTCACCACCCCCTCCCACCGAACTGGTGATCCTGTTGTTTTCTCCTCAGGATTATATATGTTGCCTACCTCCTTAGGTACTGTGGGGGTTACATAATCTGTTGTCAATCTGAGAGGATTCAGAGTGAAGGGATTGAGTTTAACCTGTCAATCAGGTCTTAGCCTGATGACCTCATTTGGTGGTGCTAAGGAGATAGCCAGCTGGAGGTAGGAGACTTGCAGAGACCCTGGGAGATATTGCAGCTGACAAGAAAAATGGAGCTTGGATAGTGCCCTGAGCTGGAAGAATCATGTGGGGACCCCTGACTAGTGCCGAGATGCTTACAATGCCACTGGATGCACAAGACTTCCTGCCAACTGGCCTGTGATCTTCCTGCATTCAGTGTCATTGCATGTATTTCGTGAATCTGAAGACGAATTTAATGAAAAATTGTAAGCCAACCACTCCATATCTCTTTACCCCCAATTTTGGGAATGCACTTTCTCTACTGCTGATTAATATCAACCCAGTTCTCTGAGGAGACAATCATATTCTTTGGTGTGAACAATTTTCTTTTCAGTTGGAAACTTGTAAAGTATGCATCTTTAAGCAAAGTCAAGCCAAGACAGGTCATCCATAAAGTCAGCAACAACAGTATGCACCAGTTCACAAGCTCAAAAATCTTCTCTTCATCTGGTCTGGTTCTGGTCAACTCAAAGTGGACTCTCTCACTTACCCTCACCAGGGTGCCCACTGGCTGCCTTGCTTTTAGACCATGGCCCCATCACTAATTCTCAACAAATCTAGCACTCTTGTGCTTGGTCATAAACTTCAGACCAGTCAACAAGCCTTGTCTTCTCCTCTAGTTCCTGTAAACTGGGTCCATGGGTGTGAGTGGCCCTATTCTATCCATTCTATCCATCTCTTTATTCCTGCATTTCTCCCACTCCCCTCAATAAGTAGATCCAAGTGGTCACCTAGGAAACATTTCACTCTGCCCACAGGTTTCCTTTAACATTCATGCCTAGACAGGAGCTAGCTTCATGTTTCCAGAAGTTTTCCAGGTTCTGACAAAAATTATTAGAGTTCAAATTTCAGAAAGTCAAAGAGTTCCTTTTTCTTCAATCTGTCAACATCCCTCAGACAAATCTTTTAGAATATAAATGTTCTGAGTACTCTAAAGTGGTGGATAGGGCTAATCATTCCAGAGGCTTTTATGCAGGTGTGCCCTAATCTATTTAGAGATTCAAAGTTTAATGCTTGAAGGCTACTGGGCTTACAAGCTCTCTGTTTTCATATTTCCCAATAATGATTTCTATCTTATTATATCAAAAAATAATAAGCAGAAGAAACAAATATAAACAAAGTAGAATCATATACTAAACTCAGTTCTTAAAATAGTCAAGTGCAATCTATATTAAGCTTATCTGAATCCTTATCTAAACTATTCTATTATACAAAATATGGGATTAGGCCTCTTAAGAGCATCAAACCAGATCCAGACTTTCTGTGAGACATTTGACCTGTCAGCCATTTTCTCTGAGCAGCATAACTTCTGAGAGATTTGAGGGGTGATTTCTATTGCTGAGATCAAAATATACATTAATAAAATTCATGTTTGCATTTCAAACAGGAATAACCAAAATTGACAAACAAACAAAATAATATGGGAATAACTTTCCATATTCTTTCCAGAAAATAACCCAATAAATTGCATCAACATTTCTGACTTCTGGCTAGTCAAAAAAGAAACACTACCATGAGGAAGAGGTCAAACAAACATCCACTCTTCAGCTTTTATGATTTATTTCTCTAGTGCCCCACTCATAGGGTATAATATAGTGTTAGTCTGGGTAGCCTAGAGAAACAAATTCATAAGCATGCCTATGTGTAAAAGAAAGAGTTTTATATATGAGAGCAATTGAATATTGAGAAAACATTTCAGCCCAGTGCAGATCAAGTCCATAAGTCTGATACTAGCCCTTATGTCTGATACCAATCTATAGAGTCCTCTTCAGACCCACAAAACATATGCAATGTCACCAAATGCAGGAAGATCACAGGACAGTGGGTAGGGAAGTCTTTTGGATCCAGTGGCGTTATAAGTATCTAAGCAGTGGCAGAGGTCTCCGTGTAGTTTCTCCAGTTCTGAGGGTTCTTTCTGGCTGCTTCGGGGTAGCTTCCTGTGACTTCTCAGAAGTGTGTCTCAGGGAGTCAGCTGAGAGAATGTATCTCCCACCTCTAAGGAGGAAATACAGGACTCCCAAGAATCCTCAGGAGAAGGTCATGCTTACAAAGAAACCTCATTAACTACATCCTGATTGACAGGCTAGACTCCTCCCCTACACGCTTAATTCTCTCAAATTGACAACAGATTATAAAACTACCACAAGTTATAGGGTAAACCTCGAGGCGATAGTCTCGAGAGTCCTCATCCTCTTCTGGTACAATGCATCTTGATTGGTTAAGTATTTGAACTTTCTACTATCCTCATCATGATTCATCTATTGTGACCTTCCTTTCAAAAGTTACTAGTGGTAGCTGGGCACCACCTGATTCTTATGATCTCAAGGTAGATTAAGCCATGGTTTGTGTAGACAGTTAGGTCTATAAACCAGTTTCTAATGTTTCTATTCTCTTCTTTCTTTTGTCCTCCAGGCAAGAAATGCCCACTAGTTGTATCTTAAAATACATGCACTTGGCTGAACCCCGGTGGCATAAGTGGTTGAGTGCGGCCCATGGGCTTAGCAGTTCAAATCCAGTGGCAACTCTCAGGAGCAGCGCTGGGTAGCTCCCATGACCACCAGAGGGCAGTGATGCCCCCCCCAAAAAATACATACACTTTTGCTTCTCTCTGATCAATTCTTTCTACTAAATGAAATATAAATGTGACCAGAATTTTTTTTCTTCTCCAGTTTTCTTTATGTATTATTCCGTTTGCACAAACATATGTTGTGCCTGAAACTACTATGGCATGGATCAGGCACACCTTAGTTTTCATGATGACAGTTTTGCTTTATAACACTTTTAAGGAGCCTTTTGCAGCAGGTTTACCCAATCTAATATATTGTTTGATTTCTATTATTTTTAAATCATTTTACTGAGGGCTGGTACAACTCTTGTCACAATACATATATCCATCCATTGTGTCAAGCATATCTGTATGTTTGTTGCCATCATCATTTTCAAAGCATTTTCTTTTTACTTGAGCCCTTGTGACCAGAGATGTATTTGCTCTCAAAATGAAGGCTAATAGTCACTGTTGAGCATGCTTCAGGGCTACCTCAAGATCTCATCCACAGCATGTCCCAACTGGCTCCCTGTGTTTCAGAAGCACTAGTTTTCTCTTAGTTCCTTGAACTAGTTATTCTCATTTCCATTATAGCCATCTCCAAAAGGTCTTCTTTGCTCGCAGTGCCTTCTCTCCCTCTGGCTTTTGTATGCTCCTTCTAGGTCTTTAGACTACAGCTCAAATGCCATTCACCCTGAAATATTCCCTGATCTCTCTCCCAACATCATCACTAATCAATATTATGTCTGGCCCACTGCCTGCACCTCATCAATATTCTTTGAACAAATGTGTATATGAATTGATGAATGCTTTTCCACATGATTATTGTGACAATTAAAAGGAAAGTTGCCTGGAAAGTGTTTAGCCCAGGGTGTGATTAAAGAGCAAAAGTTCAGGGCTATATCAGTTGTTACAAATTAATATCATAAAACAGGGGTGGAGGGAACCTGTTCCTATTGAGTGAATTCTAACTTATAGTGCTCTGATGGACGGAGAAGAGTGGCTTCAAGGATTTCTGACCCTGTACATTTTGACAGGAGCAGCCAGCCTCATGGCATTTCCTCAGAGCAGCTGGTAAACAAACTTTCGCTTAGCAGCTGAATGCTTAACATGGAACACAATGAGGGCTCCTTGCATAAAGCATATAACCCAGGAAACCATACAGGACAGTTTTGCTCTATTAAGACAGGGTCATTCTGAGTGTATTTGACTTGATAACACACAGCAACAGCACTGAACAGTAGTTAACATGGTGTAACAATTAGATTCACCTGGGAAAATTTAAAAACCTCCCAATGGCCCTGCTATGCTCAGACCAATTAAATTGAAATCTCTGGGGGTGGGACCCAGTCATCTGAGAGTTTTTAAGGCTCCACTGGGGGTTCCAGTGTGCAGGTAAGGTTAGGAACCCTTTTGTTCTGCAGTGGCCTTCCACTTTTCCAGGAGAAAACATGCCGAGTGCCAAAGCATCGTCATCATTCATGGCAGAAGTTCATAACCTCACTCTTCCCATGCACGGAGACCACAATAGCATTCACGGAGCAAAATCCCAGCAATTCATTTCACCTGCATCCCTTGACAGCAGCCATATGGCGGGAACTCTACATGTATAAGTGTCTGAGCCAGACAGAGACCATTCTGGGGACACCCCAGTTGCCTGAACTATACAGTTGGGAGGAGGTATGGGGACACATGAAGTTGACTTGGGCTCATAGGGTTAAGTGTTGATTTAACACAACTCATCAGGATTCCATTATGAACCTGTCATAATTGTTTGGTTAATGCAATTGCTTTGTGGGAGCAATTAATTTCAACTGCTACAAAAGGGTAGACCTCCTGAGTGTTCAGCCAGGCAACAAGAAATAGGTAGACTGGGAACCACTTGAACTACCTTCTGTCTCCTTCACTACTCAAGGATTTGGAGCATCAATAGACCCAAGCTATAGTTTAGTGGGCACTCCTCCTGTCTCAATACAGACATATTTTTCTTTGTTTTGCACTCATATCGAACCTTTTATACAGTGATGTGATGAGAAGCATCCAAAGAAAATAAGCTAAAACTGAACGAAAATACCTCAGTTTGAAAAAATTAAATGCAGCACAATTTAAAATCAAAATCTACCACTTCAGAGCTTATATCAAACCAACACAAAGGCCTCTGAATTGTTATCAAAGGACAGGATTGCTATCTGGAAGTATTATCCCAGTGGGAAAAATTCCCTTCTACCCATTTCCATACTGGTAAATTGCAAAAGGATGGGTAAAAAAACCCTGGAAAAGTGTAACATGATTCATGAATATAAATTTTTCTTGGCTTTTAAAATCATACGTTGGCATATTCCTCCAAGAACTTCAGCCAACAGAGAATACACAGATAATGGCAATTTAACAATAAGTGGTTCCAAGATGCAGTCTTTTCAAGATCCTCAAATGAAAGACACTTTTAAAAAAGGAGTTGTTATTATTAGTAGTATTATTATCTCAAGCACCCAGGAAAACCACAATCAAATGATTAGCCATAACAATTAAAGTAACAATAATACATCTGGAATAAGCTCCATGGTGATATGTACTTCATGCATAATAGTTCAAATTAATTCAATATGATGGTGTTAGGCATACCAGTTAGGAGTGGGAGAGCACCAAGATTCACATTAGCTTCCGCTTCAAAAGACATTATCAAAAGAGAAAGAAGGAAATGAGGCTATAAACAGCTATGGTAAATGAAAAGGGCTCAGAGATCAAATAGTCAGGAATAACTCTCAGCTATTAGGAATTTAACAAAGAAGGTATGAAGGCGGATCTTTCTATCCTTACACATTTCTTCAGCATCTCTACTAGAGCAGCCCATCCAAGCAACAGATAGAGCCTTGACATCAGAGATGCTATACTGAATGTGGTGCGCTGTCCATAACATCCTTTACCGGCCCCTCGCAGAAACAGATTCCAGGGAGAATTTGCTACTTCTTGGGTCCCTGTTGTTATTGTCAGTTGTTCTTGAGTCCATCATTAACTCATGATGACCCTCGTGAACAATGGAACAAAATGCCACCTGATCATTCATGGTGTCCTTCAGCAGACTGTTGCCACTCAAAATGTCTCCATCGCCTGAGTCCAGCAGTGGGTTAACCGGTCTTTCTTCCTCGGTCACATTAGTCTGGAAGCTCTGCTCAGCATCATAACAGTATGCAAGCTTCCACGGACAGATGGGTGATGGCTCCACATGATTTACACTGGCTGGTAATTGAACTCAGGGCTCCGGAATGAGAGGCACAATCCTACCACTGAACCTCCAATATTCCCTTTCAAGAAACTAGGAACAAGTGTCTGTGTTATAACTGGGGGCACAGGATGCTAAATTAAAAGATGCGTTAGTTATTTCCCAAATATGTACTTGTATCACCCCCCTGGAGAGATTTGCTACATGACTGCCCTTCTCCTACAGACTTTCTGGTATTCTCTGCTTTGAGCCAAGATCCACCTGACATTGGCAATGATGTCCCTTGTTTCATGTCCTCTTCTGAATCTGGCTGGAATTTCTGGCAACTACATGCTGATGCACTGCTCTGACCATTTGTAAAATTTTTTCCAGCAAAATGTAGACTTGTATGATATTACTTATATTGCTTGTTGGTGAGTAATATCTATTTCTAACATTAAAAAATATTCTTGAGCAGTTTTCCAAAGTGACTGTATCATTTTACATTCTCACTCACTGTGTAATATGTCTAATATCTAAATATCCTTGATACCACTTGTTATAATTTTCTTTTTAAAATATATCCTGTTTAATAGGTGTGAATCAATATTTCATTGTGGCTTTGGTTTTCCTTTGAGATAGGGATAATTTTATTGAGAAAGGATCCCTGATGATGCTTGACTGTTAACTGAAAGGTCAGTAGTTCACCAGTCCCCAGGAGAGAAATATATGGTGGTATGATTTTGTAAAGGTTTTCACCTTCAAAACTTGATGCAGTCATTCTACTCTGTTTATAGGATCACTGTGGCAGTCACCCAATTTGGTGTCACTTAAAGGATTAAGAGTGTAGGGGTGGAGTCTAGCCTGTCAATCTGGAGATAGCCAATGAGACATCTGTGTGGGCTTGGCCCTCTCTTGAGAATTCTGGGAAATCTGACCATGTTTCCCCCTTGGAGGTAAGAGGACTCACTACTCAGTCCCTTGGAGCTGCTCTGCTGACGAGATACAAGGCTGACTCCCTGTGAGACATCCCAGATGAGAAGCCACATGGCCTTACCCTAATGGAACCAGACCTCTGAAGCATGGGAAAGTCATGTAGAGTCTCCTGCCACAGAGAGGCCCCTGCCAGCACTGGGATGCTTCTGCCACCACTGGATACATAAGATTCTACACCCATTGGTCTATGATTGTCTTTGCATACGCCTTGTGAATCTGAAAAAGACTTTATAGACTGGTATCAGATATATGGGCTAATATCAGACTTGTGGACCTGGACTGGACTGGGTTGGGATGCTTTCTCAATGTTCCATTCCTCTTGTATATAAACCTCTCCCTTATCTCCATGTGCATGTTTATGGAATTTGTTTCTCTAGTCTACCCAGACTAGCACAGGCAGTGTGACTGATTTGGATTAATAGCATTGAGAACTTTTTCTTATGCCTATTGGCTGTGTGCACAATGTCTACTCAGATCTTTTGTTCATTTTATAACTTTTTGGTCTTTCGATTGATGAGTTGTAAAAATTTTTTTATGTATTCTAGATACAAATCCTTTTCTCTTTTAGACTAGTTTGTGTGTCACAAAAGAATTCAGATAGGTTTCAAAGTTACCTTTCCACTCTTTACATCCACTCCGATCAGTGTTAGGAAAGGACTCTTTCTTGAAGGCTGTTACTCTTCTCTTTTTTACCTTTAATTGCATTCATTTAAATATTATTTTCCATTTTATTTGGGACGATAGATACTAAGGAAAACACAGTCTATGTGGTTGCATAGCTCACCTCATTGAAGCAGCAAAGGTATCCCTGTAAACCCCTGTGGATATGGTTCTTGCTTCTTTTCCTTCACCTCCTCCTTCTACTTTTCCCCTCCTCTCCTCTTCTTCCAACTTTTCTGGGTTTTTTTCCCACCCACTCTCCCTCTTTATATCTCTGTCCCTCCCTGCTCACCGCCCCCTCCACCCCAAACCTGGCTTCTATTTCTTTGCTGTGAATCAGCTTCTACTTTATAATAATTGTGTCATCAACTATTTATCATGATGAGATTGACTAACTTTGCTGAGCATGATGTCCTCCCACTTTGTTCATGTGAAGAAGTGTTTGACAGACTTGTCATTGTTGTTTTAAGGGTGCCTCATCTTCCATATGTGCATTTACCAGATTGTGTTAATCTAACCCTCCATAGGTGAACTTCTTGATAACTTCCATCTTTTTGTGTTATAGAC